>CM021770.1:7264077-7453547 GCA_011076525.1 Nettapus auritus | reverse complement strand
GAAAACAATGTGTGATACTTGAAAAAAAACATAGCAACACAATTAACTGAAGCACACTAGAGTGCTTCTGAAGTTCTGTTATAATAAATGATGCCAGTTGGTAGAATAAAGAAGAACATCAAAAAGGAATTGCTACAAACTAACTAAAAATACAACACCATATATGCAGCTGGAAACTCATACTGGAAACCTCACTTTAAACTTATGAATTAAGATAAGTACTAATTCCTAACAGTATTTATTATATTGCACACAACACTGCTGCTCTCTCTCCCCACCATACAAAATCAAAGCTGTCATTAATGGCCATCAAAAAATGAAATACGGGAGCACAAGAAAAGTTGCTTTCCTTGATTTTACCATCCAAAAAAGCATGACAAGATTTACTGTGTCAATTCTGAATCATACAGCTCTCAAAGGCATATATACCTTTGTATCCCAAAGGAAAAAAAAGGTAATTTGCCATAAAAGCTTATTCACAAAATGTCATACCTCTCAAAGCAACACCACAAGAGATTTGTTCACTGTAATACAGTCATATAACCTCTTAATAATATTTGACAGCAGGGACATGCCCATCACCCAAGACACAGACAGAAATGCCATCTCAGTAAGCAGTGCAGCTTCTCACTACCTCCCATTGCTATAACAATTAAGCTCTAAAGCTGAAGACTGGAGTGGCGGTGGGAGGGCAGACAGCGGCTATTTTCTCTCAGAAGGCAGCACCTCTGAAGTCAGTCCCTACTTCCGTGACATTTATCTATGCCACAAGCAGAAATCTGACTGTTAGCAAACACGCCTGAAAAGGTAGGCAAGGATCACTGCTAGCAAAACATACTGAAACAATCGGGTACTCTTAAATCTGTATCAAGACAAAAACATTACCGACAATTTTACGCAGCACTTGCACAGTTAACTAAAAGCTTAACTGGGGACACATTGATCAAGGATGCTCTCACCCTGATTTACTATGTCCAGAAGCACTACCTTTTCAAATTGAAACTAAATGCAAAAAAAAGTAACACTTATCTGGCCTTTCTGAATCTTCTGAAATCAAAAAGCTGTACACCTGAGTCTTCTCCAAATATAAGTTTTTAGGCATAACTAAAAGTAGTGGGTCGTCTTGTTACTTTGGTTCTTGTCTTTTGGGGTGGATGAACTGTCAGAAATTGGCAATATGAACAAAAATGCCAGAATTTCAGTACTTGTAGAAAAATAAAAGCAATTATATCAATCTAATTAAAGTTATTAAGTTAGAACATCACAATCCAAGAGAATCCTCAGTTCCCCAGGAGCTCAGAACTCAGACGTAACCTCTGCTTAAGGTGGTGAGGTTAACAGCAACACCAGCTTCACATTTGTGACACACAAACACATGCCAGTGAAAAATGCCTTCCCAGGCTGACATTTCTATGATATTCCAATCCCAGATGCACTGTGTTTCTGAGCAGGAAGTCTGAACCACTATGCATTTAAGTAAAATTGCTGAAGCTCTTTCATAACGACATTTTAAGCAGAAAGGTCAGCTTATCAAGGTAAGGTATTTTCAAGAAACCCTTTTCTATCAGAAGTAAAATTCAGACACGGTGTTTGCCATTATCTAAAACACATTAGTAAAAGCTAAAATCTCGTAAAAGACTTGCCAGGCTACTCCGATGTCTCGTCAAAAAAAAAAAAAAAAAAAAAAGAAAGAAGAAGAAATATCTTGACCTAGAAACCCAACAGTCATGCTTCGGGTAAAGCAGTATGAAAGGCCAATGGATTACCTAATCTGTCTTACAAGACAGGATTTCTTTGGTGCTAAACACAACAAACGAAAATTCCCTGAGCAGAAGCAGAAGATATAAAAATTCAAACTGCCATTCCACATTAGGGATGCTACAGACTCTACAATTATCTCCACAAAAACTGCCTTCAGTGTGCTGGGCCCAGAGGGAAAAAGTAGAAAGAAGTACAGCACATTGCCAAGTATCCAGCACCATATAGTACCAGTACACTGGTATTATACTTGCAGTCTCATTACACTGATGTGATGAAGTCTAATTTTTATTTGCATAGCTACAGGGCAAAGTTGCCTGATTTCTTCCTCTGTGGCCCAGTTATACCACAACAGTGGCCAGATAAATTGGCAGCAGCAGCAAAGACCAAAATGACTGGGAGCTTACAGCCATGTTAGGCAGCATCTTTAGGTGACAAAAAGGACTGTCTCCTTCAAAACCCAAATGATATTACTATAGGAAAGCAAAGAGACAGGATGGGGTCAAGGAAGAGGCCACACCAGCACATTCCTCCACAGCTTAAATAAGAGCTGTGAAACACTGGGAATATATCATAAGGAACCCCTCCTCTTGATCCACCTGAATTTGAGCATGAAGTACAAATACATCAATAATGTAATATACACTGATGATAACGTTAAGTAAAATTGTTCATTTTTAATTCATCATCATTCTAAAGAAAAAATAAGACGAAGGCTCCATGAGACTCATTTATGGTCACAAAGTGTTACAGATCAGCGGCTGGAGTTTCTCCACTCACAGGTCACCTAGCTAGCTATTTTACATACTACCTGCAAGTATGCTCAGCATATCGGTGGATAAAAATTTTTGGTTGATCCTGTCTCTTACATGGGGGAGAAGGGGAAGAGCTGAGTGATGTGCAAGTATTTCCTGACTGGAACATCTCCAATAATGGAGATGGAGCGTTTTAATACCAGCTTGCACACAGAAAAGCAAATATGGGAATGGGAGAAAAAAGCTTCAGTTTTTATAAATCTACAGATTTCAGTAATGGCTTACATAAAGATACCATGAAAAATCTAAACATATTTAAGAGTCTTTGTTTCAATAAAAAATATGTATATATTCTTTCCTATGAAAACAGTTTTTACATCAAAGCAGTTGATTTTTAAGTTTTCTTTTAAATTTATCTTCAGCTTCTTAAAATCTTAGACACTTCACTTGCAGCATGAAAAGCAGAAAAAGGAATCAAGTTTAAATTAGATCATTAGACAGAATCTGCTCGTGTGCTTCTTATAACTAGTTTGCCCCTGAAGGGCTCATTTCAAAATGATCTTTCTAAAAAGTCTCAAAAAAGAAGTGTCTATGTATGGAGAAAATATACATATTTAGTTTCATTATAACCTGTTAAAAAGTGAAAATGAAGCACAAGACTTTCTGAACACTCTGTACTGAATGCTTCATTAAATCAACAACTGCTTCTGATGAAAAACGTCATGATGTAACCACTTCTCATTTTCAGTATACTATTTAAATTGCATTTAAGCCTGTAAAGCTTGCTATTAGTTCAGAAGGCCTTTGTCTTGAAAATTCTTCCAATGGATCTTACATTGTGCTGCTAGCACAATATGGAGACTCATTATTCACCTATTTGGAATAAGCATTAAAAATTTGTAGTGTTTAGAAAAATTCAGTGCTTCTATATTAGTATTACATATATCCAGATAAAAATAAAACCAACACCACACACTAGAGAAAAAAAAACACTTTCTCCCACAAGGTAAAGTTTATGGGGTTCACACCTCATTGAAGCCATCCAAATAGTACTTAAAGAATTCTTGTCTATCTGAACAGCCTTTTTATTCCATACTAGTACACTACCTTAAGCTTACTTGTGCTTGTATTTTTATTACAGCCGTAGCAAAGTAATTAATTCAAAATTTCAAAGTCCAGCTTCTCATAGAAGAACAACAATGGATTTGGCATTAACCCATTAGAAAGGATGTACAACTAAAAAACAGAAATGGGTAGAAGACAATACTCAGAACACTTGGCTCTTCAATATTAAATGCATTGGAAGCATACATACTTCAAGTCTCAATTCCTACATAATAAATTACTCATTTGATACATCAGACTGTCATTTAAAGCTTAAAGTCATTTAGAGAAGGAAATAATTTTAAAAACTCAATTACTTGTAAGTAACTAAAACTATTGTAAGAAAATAGCAAGTACCACAGACTGAACATTACACAATGTTATTTCAGCAAGCTCATCTTTTTTGTAGTTAAGAAGTATATACATTTGAACAGCATATTTCAGTGAGTATCTGTGCCTCTAGAACAGTAAGCCATTCCTCAGTCTCAGAAACTAGTTCAGAATCTCTCTTTCCCAAGTTGCAATCACAGATAAAACAAAACAAAAAAATCTCATGAGATTTCAAAAATATGCTAGGAAGCTGAGAAAAATATAACCATTTCAGACTCTGTGGCTGAAACTCTAGCCACACTGATAAATGACGAAATGGATTCATTCCACTGAGATCTAGATTTCATCCCAAGAGCAATTAAATTCTAAGCAAAGCAGCTAAAACCCATCTGTCTCTTCAAGACGGATTTCAATTATTGTTCCATAATCCTATATCCTTGTAACTAAATTGATGCTCACTTGGTGCATACCCCAAATACCAGCTTTAGTTCAGTAAAAATTAAGATAGCAAAGACATACACATTTACTAGAGCCTCTAATAACAAAAGGCCAGAGGATTTAATCCCTAAGAGAGGGTCTTCGTATGACCCAATAATACAGAGAACACAAGAAACAACTTACTCTCTAGAGGTATTTGGAATGCTAATGAAAAAATTTTCATCTTGAATTTTTACTTCTTGCAGACCCCTATATGGTAGATTATTGTAGTGTCAATATGAAGTGTCAACAATGGATAGGACAGAACAACTCAGACAAGCCTTGCTATAGCAAAATAGTACTTCGTTTTCTGTTAAGGAGAGGAGCGATGAGACTCCAGGGAGGACCCACGTTTTCATCCATTCTGTTTATATGTATGTTATTTCCAGAGAAAAATGAAAGCAAAAATATAGAAAGGTTGATATAGTCAAGTAGACTACACTGCATGAAACAAAGACTTACCACTCTCATTGTCATTCCAGAGACCTAATTAACACCACCCTAGGCAAATAGGCCAAACCACTTCTCATTTGACTACCCAACAAGGTCTATGCTGCCATCTGTACATTTGTTGATGCTACAGATGACAAACAGATGACTAAACACTACCAATATTTACCATCTTATTATGAGTGATTCAGATGTACTGCTGGAATCCAAAGCATCACGAAGGCTCACACTGCTCCTACTCACACCAGCCTAAAGCCAGGGAAACTCCAGAACCACCTGTCTGCTTCAGATTTCCCCAGAAGCAATGCTTCCCAGAGGCAGACAGGCTGACATTAGCTTAAAATACTCTTATCAATTGGATTCTGACAAAGATTTACTGCTTTCACCTTCACAATACTAGAGGACAGAAAATGCACAACTTGATCATACACCCCCTAGCAATCAAAACATCAACATATGCTGCCTAATCACAATAATTATTCTTGCGACCTTCAGGGTTTTTTTGTTTTGTTTTTAAAGCTGCCTTTTTACTCAGTGCATTCAGACAGAAGCAGCAACAGGGAACAAAAGCTTACACTAACCTACCCAACATCACGATTCTTCAGAACTAAGAACTGTATCAGAAATTCTTCTACATTTTAAGACTAAAAGTGATGAGTGTTTAATCTGTAGGCTAAAAAAAAAAAAACAAAAAACAAAAAAACTAAATCTCATTCTTTCTGCCAACAATAACAAGCACAGGAAAAAAAAAATAGGACTACCACTAAAAGGCAATTCAACAAACACTACAGAGCTGCAGTCTCTCTTAAAAACCAAGCATGAACACAAGACGTATTCTTGATGTTTCCCTTACTTAGGATGAAAATTCAGATGAAAATATAGTGTTTACTGGACTATAATTCCAGAAGAGCACTAATGGACTAAAAGTTTAAATGAGAAGGAAAAGCATGTGGTTTTTTTTAGATTCAGCACTAAGTTTTACACCCTTCTTCTTTCTCCACTACATCTAAACCAAATAAGTTCATTCTTCCACTTTTGAGACCACTCTGACAGCTGTTTACTTTCAATAAAGTAAGAAATTAACCAAAACATTGAACAAAAATATCATAAGCTTCTAATAAACCTCTGCTCTTTGAGGCTTACAGCAGCTTCTATCAATCAGAAGATCAATGACTGACCTTCAATTCATATAGATGTGTAAACTAATACGTGGAGGTTATACATATCAAATACAAGGTACATAGTCCAAAAGCACATGAAAGCAGTGCCTTTTGTTTGATAAATTGCACTGTATATATCAAAAATATCAATTTCAAGTTTATCAAGGAGAAAGTTTAAGAACTTGTCCTGGTATTTGCATGCATGTGGCAGGCAGAAGGGTGTTTGTTCTTGCAGTGCCCTGTGTTACTTTTTTCCCCCTGTAAACATCAATATAATTACAAAGTTCATGCTGGAAAAAAAAATCTCAAAATGCTTTTCCAAGCTGGCCATAATTACCAAGAGAAGTTAATAACTATTTCTAAGCTTACTTTTAAGCACCGCATCCCAAGATTGTAATTTAAGACTGAAAATGAACACCACCACAGGCAGCTGAAAATATATCAGGAATTCCTCCTGTGTAGTTACACATAACAATATAATTATGTAGCTATGCCCCAGTTTCAGAAAAATATCTATGCTGTTCTACTGTTGGGCTAGACAACCCTAACAAAACTACAAATTAAAATGTGACTTAGTGCCACAAGGCCTTCCAAAGGCAGAAAACAGCATCTACACTACTGACAATGGCACTGGTGACATAATACTTAACACCTCTCAAATTTAAGAAGCTGGAGACATTGACTGATCACACCTAACTTTTGTTGGAAGTTCTGAATTAATAATATAGTGTTAATAAAATCTGAACAGTCTTTTAATTAAGCAACCCAAATAAGTTATAACAGTGTTTCTGTGGAAAAGGATGAAGGACAGACAGACAATTTACATCAAGCCTGCCAGAACCCAGAGGCTGGCTTACTGACCACAGATCAAGGGTTAGAGCACTGCAACTACTCTCCATCTACTCTAGACTGATGGATGTTTGATGCAAATCAGTTGTGTTTAGCAGTAAGAATATGGCTATTACTTATCTTGCTTTTTGTTTTCCAGACATAAAGAGTCCAGTTCACCTGATGAGCTAGTCAGCTATCTACTTTAAAGATGCTATGCTTGAACAGACAAATGAAAGTAAATTTATGTTCAAAAGGGTCCTGTGCAGATATAGAATAGAAACAAATCAGTGGAAGTCAGGTAAGAACCAACTATCTTCTTGTTGTCACTGCTAGGTTTAAAGATTGGTAGGAGATATTTTACTTATTATTTGCAGAAGTAATTTCTTTATTGTTGTTGAATGCCACCATGACATTGCATAAGGAAGAAGCTGTGTTGTCCCAGCTTTAGACTGGGGAAATCATGCATGCAAGCAGCCTAATTCAAGGTCATCTGTCCAGAAACAGGGACTCCTTAACAAGAAGTTTCAGAAAGCTGTCAACTTCAGAGGAAAGAAGAAATAGTTTGTCAAGTGAAAAAAAAAAAAAAACATTAATTCTCTTTTTAAATTATACATCAGCAATAAAATTTAAAAAACTACAGATATTCAGATGATGCATATAAATACATACTATGCTGTTCATTTCTGAAGACTCATAACTTCCACATGGATGGACGCTTCCAATAGGTTCCAGCCCTTCTTCATCCCACATATATGTGCCATCAGAGCTATCAGATGGAGAAAGCTCGAAAGAGGACCCAGCTCTGTAATTCACCTCTGGAGAAATCACACTCTCTGCAGTATTCTTTGTACTTTCACTGTTGTCATCCACTGCTTAAAGAAAACAGAAACAGTCAAGACTCTAAAAAAGAACCCAATATTCCAAAAAAAAAAAAAAGTAAGGTGTATAGAAAACATTGAAGTCTAAATAATAAACTGTGTTTTAACAGAAATATCTGAAAGTATTCTACAATATTAAGAACACTCATCCTAGGAGGTAAAAAGCTCAGGCTGGACTAGCCATTACAACTAAGTATCCTTTTAAACTACATCTTTTCTAGCTTTATACAATGCAGCAATTCATCTGTCAAGAAAGATGCTTTTTAGAATTCTGTATCTTTTTAATAAAATGAATCCAAAGGTGGAAACTTTGGATCCAATCTTTCTACCATGACATTTCTCAAAATAAGTATATACTAAGAAAAAAAGTACATCAGACTTGAAATTGCAGCTTTGATTTTAAAGCATCTTCCATCTCTTCCACTGATTTTTTTTTTTAAAGAGTTAATACAGCATGCTTCTGGAAAAAAAAATAGTAACACTACAATTTATAAAATTAAGTAATTAAATAAGACACCCTAAGTTTATTGCCACCACATTAAGCAGTTACAGATGTTCTCTGCCTACAGAGGGGGATAAAAATTGCAGAGATCACTAGTCCAAAAGGAATTAATGCCAAGTAAGGCTAAGAGGAATTCTACAATCCTATGACAAGTTTGGCTAAAGGAGGTATCACTAATTCTTATTCCAAAGAAATAAGAGCTCTTAAAAAAAATCATGCTTGAAAATGATTAGTATCATGGAAAAAAAAAAAAAGGCACTGAGAAAATAAATTGGCTAGCATAGTTCCAATCCAAAAAAAATCAGAATGGTTAAACATAACTTCACTGCAATTACGGAATCTTGATGGAATACCTAAAATATCAAACAGAATGCAAAGTATTTACCAGACATATTTATATCAAGCCAGTCATCAGCATTACAGCAAGATCCTCCACTTTCCTTGAGAGAAGTGAACGGCTCTATCGATGTTATACTCCCATGCTCTAACTCTTGAACACGGCTCTCCTTTTGCTGTATTTGCATAGTTCTATTTGGATCTTCTATGTCTATGAAGTCATCACTGAAGTCTTCACTCAAGTCATTTTTTTCCGAGGATGACAAAGAAGATATAGATATTTCATCTCCATCATCGCTCATACACATGACATTTGACCCATGTTTTCCCATGCTTTCATGGAGGCCATCAACAGATTCTGTTCTGTGAGCATCACACTCTATAATGCTATTTTTGTCAATTGCTCGATTAATATTTGTTGAAATCTCAGAGTTCTCCACTATACATGTATCAGGAGTTGTAGTTTTGCCACCATCCACAGTGATATTTCCAGAAAACCGCTGCCTAGTAGGCTTCAGCAAAGACGGTCGACTTAATCTGTAACCAAAAGAAGGTGCGGACCCAGATCCGTTTGACAGTGGGGGCTTCTTTGAAGCAGGAGCTGATATACCAGAGTACGGTCTCGTAAATCCATACTTCATAGGTTCATTCCCATTGGGTACATCCAACTGTCGTGCATTTCTTGACAACAGAGATGACCTCTGAGATGTCCTAACAGCTAGATTTTGACTATAAGGCCTTGTAAGATCCACAGCTTTATTAAAGGAATGTGACCTGGTTAAAGACGCAGTGGGGAGGAAGGAGTTCTGAATGGAATGTGAAAAACTTTGTGATCTTACCATTTTTTCACAGGAAAAAGGCTTGTTATTGTCTGTAGATTGTGCAAGGCTTTCTCCTGAAGTTGTCCTTGTGGCACTGGAATTAGCTCTAGGTCTTTGCAAACCTACCATTGGCCTATTTCCATAAAATCCATTTAAGTGTGATTTTGGAGCACTGAGTCCAGAATACGAGGTCCTTCCTGACAGGGTACCTTTGGCGAATTTTGCTGAACTAGAGAGTCCAGGCAAAGACTTTGGGTTTAATTCCTCTGTAGAAGATACAAACATATTGTTTTGCTTTACTGTTTTTGATGCAACTGAAGCAGTGCTGTTCAAACCCACCCTGAGCACATCGTTACTCAGTGCTCCTTGGGATGGAGAATACTTCTCAGAATCAATTAGTTTTTCATTACAACTGTGTTTGGAATTGGTGTCTCTCCCATTTTGATCATGAAGTTGATGTTTATTTGATTTTCTCCAGTTGAAAGAAAAGGAAGACATGCGAACAGTGCCATTGTGCTTGCTGAAATTTTTGCCACCATTATTGCCTGCTAAATTAACAGCCGACCCATTTGGCATAGGTTGCAAGACGCTTCCTAAAGTTTTCGTTCCATATTTCGGTAGCCTGGAAACCAAGGATGTCCTGGTTTGATTTTTTTCTTCCATGAGCTACAGGGTACATTGGTCCTTAAAGAGTGCTTGAATCTAAGGAAAAGAAAGAATATATTAGACCTTAAATAACCACACATTAAACAATATTCTTCAATACACATTTGCATCTATGTGTTCGCTACACCTAGGTAGCTAACTATACCACCATTATATAAAGTAACTCATGCATTCTGTGAACTCCTGAGAAATACTAATCAACAGCAGCAATATTACTCAGGTGTCACTCTCCACCCCCAACATCTTCATTGTCTAGATAAACTGCACTTTTTACCTTCTTTACATCATTAAAATAAGCTTTAAAAAGGGTGTATGTTTTTCCCTATAACTATTTTGAGCAGCAAACTGAGTTTTTCAGTGATACTACAATTATTCAATGACATACTTAAGACTTTATATTTAAAAAGGAACAAATTGAACATAGCACAAGTCTGCTGTCAGCAACATAGAACTTCCAAATCTTTAATGTAAAACCTGACAAAAAGCTTTTTTTTTTTTTCTAAATTATTTTTTCTTGCCAAAACGTTCACCTCCCATAGCCCCTGCAGGAAAGGAAAGTCTGACAGACACCACAACACATATTGTTAAGTATGAACAAATACAAAACAGCAGTAGAAGAAACAAAATTATTGAAAAAACAACTGAAAATAAGTTTCCAAAGTATTCACTGCCTAGGGAATTTCTCAAGCTCTTCATGCAGAAGATTTGAGGAAACTGAGACGTTCAGGGGCGTTTTTGTTTTTAACACTAGTGAATCAGATTTCTGCTAGCAGAACCAGCACAGCGTATAGGAAATCCAGTAGGTGTAAAAGTAGCAAATGCACAGATCATATGAGCATGAGGATAACCAGCTTCTGAAAGAAACCTATTACTGAAGAAAGCTACTTATATTAAGCATCATCAATAGAATTCAGAACCTGAAATTCACTATTTTTTGTCAGCTGGTCATACTGCCAAGGCAAGAGATGCGTCCTAGCAGATGCTCACAGCAAGCACCTTTCTCCTCATTCCAGTAGGGATACTTCCCCACTACATCCTCCCAGATTTGAATGATCTCAGAACCTCCCAAGCAAGGAGCTGAGTTTATAGCCTCCTGTTTAACCGTGCTTCAGTACAGGCTTTTCTTCACCAATTTTGTGAATCATCTATTCTATTTTTAGAATAATCTCAGAGTTCCAGAATTCCATACTTTGTGGTACAACTGTTTGCTTTCATTTGTTGAAAACTCAGTAGCTGATCGTTTAATTTGGTGTCCCCAATTTATGTTATTTGTATGTTTATGTTATTTATATGGTATGAGATACAAAATAATGACTCATCATTGAGACACTTCACCTCCGCATCTTGTTTTTCCACATCTAAATGATATCCCCATTCAGGGTGAAAAATCCTAGCCATTTTTCCCTCTTTCTATGGAAACTATGGTGTATTTTTGTTATCTTCTTATTTGCGTACAAGATCTGAAGTACATGGCAGCAGCTGCCTACAGTATTCAAGTTAATAAAACTCTTCACAAAGGTGAATTTAAAAGCTTTACTTTTGTGTTGTAGTACATGAACACAGCCCTAGACCCAGACTCTGAGATAAAAAGATAAATACAGTATTTATTCATTTCCTTACATCTGTGAATTTTCATTCCCTCCCCCCTATTTGGAACATTTCACTGCCACCTTTACTAAAGATTTGTTCCATCTGAACTGATGTCATTTTAGTGTACTTTTGTCATGCTTTTATTTTATAAAGCCCTATCTGCTTTACAGACGTATCTTTGCCTCAACAGTCCCTACCTTGAGTATCCCCATCTCCTTGCTTTAATGTATCACTTGTTTGTTCCACACTTAGGCACATACTCATCCTATTACTTTTACAGATAACCATGTCTGTATCATCCTTTTCCACAGCACTTCATCTGTTGTTTTCCCTGGCAATACAACACAAAGAATTTGTCTAAATGCTATTAGTAAAGACTTCTAATTCAGATAATAAGGGCTTTCAATTTCCTAAGTTAAATATACAACGCTGTATATAAAGAAAAGGCTTACTCTAACACTAATTTCTGTATTTCCAAGATGAGGTTTCTCTTTTTTTCCCCAAGACAGATGTGAAAGGATACCTTGCTTTTGTTATCCTGGATTTTATTCACCAGTTAGTTTCACACACTGACCTTATAATGGTGCCAAGATAAATAATTTCACTAGTTCATACATTATTCCCTGAAACTAATATCTATATTTCCTCCATCACAGACCTACTACACACAGCTGACAGGACTGAAAAGCACCCTGAAAGTTTTTAAACCATGACAATCATGGACCACGAGAAGCAGGATGATGAGAAGTAATATACACCAAGTATCATTATACTCATTCGACATACAGGAAACACCCCGTGTAACCCAAGCAAACACTACCCCAAAGTGAGTCACTCCCCAGGCTGCAAGACCTCACTAAGAAACATTTGAGATAAAAATCAAAGTGGCATTAAACTCATGCAAACTGAAGCACCCTGAGGATTTCGTAAATGAATAGGATGCCCCAGAGCTGTATTTCTGAAAATAGGTCTACATTAAAAAGAGAAACACTCAGAAAGATGGCTTTTTAGGGGCTCCTAATGTAGTGAAAATATCAGGATCCACATTCTGCAACTGGTAGAGCACAATTCCATTTAGAAACACAAATGCACAGTGCCAAAATACTAAGTGTAAGTGAACGCTTGCACATCGGAGACGTAACCCACAGAGCTGTACACATCTCATTCTCAGCAGTGGTTTCTTCTTTTTATACTGAAGAATGTAAGTTAGAGTCATAACAAGATTATCAGCTAGTAAGAACAGCATGTGTTTCTCCATGTGCTCCATACAGACTGTCGCACATGATAAAAGGCTGCTATACTACGTAACTGTAGTTGATGGTATGAGACTCACCCAGTTTGCACCTTAGAACACCCATTAATCGACATAACATTGTTTTCTATATAGTCAAGGAAAATATATGGAGAGCCACTCACAAGTACGTTACCACTCATTAGCTGAGCCTTAGTAACTAATGATGCACATGTTCCTAGCTTGCTACAGCTGAGAAGTGCTTGAAATACTTCCTACAGAAGAGAGGCATGCATTATGCAACGTTTGTTGCTTAGCTATATTTAAAATAAAGCTTTAAACAAAAAAGAGAAAAAGATCTATCACATTTAGGCAATAATTACCTAAAGTCACAATGATTACCATTTGCTTCCCTTTTTTTTTTTTTTTTTTGGAAAAAATGCCATGAGTTTCCAAACATCGCACTACTCAGCTTGTTTGCCAGCTGTATTGCAAAGGCAAGCAGTAGCCCACACTTCTTTATAAAGTTCCTGCTGTATGGTTGCAAGTATTTTCATTGGCTGGAATGCACTAATATCCCCCTGTACTACAAAGACAGGGACAGAACATATACATTCTCTTCCACTTAGATCTCTGCAGAAATCATCCCAGCTAAATTTAAAACAATTTCACACAAACTACATCATGATTTATAAGCAGATGAAAAAAGTGATAATTGTAATTTTGGAATTAATATTTTCAAGCATAAATTCTGTTTCTGAGCTGAAAAAAAATCTCAGTCCCCACAGAGCTGAGTAACTTGGCATCTCTACTGTCTCTAAACCACAAAGAGATGCCTAAATTCCGTCAGGAGCCCTCTGTCCCAGCTGCATATCCGATGGGAGACTGCTACAGTTAAGCTCCTAAACCCACAGTTAAGGTATCTGCCAGATGCACATAAATGCTGAGCACTCCACAGTTTGCATTGACCTTACTTAAGTGCCTGTAAGTGAATTTAGGTGCCCAGTCATCTCAAAAAACACCTACGACCAGTGTTTTCTGGTAAGAAAATGCATTAAAGCAATACATTCATGTGTCTGTACCTATAAAAAAGAAACTTGCCTACAGTGTACCCGTATAAGAGATTTTTTTCATTTATAATGTAACGTCGAATGTCAACCTCAAAGACGTTATGTCAAATATATTTAAGTACGTTGGCATTTTTTTTAATAACTCAATGCATTAAAATGGCCTTGAGCACTATGATGAATTCAGTCATGGCAAGCACCATAATATAGAGCCAAAGATATCCCAAGCTGGCAAAAAAGGCTCAACTCTTGTAAAGTCTTCAAAACTAAGAAAAAAGTTAAATTAGAAAGCTGCTAATTTAGCTTTCATGCTTTATGGATAAATCCCTTCTCATATCTGTCTACCATCTCTTAGGTGACTGCAAAATTTAAATGAGGCCATTTAATGAGATTACTTTAATCCTCCAACAAGCGCTGCAAATTAAACTCGAAAAGACGACCATTCAGTCCTCTAGGAAGGGTGCTTGCTCATTTACCCTTAATTAGGGAAAGACAAAATGTTATCTTCAAGAAAACTGCACTGATTGCTTAAAATACTTCAGATAATTAAATTAAAAAACTGCCTACAACGAAGACTTCCCTATGTTTTATGAGCTGTAGCTACTGTGTCGCATTTTCAATTCGAGGTTGTATTCATTTGGTTGAAGTACAAATGCTGTCAAAAAAACTTAACAGTACCACGTCTGGCAGGTAATACTTTCCCCTCAAATCCAGAAGCTTTCTCATGAAGTTCTCTCAAACTTCCTGAATTTCAAACACTTTCTATTAAAAATGGCATTCTTTTAACAATGAAATTTCATTACCAAGACACACAGTACCTCCAAGTTACGCATTCCACAAAACTCAGGTTCAGTACAATTCGAATTGTATTTTTCTGTATTATAAAAAATTCTAATTACTTTTAGACTTGAGCAATCCGTGGATTTTTTTAAACAGACATTTGGGAGAACAAGCCTTACACATTCTGCCCCAGGAAATGCATTATCAAGTGCACACAAGTCTAAATGGGAATTAAACTAAAGGGCCTAGACTTTATACATAATAATCCAAGGAAAAGGAATTAAGACTTACAAGCCCTCTGAAGCGTAACCTGAACTGAAAAGTTGCTACATCCCTTCAAGGATATTCGAGATCCTGGTGATAAGAAGGATATTCATTTTCACTCTCCCTTGTACTTCCCATATAGGCTTATGCACACGTAGACAAGTCTTCCAACATCAGTTCCAGCTAGCACACACGCCATTCACCGTCTGTTTCAACAACATCAGGAAAGCAGTTTCCTATATCATCATCTCAGCACAGCTTTGCATCTCAAACTGCCCTACGTGTTGTGGAAGGATTCTTATAGTGTGAGACAGCTGAAAGTTTACACGTTTCACGTTGGGGCACCCTTAAAACATCACTCTCCCTATGGCCCATGCCAGAGAGCTAACAGCAGTCTGAAGCCCCAAACAAATTGTTATTTGAGGGTCCAAACTCCCTTTCACTCTCATGGCAGTGTGGAACAAACAGCTGCCAGATGAAACACATCCACTAGACAGGTGACAGATGAGCAGCTCTGCAGAACTATTGCTATGCCAACAGTTTTGAATGCATCCTTCGTTCATCTTGTCAATTTTAAGTAGACTTAAATAGTGAGAATTACCAAGCAGCAACGTTTAGATGCTTTTCTTTGAGAAACTTCATTCCCCACATGAAGAATATCTTCTTGATGCTCGAGACAAACATAAGTTCATTGGAAAGGGCTGTGCTGAAAACCCAAGGTAGCCGACACCTCCTCGTTACTTCTGGAAAACAGGAACAGTGCTTTCCTGAAGGTGTATAGGAAGCTGGCAGCTGCCACAGTACACAAGCATGCCTATCCATCCAGAAACATGAGGTCCACCAGCATCCATTTAGCAGCACGCACCAATTATTAATCAGTCAGGGTGGTTTGGTGTGCTGTCAGACTGACAGAACAACTAGCACAGAGTTCAGCACTGCTATTCACATTTCTGCCATCATACGTTGGATGTTACTGAAGTTAAAGTTTAGTGACCACACTTGCCAAGCCAAACCTCATAGTCTTATTATTTGCCTTCCCCAGAAAGGCCAAGTAAGAGACTGTGCAATTCTACTTGTTTGACTCGGTGGCAGGTGATCTGAAACAGCAGTTTGCCCACCTTATGCAGATTTTTAGGAACACAAACCTGACAAGATAATTTCCAGGGACCTTCATTCTTTTCCCTGGAAAACAAAAGCATGTTTCTATCCATGCACACAACATGGATAGCAAGGCAAAAACATTCCTCCCATGGAAACCTAAACTATCTCCTCTGGCTAAAAGCCTACTCAGCCACAGCACTGCACTAGGGCATCAAAAAGAACTGGTAACGAGTGTCCAAGCAGCATAAAAAACAAGTGATGCATACAGGCAAGGCAGGCAGAATCCACCACCTTCAGTAACCATTACATCCTGATTTCTGCGCCGTGCTTGTAACAGGAAAGAGCCCTGCTGAAAGCACCGACACGAGAGCAGGTATCCAAGATTCTGCAGAAAGCCTTCAAGACGACTGCTCCTAACACCCCAGTGGCTTTCACTGCAGCTATGATGCCTTCCACACACACACACACACACACAAATACACAATCAACGTGAAAAATGATTGTATTTTACTTCTAATTATCTACTGAATCCAGATATATCACATGGCCTCCGTGAGTTTTAGCGCAAATGTATTTCAACCATGCCCATGGTGCATGGCTTATAAAAACAACCTTCGGACACCACTGAGTTTTAGAACACTTGGCAACTTTTACACCCACGTACGTACATGTGTTAATATTCAGGACACACAAAGGATGCGAATCTTTTCACCACTAACATGCTTAGCAATGACTTAGGTCATGAGTTAAAAGTATAACTTAAGAACTGTTTTAGAAACAAAAAATAAAAAGGCACTACGTATGCATCACTTCTACCAGCGTAGAGAGGTGTTAAATGACATTAGGGGAAAAAAAAAATCAGGGAGGATTTGCAGCAGATAAAGCAAAAAGCTTCTTCAGCTTTGGAACACTGCAGGATGGGTAGTGTGGCTACCAGCCAGTTTGCAGCTGTGAGGGGACCACGAGAGCTTAACAGAATGAAAGAAACTACCAGATCTGGACAGCAAACACAACCTCTGAGCAGTACATGTCCTGAACCGAATAAGAAATTAAAAGAGATACATCCTGAGGAAAGTGTGCGTGTTGTATGAATTAAATTGAATTAGAATACAATTACAAGTTTCAGTGGTTGAGAGATTGAACTTCTGAGTATTTATAGGTGTCACATGTTCTTCTGTATTATTCACTTTACAGACTGGCTCCAGCTTAGACAAAAAACCCTTCTGTAAAATTCAAGGTCCAGTAAAATTTACCTGCTTTGCAGTAATATCCTCCAAGCCTGCCTTCCCTCCCCTGTCCTCAGTGTCTCTGGAACACCTCTGTTCTTGAATCAGTTACCGATGCTTCATGAAGGCATCCATGAATTTCTCAGTGCACCCCTTTATTATGCGCATACTGCACAGTGATTCACAGCAGCATCCTTGACAGCTTGTCCTTCCAGGCTACAATGGGCAAAGTATGGTATGAAATTGCAAGACACTTCATAATGTTGTTTTATTTCTCCTGTGTTCTAAGCTGTGGGATTCGTTCCCCAGACTTGAGAGCCTGGAGGTAAGTCCTTTTCTGTTCTTCCTCCTTCACCCTTCGGTATGGGGATGTTCTACCCAGACGTGAAGTTTATTGTATCACACACCAGGCACAACAGCTACCCAAGCTGCTCTCGTGCTGAATTACGATTGCTGTCGGTCAGAATACACCAGGTCAAGGACCAGAAGCAGAGGATGATAATGAATAGAGATGAAAAGAGGAAACAAGACAGACATCTCAAAGAGACTGGGACTCTCATATTCCTAGCACTGAACAATACATTCAGTCAACACAACAAAAAGATAGGGCATTCCTTGCCGTCTAAAAATAAGCATTGTTGTTATTCATCAGAATATGGCTTCTTAATGTTTTGTATGGCTAGAGGACATCAGTGCTTACTGAAGAAGAAGAAACAGGAAGATGCAGCTCTATTTTTGTAGAGGAAAGCTACTAGGATACTTTGAGTCAAAAACTTAATTCGCATCCCTTAGGGCCACACTCTCAGTTCACTCCGCCGCTAATGCTACTGACATGGAGTACCAGGCACCGCGAGGGAAGGGGGGAGCTACCTGCTATCTGCCTAGACGTTGATGCTTTGTAATGTTTGGCCCTCCTGTGCTTTGCATAGTGGTGAAATGGAGACTACACTTTTTCAAAGCCAAGATTTCCTACGAAACCTTACTAAAAGGTTTTTCACTAGAAAACAAAAGCACTTTTGTATGCATGTGAACAACATAGATAGAAGGTGAAAACATTCCTCCCATGGAAACCTAAACTGTCTCCTCTAGTGAAAAGCTGACTCTGTCACAGCACTACACACGGGCATAGAAAAGAACCCTGAAAAACAGGGAAAAGCACAAATAACAGGATTTATCATAAATACTTCAGAATTTAATGAAAATCATAAATTTCCATGAGAAGCAAAACCTCCGCTAAGGTTTCTCATATACATAAACCTGGACTGATTTCCAGTATTCTTACAGACACGTGGCAGTCAACGTCTAGAGGCTCAGCCAGCTGCAACAAGGGAGCAGCTTCGGGACAAAGAAAAGACAGAAGGAAGATGATACTGGAAAGAGAGGTCAATATTTTACACCAATGAAAAGAATTTCAGAGCCTGCAGAAAGAATAGACCTGAAATTCTTGCATTTTGCTTAAGTTCCCATCACATTCCTCTTAAATGGTACAAACATTATAGTTCATTCATAAATGAGAAGTGAAATCCAGTGGTATCTGCTATTTCCTGCATTCCTGGCTGGCAGCCTGTTCTCAGGGGCAGGGGTCAGCTGGCAGCGAGAGTGAAGTGCTGCCGAGGCACATCGTGCCTCTGAAGCTGCCAACTGTCTCATGCATCTTCATGGAGACATCAGTTCCACCCTTCTCCAAATGGCTTACTCTTCTGGCCACAGCTGACATGAAACAGAGGTGTAATCAGACTTCTGTCAAATTTCTGGAAAACTCCTTTAGTAAGAACTAAAGGTGACTTAGACACTGATGGACATAGGGTTTTCCTTAAACTTGCTTCCACGCATTCCTCTGATCCTTCACCAGAACATAGAGTCACATCCTGTTAAATTTGAACTAGCAGGTCAACTCCGTACCTGCAGATGGAAACACCACGTGCTTCCTGCATAACCAGCTCCTCAAAACCAAAGATCCAAACCAGCAAGGCCTTCTCTAGAAACCCAGAGAACACAAGGCAGAGCTGATAAGCGTGCTACATTAAGTGTGCTGACTCCAGGAACATGTTGCAAAGCATTACAAGAGGAGGATGAGATGCACTGTAATAAATCAGAAGCGATTGACATAATCATGACTGATACACCTGGCTCCAATGGAAAAACACTCATGCTAGAAACAATTAGATTACGTGGATTGCTTCATTTGTTACATAACAAAGAACAGCCTCCCAGGGCACAACCACTTCCACAGATTCAGCCTTAGAAAGTGACTCATGTCGACCATCTTCAGTAGGGTAGCTTAAACGCTTAGCTTGTGAAACATGCATTGTTTTCAAAATCCTTGCTGATGAGGAGACACAGAGTCTCTATTTGCTTCAATTCTTTGATGACGTTATTCAGTTTAGGTTGTTACCAAACCCACAAGGACAGTAAAAAGCAAAGGGGGAAATCCAGACTAGGGAGAGACAGACACCATCTGTCCGCCATACAGCTCTCGCGCCCTGCGACCTGCAGACAACGTCCTGTTGCTACGCAGAAGGAAAGAACCGAGCCATCCCATTCTGCAAGCACACCCCCCCAAGTACCGTAGCTATGAAGCACATCTGTATCTAAGTTACTCTTTTGTGCGGTCTCATCACATGTCTCTATTTGGCAAGACTTCTATCCTGGAAAGTAAATAACTGGGGGAGGGAGGGGAAGGAGCGACACACTCATCTTCCTCATTAGACATAGGCAAAAGCCTTTCAGAAAAGTTTTAAAGCTGACATCACCGTTTATGTCATGAAGGCTAATTAAGTTTTATTCTATAGCTAAGATTGACTGAATAATCCCCGAGACTGCAGTCTGGAACACAAGTGTAGAAATGAAACAGCAGGGCTCAGCCCCTCCTCTCGAAGCCGTGGAGATCATCTCAACATCACAGCAACCGATACCAGGAACACAGCGCTGTGCTCGCATGGGACAAGTTGCTTTTATGTCAGAACTCAAGAGGCAGAGCAATGCCATTCTGCCAACAAGTGCGATTTAGTCGCTGTCGTCTAGCAAATACTTCACTCACAGACACACCGTGAACACACTCACTAGAATCTGTTACCTTAAAACTAAAGGTTTAAGTCCAAATCATGTACATTTAAAAAGAATCATCTTCCATCGCGCAGTTTAACACTCGTGAAGATGAGTGTGCCATTTCCCTCAAACCTACCTGATAAGACCAGGCAGGCTGGAAGCCAAATGAAGCGTTGAACATAACTGATTACAAATGGAAATAGCCCTTTTTATCCTCTCACCTTCTCCATCCTTCTCCTCTAGCTCATCTATTCATCTGATGCAACGTCTCCAAATAGGAACACCAAATAGCCTTGAGCTAAAACCCCTTCTGATTGCATGAACAGACACTGTTTAATACATTGTTTTACTGACTACACAACAACTAATGATGGAAGTAACGCTACCGGCACAAACCACATTTGAGCACTTTATCCACGTAGGTATCTTACAATCAAGAATTCCCATCAGTTTCAGTCCGCAGCTTGGCTGTGCTTACCGGCCACGTGTAAGATTTTTCCTCCCCCCAGCACACACACATTCATTCTTACTGCTGAATAAGTAAGCAGTCTAGTTACAGGTTAAGCTGGAGGACAAGTACGGATAACTCAAGGAGACAGCATGCAATTCATAGACACACTGCTGCCCAGATAAGCCTCAGAGGTTCACAGGTAACAACTGAACTCGACTAGACAAGATGATAGGTAGATGGACAGGTAGGCAGAGAGCAGAAAAGTCTAGGAATTCCCTTTCTACATGCTACCAGTGCTATTTTAACTCGGCTCATTTTTTGTCAGAAAACGATAATCTTGAGAAAAGAACGTCAAGCCACAGCTACAGGCTTAAAGAAAGTTATATTCTTAAGTCAGCTACTGCTGGATTAAAGAGACTTGGAAATGGAGTGACAGAGCAAATCAAACTTCTCTCATGAAAGAAAGCAAACCCTGCATAAGCTTGAAATATTAAATTACATTTCCTGGGTTTGGGATCATGGTGACACAACTTCAGTTCTCTAGTTCTGCCATCCAGTTCCAGCAGACAATCTTATTTTAAAGGTGATGAACAGGAAGTCTTTGTCTCCTGTGTTAGTCTTCAACAAATGCACCAGGAAAAAGCAGCACAGGGCAAGACCTATAAATACTTCCAAATCACAGGATTTCTTGAATTCGATGTAACTTGGTTTGGAACCCTCAGCAGGTCTCTCCTCCGCTGTCCTGTCCAATCTGTTTGTGACTCCCCAAACTTCCTCTATCCACAACTGCCTTAAGCAAGGAGCAGTATTTAGCACTACTGCTCTTTCAAAGATGGTTTTCATCTGACACAGCTAACTTCCACAGGAGGATACTGCAAACAGTCAGCATCATATTTATCCTTCCGTTAACATTTTTGTGTTTCTATGAGAAGTGTTCTTTTTTCCAAGGTTGCAAGTCCTAGAAGGACATCATACCCCCTCAAACTGTCTTTTTACTCTTCTGGGTTCAAAACACTCTCTTATATTAATTAGCACATAGATTTTGGAACAGGAACCATGAATACCTACAGTTCCCGTCTCCAAGTATGGGCACAAATTAATCTATGGAATGGCATAATGATACATGACTTCTTTTTCTAACTGACACGGACCAATGAGTTTATACTCTTAGCTACGTACTATAATCCCACAAATCTCACCCCAGAGCGACAAAACCCAACCCACAGCCCATTTGTTTATGCACAAAGCTGGGATCGTTCTTCTCTCCCACAGACGTATCTCAACACTTATGATTGGTTTTACATGCCACTTTATATGCAAACAACCAGCAGCAGCCATAAGGTTTTGCTGCAGGTCTTTACACCGTATAATCTTTTCAACACTTTGAAGAACGCTGCTCACGTCAGCTCATCACTCACCCCGTCTGCCAGGTCATTTGGGATACAGGAGTCCTCGCGCCTACTCGTGTGGAACACTACAAGAACTGGCTACTGATTTCTGCCTCCCCAGCTACAGAACAAACCAGTTACATGGATCCATCTGTTTCATATCTGTGCTTTCAAGAAGAATCTAGGTTGCTTGTGTTCTCCGAAGTTAAATTTGACTTTTCTTCAACATCCACCCTTAACCAAAATCACCGCAGCCACACAGAAGCATATAATAGCTTTCAGCTGAAACTTGCTTATTTTTGAACCACAGCTTCAAAGTGCCGCTGCCTTGCTATGGCGTTTCATTTCGTTAGTGCTGGACACTCACAGCTTCTGTCTGTGATCCCATTACTACAAATCAGTTCCCTATCAGAACACCAAACTCTGGGAAAAATATTGTACTACCAAATAACTTTGCAGGTCTGCCACAGCATAACAAATATTTATAACTACAGACTGACCAAACTTCCTTAAGTATTTTAAAGTGTTTTATATTTTCTTACTGATTTTCTGATGAACAGATTGGTACGTACCCATCAAGGTCAGCCTATTAAAATGCAGAAGCCATAGACACTGACTATAGAATAATTCGCAAGCGAAGACAAACAGTTTCTCTAAGAAACTGAAAGAGACTGACCTGTAGAACATTAATGACTAGTGACAGTTTGCCCACAGTATCCGTTTCTCCCACATTAGGTTATTAAATTACGCAGACATGGTCATCTGTGCTCACGCATTATTTGAAATTAAAGGAAGCTGATGTGTACGATTTGTTTTGGTTACTCAGGATCTCAAATTTTTCATGGTAAAGCGCTATTTTTATACATTACTATTTCAGAGCACTTTCACAACGGAAAGATTTACCCAGATTGGGGCGTTCTGTTTTGCTGTCGTTTGGTTTGGCTTTGCTTTTTATATGAGCTGTTTCCCGATGGACAAGCTGCGCAGGAGGCAAGCTTCTGCTACTTTCCTCAGGTCTCCTGCTACTCACAGCAGTAGCTTAGGCCTTGCAAAGCTTAAACCTATGCAAGTTTGCTTTGCTGAGATGCAAGTCAGTTGAAAGTCATAGCTGCCTCCAACTCATCGAAGATACAGATTAACAAGCCTATGTAATAACATTATATCAGTTCAGGTTTTACTTAGAGGTGATTTTCTACCTTTAATATGACTCACAAAAAGAAACCATGTATCATAGAGATTCAGATTCTAGGGAGAATCTCTG
Organism: Nettapus auritus; assembly: GCA_011076525.1. Classification (NCBI taxonomy): domain Eukaryota; kingdom Metazoa; phylum Chordata; class Aves; order Anseriformes; family Anatidae; genus Nettapus; species Nettapus auritus. The sequence goes on along the minus strand of CM021770.1, from coordinate 7,430,072 downwards.
CATCTATGTAGAGCCTGAGTCTCCAGCTCAAAGCATACATGGTATTTGAGTCAAGAGAACGCAGGGTGTTCAGGACATCCTCCCATGACACTTAACTTGTGCTGTGTGTGTCACAAGCCACCTAGCTAATGAGGCTAAAAACACAGGAGTTCTTAGGCAATTCAGGAATCATTTGCAGTTTGAGGGTTATTCCAGACTGAAAACTTGTTCATCCACCACATAAAAGTAAACCTTTATCAGTTATTTTCCTCTGGCTAAGAAACTAAGACCTTTTGTGCAGCCTGAACCTTGCCAACATTAGCCATACTTCTGCTTCAGTCAAAGCCATTACACCGCACTCCACAGAACACTACCTCGAGTCATCACGGGCTAAGTGCTCACGAAAATCCCAGCAATATTTCTAGCGGGAAAGGCATTTCACTGACAACTCGTGACACCAGTTCCCTATGTGACCAGGGATAAGCATCCCCCAACCCAAGGAGACTTCCTAGCTTCACTTACTATGGGAGATAATCAACAGAACCCTTCCAACAAAACCCTTCCAACAGAATCCTCCCCTCCCAGGACAGGAGATAGCTAGCAAGTGAAGCCCAGATCTCTGCAGCTCTGGAAATCAAGTAACTCTGGACTAAGGAGGATACAACATTCTCAGAATGCCTTCAAAAATGCATCTAATGTGATTGAAGTTTAGAAACGAGTTTCAGTCTGTGTCCCAGAGGTAGGAAGAAATACAAAGACCTACGCTGACTAGCTAAGCATCTTTGGAATAGTTATTATAACACTGTTTTGACTTTATTCTAACATACATGTGTTCAGGTATACAGGGATTTACATAAGCTTTTTTATTGCTTCAACTGAAACACAATACAGGATTTTAAACCTAATTATCAAAAGCACCATTAGTATTTTGATCTTCTTAGCATCCCTGTTGGCAAGGAATTTAACCGTGCTTGAAAGCTTCTAATTAGGAAGAGGGCACTGCTGTTTACATTTCCAAACAGTGGTAAGAAGAAAATACCACAGCCACTGCCGTAACTGGTACCTTCTACCCTGTCTCCATTCCCACAGACCTGCATTCTTCTCACAGCTTCAGGCAAGCGATGTTCATCTGAAGACTGAAGGCACAATGGCTCTCTAGATGGAGAGCCGGTGCCAACTCTTCTACGTAACAGGTTTATTCCAAGTGACCAATCCATCTTAAGGGATGATCAGGTCCAAAAGTAATAGGTTTTACTCTAGCAAGCTTTTACATGAGCAGTTCCATTAAACAGGATTACTCATTAGTGTAACACCATGCTCAATGAGAACATTATGTTCATGGAGATAGTTACTATTCATATTTTCACATATTCATATGCATTATTGATTACCTAAATTCAGAAACACAAGGTGCCATGAACAATAACGAACAATGTAGACATCTTCTGAACGTGAAGCCTCTCCACAGCCTTGCGATTAGAAGGCCACACTCAGCAGTTTTTGGAGCCCAAACACTAAGACGTGAAGCTATGATGAAACGTGTCAACTGTGAGCAAAGATTTTATTTCTGTTTTAAAAACACCTTGAGTAGAACGAGTTGTATATTCACGTAGATCCTAGCTTGACATTTGGCATTCGCCTCTTCAGCATGAGGGCATTCAATTCAAAACGGGCCCATAAAATCTAGAACGATGTGATCCATTACAGCCTTGAGAAACTATCTGCCAATTCCATTCATATCACTAAACGCAATTAAATATTTACCGCCTCATGCTGCCATGACAAAGCATTTCACCCCTGGAACCGCTTCAAAAGACGCATTTTTAAGCGGCTGCCGGGTAGAGGAGCGTACCGAAACGAGACCTTTGACGCAATGTCACTTCCCCTCCAGCACCTTGAGCACAAAACGCGCTGTTCTGCATCACCCCGAGGCAGGAGGCCCAGGCGGAGCAGCACCAAGCCCGCCCAGCAGCCAGCGCCACCCCTGACAGGACCCTGACAGGACCCCGGCCGGCCGAGCTCCGCCGCGCCCCGCCGCGCCCCCTTACCTGCCCGCGCTGCCAGGCCCGGCCGCTAGCGCCGCGCACGCCGCTCCCCTCCGCTCCTGCTGGCCGCGGGTGCCGACGGGCGGCCCGACCCCCTCGGACGCTGAGCTGGCGGGGCGAGCCGCCGCTGCCTCATGGCGTGCCGGGGCGCACCTCGGGGCTGGGAGCTGCGGCGGGCGCTGCGCGATGGAAGCGCGCCCTCGGCCACCTCCCCGCCACCTCAGCCCGCCTCGCTCGGGGCTGCCGAGGGCTCCCCGCCGCGCCGGGATCCGCACCCGCACCCGGGCCGCGGAGGGGCGGCGCCGCCCCGCACTCCCCGCCGGGCCGCGCCGGGCCCGAGCCTCCCTCCCCTGAGCGCGGCGCCCCCAGGTAGCGCCCGCCCCGCCCCGGGCCCGCCCCGCCCGCCATGGAGGGGAGGGGAGGGGCGGGGCGCGCAGCCCCTCGGCGCATGCGCGGGGAATCCCGCCCGCCCGCCGCGCCCCTCGCCTCACCCTGACGTCACCGCGGGCGGCCGTTGGGCCCCGCCTGGCAGCCGTTGGGCGGCGGCGCCTCACGGACGGGGCGCGGGGTCCGGCTGCCGGGTGTCCCCCTCACCTCCTCCTGGCTGCTCGGCACCCACACTGCTTTGGTTCGGCTTCCGGCCTTCCCCTTCTCAGCTCTGGCTGAAACGTGGAATTATTGCTGCATCAGGCCCCTCAGGGGAAGAAAGCCGGGCAGTAGCCTCAAGCTGTGTTGGTGTGGAGGAGAAATAAAAGCCCAGTGACTGATGAGCATCGCTTGCCACAGCCTCCTGACTGGGTGTGCTCTGTGCTGTGCCTCGAGTGCCTGCTCACCTTTCTAGACACGGGCTGTGAAACTCCTACACGTTCTCAGGAGCACAAAAGCCTTCTTTTAAATAAGGAACAACAACTGAAGCTTTTCTCCATCTTTTTGCCTGTACTTCAATGTACCGGTCACATTAATGCATTTATTCTTAGAACAATTTGAAGAATAATTACTCCCCTGTGGTACAGGAAGGGGAAAAAAAAAAAAAAAAAAAAAAAAAAAAAAAAAAAAAAAAAAAAAAAGTAGAGATTAAATCTCTTGCACAAGGTTAAAGAGATAGCAAAGCCAGGAAATGAACTCAGCTTTCCCGAGTCAGGCGTCCTTGCGTTAACCACACAGTCATCCGTTCTTTTGGTCATTCTCAGCTTGTGAGTATTAATGTAAACCTCAACAGCATTAGCACAGATTTGACTTTTCTCTACTTTGTTCAACAGAACAACTTTACTGTTCCCACTGAAATTTCCTCCAACTTCTCCATTTCCTTCCCCAAATTAAGAGAAACTCTATTATAGGCTTACTGAGGCCTTCCTATATTCCCCACTTCTCAGTTACATTCCCCTTTCTCAGGCACAGTATTTCTTGGTGGCAGGTATTTCTTCAACACAAATACTTTAAATATAAGCTCATAAAATGATTGTGGAACTTCAAAGGTGAATCTCTTGGGCTGGCACCCAAATGGGCACAGTAAAACAGATGAAGGAACAAATTGTTTCCTGTCATCACGCTTTTCCACTAGAGCAGAAGACTAGGAACACTTGTACCAATGCAAGGGAGGCACATAGGTTTCATCTACTGACGTACAAGTGCTGGGACAACCACCTTTTTATCTATAGCTCATACTTTTTTTTAATCTGAAAATGATTATGAAGCCAAATTCTAAAAGAAAACTACATATAAGAAATAAGAAAACAGCCTAGAGATGTTTTAGGGCAGAGTTGAGAGTTCTATTATCTGTTTAGACATTTAACAAATTGCCACAATGCCTTTAAAGCCTCAATCATAAGATGCAGTCTTTCCACCAAATTCATAGCTTTTTTTTGAATAATAACTTCAAAAAAAGGAAGCATTACAGAATCACACAAAAGCACAGAATGGCCGAGGTTGTAAGGGACTTCTGAAGATCATTGAGTCCAACCCCCCTGCTGAGCAGGATCACCTAGAACACATTGTGGAGGATGGCAGGTTTTGAGTATCTCCAGAGAAGGAGACTGCACGATCTCTCTGGGCAACGTGTCCCAGTGTTCTGTCACCCTGACAGTAAAGATACCCTCTCATATTGAGCCGGAACCTCCTGTGCTTCAGTTTGTGCCCCTTGCCTCTTGTTGTGTCACTGGGCACAACTGAAAAGAGACCATCTCCATCCTCTTGACACCCTCCCCTCAGATATTTATACACGTTGATGAGGTCTCCCCTCAGTCTCCTGATTTCCAGGCTAAAAAGGCCCAGCTCTCTCAGCCTGTCCTCATACGACAGGTGCTTCAGTCCTCTAATCATCTTTGTAGCCCTCCTATGGACTCGCCCCAGTAGCTCCATGTCTCTCTCGTACTGGGGAGCCCAGAACCGGACACAGTACTCCAGGTGCAGCTTCACCAGGGCTGAGTAGAGGGGCAGGATCACCTCCCTTGACCTGCTGGCAACACTCTTCTGAATGCAGCCCAGAGTACCTTTGGCCCTCTTGGCCACAAGGGCACATTGCTGACTCATGGTCACCCTGCTGTCCACCAGGACTCCCAGGTCTCTCTCCCCCAGCAGTTTGCAGGCCCGGGACTTGATAAGCCAATTATACATTTTCCCATAGATTTGTTCAGATATGAGCAATTTCAATGGAAGGGGCAGTAGGGAGGCACAGTTTTCCTCATAGTGATTGAGCATTTTGAGAGTATCCAGCCATAACCTTGCTGGCTTCTTCAGTTTCACATGACTTGCTGATACACTAGCTTATTACTAAATACTAGTACTATTTTTGCAACAGTACACAATTTTGTTTGTCCAAGCTAAAATAAAGCCATCTGCAATGTTTTCACAGACTCACAGAGTGGTTAGGGTTGGCAGGGACCTCTGGAGGCCACCTGGTCCCACCCCTGCCCAAGCAGGGCCACCCCGAGCAGTGTGTCCAGTACCGTGTCCAGCAGATTTTGAAGACCTCCAAGGAGGAGACTCCACAGCCTCTCTGGGCATCCCATGCTATCGCTGTCACCCACCCCATACAGAAGTGCTTCCTGATGTTTGGGTGGAACCGTGGAACCTCTTCTGTTCCAGTTTGTGCCCGATGCCTCTGGTCCTAGCACAGGGCACCACTAAAAAGAGCCCGGCTCTGACCTCTTTGCACCCTCCTTTCAGGTGTTCACAGACACTGATGAGATCCCGCTGAGCCTCCTCTTCTCCAGGCTGAGCAGCCCCAGCTCTCTCAGCCTTTTCTCACAGGACAGGGGCTCCAGTCCCTTCATTGTCTTGGTGGTTTTCCCTTTAAGGATTAAATTATTAAATATGTTCACTTCTTGGAGGTATTCTTCTAGACACAAATCTTTTTTTAACCCATGTCTCTGCAAGGAATTCTTTCATCAATGAGTAAATCCTTTGCATTTTCCATGTTTTAATGATACTGGAGATCTATTGTCTCTAGAATTACCTATTGCCTCTCTTCAACTCGTACTTTTGTAAACTATACAAATAACTTAATTTTTATAGTACCTTAAAAATATGTATTAAAACAAGTTCAAAAAGGTGATGAGCTCACTTTCTGAGATAAAAAGGAAGGAAAAGAACAGACTAACGTCACATATAAACTTATCTGCACAACTGTGCTCGTATGTGTGTGTATTTATTAATTCCATGCAGTAGAGCCACAGGGAACAAAATCATTCTGCACTAAATAATTATGTAAGAATAAAATAGTAACGGGAAATTCTGCTTGGTGAAAGCTGAGGTCTTTACAATAGTTCACCATCATTGTATCTTCTTTTGTGTACATGTGGAAAAACGTAGAGATGAGCTGAAACTCATTCCATTGAATTATGTGATAGCCTAATCATACTTCATACTTAGTCCTGTATTTTTCATAATCAGTTGAAAGAAATACTGAGCTTATAGAAATGAAGTTCTGAGCATCTCAGATGCTTTCAGGTACTAGTGCCATCCACTGATTTCTAAATACATGCACAGGAGAATGTGTAAATGAAGAACTGTTCATTAACAGTTGCACAGCTGCCTTGTTATTTAAATAATTGGCTCAGACAACTTACCTTGGACGTGCTAAGACAATGTTCCTATGTCTATGTTTTTATCGTGTGTTTGATGTTATCCTTTCTTTACTCTGGCAGTGCTGTGGTAGAAGTAGCCTGGACCAGTTAGTAAAGTCCTGTTAAAAGCTGCCTCAGGCTATCTTTATACCCTTCTGCTGCTGTTGCCCTTTCTTCTAAGGGCTAACCACCCATAACGCTTCAAAACACTCCGTTAGTGTAAATAATGTAGATCTGCTTAGGTCTAAGAGACTAGCTGAACTACTGACGCAGTCTAGTTAAACTACTTAAACAATCTATTTGAAACTACTCTGTAAAATACTGCCATTTTTTTCTGCATGACTTTGGTGGCCATATTTCTACAGTACGTCACCTTTACAAACATGCAAAAGCATTTCTAGACAGCAATTAAAATCATATTGTACGTCTAAAATCCAAATATGCTCTATTTCATGTATTTTTAAATATGTTCCCCTCAGTATCTGTTAAAACAAATTAGTATGTATTTCATTTAAGTCTGATACAGTTTATTTTTTATTCCAGCTTAGCTTGTATTCACATACACCGAAAGCCCTAAGGAATACAAATGTCTAACATTTCCATTGAGTCAGTAGGAAGCTTCAGGATTCTGAAACATAAGTAAAAGCTGTTATTTCAGCCTGAGTTATACGTATGGAAATTATATCCTTTTGTATAAATACAAATGATTCTAAATCAGGCTGGATAAACATTTTTTCCCATATCTTGTAACTGAAATGTTGACTGATAATCTCAATACTCAAATATCTTTCCACTAGTGACACTGTTATGGAAATTTATCTAGTGTGTTTGGGATTTTTTTTTAAATCCAATCTATGAAGACACCATTCAGTGACACAGTAGAAAAAATAACTTAGACTTATGTTTCTAATAACTCCCTCCAAATTTAACATAAGGAGAAAAGTTGACTGGAATTCAATGAAATCTCTGTAGACACAGTAAAAACATTCGAATATATTTGGCATCGTACTGCTTATCTTTATGTAAACATTGTTGTAAAAGATCCTGTTCTAAATGAATGCTTATCCTCAACTGATTGATGTGGTAAATTTTGCTATTTACTAGTAGTTTAAATAGCACAATCCTTAAAAATAAAGAAAAAAAAAAAAAGAGAGAAAAGTTTAATAAAGATGAAATGCAGTCTTTTTGTTTGTATAGCTAGTGTCCTCCATTTTACAATATCATTATGGTCTTTAATCCTGTGATATGCAGAAGTAATAATCTACTTATAGATTATATGGATAACAAAGCAATACAGCTATACATATTAAGAAATAAAACATAAAGCAGATAGCAAAAGAATACATACATAAGTGCATCACATGTATGTATTTGTTTTCATTTGACAGCATTCATCTTAACATTCATCCACAGGGAGAGATTGTCAGCATCACTCAGCAGCCAGAAGCAAGGAACATGATCCTTTTGAGCCTCATTCAAAAATTGGTTAGAAATGACAAAAAATACCTGTTGGTGCGGTGACCACATTTATACATGCTGTTAGCACAAAAATAAATGCAAAATTTGTAACAGAGTTGTTCATTTATACTGATTAATCTCTACCTTGAAGTGAGATGACGGCTAAGAGAAAGACCGGTTTGATTCTAGTTATCCTCTCCACTAGGATTGCCAATAATTTTACCAGTCCTAAAAGCAGCTTGATTATACAATGTCCCATCAAGCACTTAAATTAAGAGCCTTGCATTACCTCCTTATGTTTCGTTGTAACACATGATATTCTGCTTCAGAATGACTAAGGAGTGTCCAATATTACCTTTATGAGACAATAATTTTGTTTCTTTAAGTATTATTTTTCCCAATGACAGATATTCTGAAATATGGTGAGACTTCACAAGAAACCTAGGATAGACAGACTTGCAGATTAATCCCACCTCCCCTTCACAGGGAAAATTCCTACTGACTAGGCAACTGCATGAGAAAATATATAATAACTGAAAGTATTGAGGTTAATTCATTCTCATTTATCTCATCCCAGAGAGGATCCTTTTAAGAAGAACTGCACATTTTCTGAAACTTGATTCATAGCTGAAGCAGACTGCAGAAAGGAATTAACTCAAAGTGATATTCTTTCCATGAATACTTCTTCAATCATATTAAATTTTTATATGCAAATTATTAGTTTCAATTAAATTCAAGTTAAAAAAAAAAAAAGCTGACTGTTCCAATAACAAGCAGCACTTTCAAAATACGGTTCAGGACCTGAGAAACAGCTTTATTCCCTGTATATATTTGACCCTAATCTTTCTTGTCTGAACACGTGAAACCATCCAAACATAAAAAATGAAAGTTGAAATTCCATTTTTCAGTGATTAGATTACATTTTCAGTATTAAATAGCAATGAAAAACAAAGAGCTCAAAGATGCAGATTAAAAGATGCAATTGCTTTTCTCTTTTTGTGCACATGGCAGTAACATGTGCTCCGAGGAAAGAGCTGACCTTATCTGAATTTACGTGACCAACTTAACCAGTATAGCTCAATAATTAACTGAGTGTCTCAGAGCTCCACTGGAACATTAAGTACAGTTACACTGTTTCCTCAAAATCATAGTCACTTGAAAAAATCATGAAATGTTATATCAGAAAATGTTTTGTATCTTGCAAGGATTTTTCTTCTCTTTTATACTTACTCCCACCCCTCTTTTCTTTATTTTGTTAGCTCTAGCTACTCAGGAAAATTATGCTTATATATGCATAAACATGTGTATAAATAGAAGTATATTTCTATAAAATGTTACTTTTACATGTATCCTGATATATGTGTATGTATTAAAAAGTCATTCTAGGCATTGGGAATCATCTGAACAATGTAAGTGGAGAGTTGGATGATTCCTCCATGGCAGCTCTGGGCTATTGGAGGTACAGTTTATCCAGGTTGATACTGCTCGCTCCTCCAGGTTGGTTGGTTGGCCCACCTCAACATCAGCTGGAGGATAAGCTGTCACTCTGCCCAAGGTCCTTCCTTACCACTGGATCTGTCTGGAAACTTCTGTCAAAGTCAACATAGTTCAGTTGCAGTGACTGCTAAGGACTTGCTTTCCTGGCAAGTAAGAAAGCTGGATCCTCACAAAGACAAAATAGAAGAAATTTTCTTCTTATAATCTGGTGCCTGCCCTTGATTTGTGGACTTCTGAAGGCATCACCCCGAGAGATTCTGACAAAAATACTGGCACCAGAGATTCAAATGCTGATCTATCCAGTAAGAGATTTAGCAAGGTTTTGCTTGCTAAGAAGGTTTTTCTAACCAAGAGATGCTGAAGGTGTTTTTCTCTGGGTTAATAATTACTAACTGCAGATAGCAGCAAGCTGGAAAGAGACTGAACTATTTTAGAAATGCATGCAATAAATAATAGTGGATATGCTTCAGATGGTTGTCACAGGGCTCAAGGACAAATTCTAAGCAGCATGACTGGCATTTTAATGGCTAAAAATATGTCTTCAATCCACATTATGAAAAATCAATTAAAAAATGCTAGCAGACCAAAACTTACATGCAAAATTGTGAGTAAAACTGCTGCTCTTCCTGTCTCACTATAAAGATAGCTATGAAAAATACTTTGCCCTCTAGATTCTTTCTTTGTAATCAGGGAACTCCTGGTGCGCTGCAAACATGAGCGTGTCCTTAGAATATGTTTCAGCAGGGGTAAGGCTATTTCTAATTCATCTCAAACTGAGGTACAGAAGGTGCCAGGGTCAAACTGGCAAGCTGGTGGCGGAGGCAGAGCTGGAATCCACAGTTCCTTACTTCAGATCAGTGTGCTTATGACCAAACCACGTAACACCCAGCATGAAACTCTATGCCGTACCGAAGCGGTGTAGAGAAAGAACATAAAATCCAATACACTTAATGTAAGAAAGCTGTAACAATAATAGCCATGAGTAAACTAAGAATCACTGGGGGATATTCTCCTAACTGGTGGTGATTAAACAGGCATGGCTGAGATGTGTGTGATTCTTGGAGATGCAGAAAAAGAAGACAGCACAAACAAGCAAAAGGAAACCTCCACTGAGAATGCAGCTAAATTGCAGAACTAACTCAGACCGCAATGATGCACATAATGAAAGTATTAGTAAATAAGCACTTAGAAAGTAGTGAACCTACAAAGAATGCACAGAGAGGTGGATAAGCTTTTATGGAATGCCTGGCTTTCCTCCATCTTTTAATATCACTTTGAACTGGGTATTTGATTGCAAGCATTTTTTAGACATCTGATTTTATTTTTTTGCTACATTTTTATAATGCACTGCAATCCTTTATCAAGAACATTATGATACTCTGGCAACATGACTGTCTATACTGAAAAAATTGAGGTCAAATATTGTATAGTTCAGTCAGTAACACAAGGAGAGCTGCTGGGTCTGGACACTACCTACATGTAAAGGAGAAGCTTGGTAAAAGGTGAATATTCTCCTCAAAGTGAAAACGGGACCACCTGGAGTGTGGTTCTTCCAGTGCCTGCAGTGGCAGGCATCGATGTATGTTTATAGTATTAAATTCCTCCGAAGACTCCAGATTCAGCTGCTGTGTAAATGAGATAGTGTTACACATCACTGCATGGAATATCATTTCCTTCACCTTCATCAGAAAGCACTTAAAAAAAATACAAGTTCTCATTTCAGAGGCAGAATTTCTAATGATAATTAACTCAAGACATACTGTGGTATCCAGAGGGAAAAGAGATTTGGAGGCATATTCATTTAAAAGATTCTTACTACTTCTTGTGAAAATTTTCAGATGACAACCCTCATTAATGTGAAATTCCCTTACTGATTTCAAAGTACTTAATGACAGCAAGTAGATGGGGGAAAAAGTTCTAATGTTAATTTTCTTTAGGATAGAATTCTTTACAGTTCTAATCACCTACATAAATAACTGCGCCCTTCCTCCTGGCAGTGGTAGTGTGATACTGTGCATTTAAAGGGCCACATTTCAATACTAAGAAAACGGTAGCATGTGCTGCTGATGCATCCAAATCATGAGTAGTAGTGCAGACTCTAGCTAGCAGAAACGAACCTCAGTTTTCCCTGGGGCTGTACTTCTGTTATGGTCTAGGCATCCTGGCAGTCTTTTGATTTTGTGGGAAGTAGCAAGAGCATATAAAGAGCTGCAGATAAGAATATTAAGCCTTATTTGTCCAGATTGAAGATAAGAACATTAAACAGTATTTATCTGGGTGTAGATGACCTGGAGTGGTCCAAAGATGGGAGAAGACAGAGGGGAATTAGACATCAGAAAGAAGGAAAAACAAAAAAGTACGACTTGAGACAGAAAAAGGGTTTTCAGACCAGAAAGAGAAGGCAATTTTGATGATAAAATATCAGGTCTCATGAAGAGAGAAGTAAAAGAAATAGGCCTGCTGTTTTCCCCTGCAGTGGTGGAGGCCCCCAGTTTGCACTTGCTTCAGGTCACTTTTAATTCCTTATGCTAATGCAGGGGCATCCTCTGCCTAGATGGATACAGCAGAGCATCGCTGGGGAGACACGATTGCAATCTCTAGAATCTTACACCTGAGGCCAAGTACAAGCACTTAGCTAAACGTATAGTTTGCGTATTCAGTGAATGAATTAAAATGTATGTATCAGATAGAAGCACAATAGCCCTTAGATCTATTCTCCTTCAGTGCTTATGGCTACATGTAAATCTCCTAGTCTGTTAGTCACTGAAGAAACAGGTGCTAGTACAGTCTTCTATGCCATTTCATGAGTCATGGAAGTCTATTGTAATTTTAAAAGCAGAACTTAGCTGGCAATTTTAATACATTAGTGCCCAAGGTTACTGGCTTTCTAAAAAAAGCTTAAGCAAGGATCTGCAGTCCCGTGATACTCCCAGCTCTGGGCTACTCCTCCAGGTGCACGCTGCAGATTCGGTATCAGCTTGGGGAAATCTGTATGTGAAATACAATTTAAATTAATGCATTCTATACACTTATTTGCTCTAAGTTCAAGATGGATCTGCAGACATTTACCATCCTCAGAAGCTTTTGACTTAAGCACAGTGAATCTACAGAATTATTGCTTAAATGAATGTGGTTCCATAAATAAATTTTAAACATTAAGATTTTGGTTAAGGGCATATTGGGAAACATTATCATTTTGCCTGCAGCCCCAACAGTGTAAATCACCAAGACATACTACACATTTCATGGTGATACAGGTATAAAAGATGAATTGTGATTTAGATTCTCTTTCTCACATCAGTGTCTTATTGCTTTGCAAAACTCAAACTGCTTTACTAGCATTCAGCGTCTGTTGTTTACATTACCTACTGTTAGATAGCTTCAAGAAAAACAGGCTACAGAGTCAGTAGTATCTCTTTCTTTACTGGATGAGCAAGATGAAGACTGACACATGATGCAACCACCATGGTTTTTTGAGTGGCCTGAAATTTTTCTTATGGTTACTCCTGAAGTTCAATGAATGGCCAATATACTCAACACCATTTACAAGTTAATTCCCTTCACCTTGAAAAATATTTTGTGGGAAATCATATCTTTCATCAAATTTAACTGATAGTAGAACTGAAATACGTTCTTTTGATATCAGGTTGGTTTTGTAATGATTTCTTAAGAGCTGCTGCACAATGCCACAATCCTGCAAAGAAAAGTCTTTGGGCAAACAGCAAATGCCACTAACACCAGCTGAGCTTTACCTCAGCTGATCTGGTGCCTGCATATTTGTAGTGATGTTATTTAAGTGCTCTACAGATATGTAGCTCTACCCATGAAACTGTTCTTGCAGAACCTGGGCTTCTTGGTCTTAATAGTCTCAATAATCATATGCCTGCTTACACACTTTATAAGACTTTTTTTTATTATTATTATTTTATTTCTGTGCTAGCACAGAGGAAAGAAATGTTCCAACACAGGTGCACATTTACTAGACGTGTGTTCATAATACAATTAGCTAATTTTCTAAGAATAATCTACTAAGTAATTTACACAGATAGTTCTACTGTAGCATTATGTGTGTTTTGGCACACAATTAAAATACTGTTTTCTTTTACAAACATGTTCCTCTTTCTTATGTTGTCCAACTTTCCTTAAAATCTGTTTTCTATGTGTTTTTCACATTTTTATGTCTTGTCAGTAAGTAAAAATACAATTATAAGTACAAGTTCAATGCTAAAATGAACATACCTCATTTAGAAGAAATGACATTTACTTATGGCTTCATCATCAATCAGCACCTTTGTTTTTAAAATACATCAAGTTAACTTTGCATGGCATAACTGTTTCAAAACCAAGTACAAACTATAAACTACAGCATAATGCTTCTTTCTCAGATGGATACTAAGATTTTCTTCCCAAACCTGATGGATGCCATGCTTCTTCCTCCCAATCCCTGGAAGACCTTACCTATAGCATCACCCTTAGTAGGATGATTTCTAACACAATTCATGAGTAGTTTTGTTTTACTTTCAAGCAAAGATAAACAGCTGCAAAGAAAGCTTCATCAAAGTAGGCTTGCATTCCTTTGCAAGGTCCTGCAGAATGACCACTTGCTACGTTGGTCCATTGTCCTTCACAAAATACCTAGTGTTAGGGATACGATGTTGCCTTTTTGAAGTAATTATGGAATTAATACTTTGATTTAGTCTGTGGCATGGGATGGGTCTTTATTTAAAAAAAAAAAAATATTTAAAAAAAAAAGTACTCTTAGTACTATAAAGATCATAAAAACCACTCAGCTTCCTGCCTTCTTCCCCAAGTTATTTCACAAAAGTATTTTGAGAGCAGTTTCCAGGCACCAAGACTCACTAAAGGCGTCTACAGCTGATGGCAAACATCAATTCTAACAATAAAAGTTAATCTGAAATAAAAATAAAAATTCAAACAAACAAACAAACAAACAAACCAAAAAAAAGCCAACAAACAGAATACAAGTATATGGATAGATTCTTTCAGATCTTTCCATGACTAATAATTCAGTGGCAGATGATTTGGGCCTTTTACAAATTTAGAAAGCTATGATGATAAAGGTATCAGATTAAGAAACCTGGAAACCAAAATCCTTCATTTTTACACAATTTAGAAACACCTACAAGGAAAATTATTGCCCTGCCAACTTATGTGTTCTCTAAGCTAACAGATCTTCTTCAGGGGAGAAGACATGTCTAATTAGTCGACGGCCTTTTAACCAAAACTACTAACATTCTGCTTTATAGAGTAAAAATCACATGGTCACAAGACAGAAATATTAATAGCCGCTGGGAATACCAGCTTTCACTGGAAGTTTGACCACTGAAGACTGGACTACGATCATCAAATTTAGTCTGTTGCTCTTTTAATAGTCGTTGGACCATAATGTCTGTCAGAAATTATACATCTTTTCACAGAGATGTGACCCAGTTGATGACTGTGAATTGAATCTCACTATATTCCCTTTACTACTCCTCTGAGATATAGATCTTATTATCCATTATCTCTTTTTAGAGCATGTAATTTCTTATAAAATTTACTCAGTCAAAAGCTAATAATATGTTTCAAGTGCTATATTAGATGGTCTTTTGTCACTGCCAGCAGGGAATGAAGTTAACACTAAAAGTTCGTCAATGTGTATAGTAAACAGAAAGAATAGGAACTGATTAGTAAGAGTGTTTTTTATATTTGGTCTGCAAGACTGGGTTCTGTAAAATGATACATACAAGTCAGAATACATTTCCATATCAAAATGTAGGCAACAGCAGGAGGCTATATTTTGATTAGTGCAGCAAATTGTGTATTTGCCAGCTTACAAATAAACTGGGAGAAGAGGGAGAGTGAGACTATACTTAAGATCTTCTGTCTTTTTTTCTTATTGTGGGAAAAAAATATATCATTATTACAGGTCTGATGCTTTCCTGATCCTACATAAATTTAAGTAGATAAACTAGATCCATGTTCTGTTTGTTTTGCTTATTTTTATCATTCATTCTCCTGCCTTGCTTTTTTACATCTATTTATATACACAAATATATATCATATATTTATTTATATATCTTGCCAACTTACTCTTGGAGGGAGGAATTCAATCACTCATTCACATTGGCTACTCTGAGACTTGGCAAATGTACCCCACTGCTGAGCCATTTCAGTCATTGCTTTCAACTGCTTTACAGGCCATCAGCTTAGGGGGATATTGAGACAGAGCAAGTCATGTCTTGCTAAAGCAAATGCCTTTTAAGTAAAAGATGAGAGGAGAAAAATAAAGCAGAGAAGGAAAACAGAAAAGTCTTCTCAGGTTTTGTTTGCTGGTCAAGATGGCAATGTCTAGATGGCTTTTCTAATCAGTGTATATCCCTGGATCAGGCCCAGAAACGATGCAGTTATGAGAAGGGTGTGGGGGGGAAGCAGGTGGACTTCTCTAAATCCCAGGGATACTAAGGATGGCAAACATGACAGAAAAATTCCTTCCACCCTCCCAGCTTCTCTCCACAGCCGCTTCCCACACTTTTTAATGACTTCAGAAAAGATGTGGAGCAGAGTCATCCCCCAAGCACCCCGTCTGCTAGTTGGCTCTAATTCCCGACACATCAATTATGATCCATTAATTTCTGGTTCCATTCTTCCCTTGTTTACCAGACATGATGTCAAGCCAGTCCTTGGGTTGTATCAGTCAATGTTTTTGTTTTCGTTAGTTCAGTAAGCCACTCTCTCCATTGTTTTTCTTAGCATCTGTTGTTATAGGCAAATAGGACATTTTGTAAAATGCCTCTCACCTAAATACCCAGTTTACAGCTTGGTTTGGCCCAATAAGACCCCGGTAATTGCAAGAGAAAATCTAGTAGGCGAGTGTCTCCTAAGAACCGATCATCTTCTTGCTCTATTTAAATGGGAAAGCTAATGCCATTACCAATTCAAATTATCCTGCCCTCTAGACCTGTAATAACATTTAAGTAAGGAAAGTACTATGTGCTGTGTTCACTTTGACAGCTGTGTCACTCCTGAGTGCTCTCAGTACCACGAGTATTTCCACAAGGGCAGCACTATTTTATTCATCCTCTGTGTGCAGCCTGACAAGTCATTCTTCCTCTCCATGTAATGCACTAATTAAAAAATAAACATGTAGTATGACAAGTCATGTTCAAAAATCTCTGAAGGACAGACCTGCATACAGCTAATCTGCTGATACTTTGTGCCCTCAACGATGACTTATTCCTATTCTCTTAAATTACACTCTACTGGCTGATCAGTCCATAAAGCAAATGGACAGCTGCAGTAGAGAGCAGGCATTTTAATAGTAGAGTGCTGTAGACATGGCTGACTGCCAAAGAACACATTGTTAAAGCAAGCAGCATAAAATGAAAAATTAAGATATTGGCACCAAGACCTGCTGGTAAGAGCTGAGGGTCAGTAAAGGACACAGCAATAATCTAAAAGATTTCTTCCACTAGATTAAATTTAGGACAGGCAAAGCAGCCTTGGTTGGAGAAGCATTCTGCAGTGCTGGGAACTGTGGCCTGTCTCAAAACAAACATAAAAGATGCTGTTGGTTGCCCTGGCTGCTACAGCTTCTGTTCTTGGCCTATTAGCGATTTGGTACAATCCTTCTTTATAGTCCAGTCACAGCTGGACACAACAGCACCCAGATCCATTCTGAAATGCTCTGTATATCAACGCATACTTTAATATGCGTTGTCTTTCATACTGTTTGTTTTGTTTATTTGAAAAACATCAACAATTTCTTGAAATTGCCTTTTGCTTGAGATGCAGAATAACAGCAGCAAGGCAAGAGAATACGCAGATGCTCCTTCCTCAGTAGCCACCACAGTCACTGCCAGTTAATACCCAATGCACATTAAACCAGGTCTGAGAAATGCTGTAGTGAAATGGCTGTGCACTCATTATTCAGGAAAACCCAAACATATTACTCCCTTCATAGGGGTACATATATTGTGCTCCATTCTTTAGCTATATCATCATGTACTGTACTCAAATAGCATCGTGGCTTTTTTATTGCTGTCCTCCACAATGACTACAATATAGTCTGTGATGTGTCCTCATTCCTCTCGGTAATTCTATTGTCACTGTGATCCATGGGCTCTTTATTCACTCCGACTTCTTTATGCGAGTTGTATTTTACTCCACAGATGCATGTAGTTTGTCAGCATCTGTATACCAGCCTGTTTTTTCTGTGCCTAAGAATACATCCTTCCTTTGGGGGAATTCAAAGCTGAAGCAATTAAGCACACAGCTACAAATTGAGATGGTCAGAATCTTCTACGTCTTATGGGGCCTGCGGCTTAATATTACAGTACAACCCTAAATATCTTTTGTTTGTGTGCACTCCCTCTAGGACTGTTCCCAGTGTGTCCTGGGGAGCACGGCTATGAATTAGAAGTCTCTGGGACCTGTGATTGTTTGCTAACAACAGGCAAGTTTTCATTATTTGGAAACATTTAAGCCAAAGCCAAAGGTACAAAATACAGCCTGCATATGTGTGCCAGAAAAACTTGTTAGGTCAGCGCGGTGAGATTTTCTCTCTCAAAGCACAGCAGCTCTAAAATTTCTAAGACGAATGATAAATACTGTCCTTTTGTAAACTTCTATTATAAAGCAGAAGCATTAATAAGTCTTGATGATTTACAAAGGTTATAGGGATTGAGTCTGAGCATCTTCAGCACGTTATTCATTATTCATCCATGTTAGCCGAGCATAGCTCCACTCTCCCTACATGGCATTGGAAAGCAGGCACCGTGTCTGCAATTTTCAGCAAGGACACAGCCAACCCTGCCCTGCCCTGCGAGGTGGTGAGAAGAGGGGAAGCGGAGACCTGATCAACCACAAGACAGCAAACACCTCACCAGATGTGGGAGCTTTTCTGCCACATCCACCCATGCTCACGTGGAAGAAGGGGAGGCGTACACCTCCCTGAATTTCTTTTCTCTTCACACCACCTAATGAAGGATATACCTCTTGGGCCAGACTTCAGTCGCTATTGCATGGACAGCCTGCGATTCTTACACCTTGTGGTTAGGACTTAATGTAAGGTTCTTGTCTGACCTTGCTTCTGGATATTTTTAGACATCCTAAACAACCGTTGTGAATCATACTGCTTTCAGACATTTTGCATTAGCAAATTATACAGAAGAGCTCAGGAAACTTCACTGATTTCTTTTCAGCAGCTTAATACAACCAGTGGAAAAAAAAAAAAAGCTTTTTTCACATCGCACGCTTTAGCAATAAAGCATGTGACATTTGTACCATCATCTAATTTCTCTAATGAAAATCATCTCAACAGGGTGTGAAATGAAAGCTCATAGATTCATTCTCCTACGCATCTGCCATGCAAGCTTCAGCGTGGATAACCCTACCCTGTGTCTGACACCCTAATCAAAAGATGCAAGCCTCTACGACACATAACCAGACATAGATGTTCTATAATGGCATCCATATGGATTTTTTTGACTTCGCCATACTGACCCTAATTGATTGTGACTGTCCACTCACTTTATTTTACAGCAGAGAGCCTGGGTCAATTTCTCATTAGAAAATTGAATTGCATTTGCATTATGTTAATCCAGGGTGAAGAAACAGGCTGAGTATAAGGAAAGGTTAAAATCTGGCAGAGAGAAATCAATCAGAGTCTGCTGATGCATTAGTTCATTGTCTCACGCTGTACCAATCAGGGCTGATACAAACACAGGTAGTCAGGTTAGTTCCATTTTAAGCAGCATTATGAAAAGACTTGGAAAGTGGGACAACTTAGCAGCTTAATATCACTCTAACACAGTGCAGAGACTAATCTCTAATATCTTTATTCTGGACACTCCTTTTCTGGGTTCCCTGCCAACACCTTTTCCCTCTCAGCAGCTCTGTCTCAGCATGGGAAGATCTAGGTCCCGAGCGATTGAGGTCAGTGGGGCAGCCAGACCCGGGGACACAATCACAAGGCTGCAGCCCACAGGAATGCGAGCTGGGAGCTGACAAAATCCCAGCCGCTGGCTGCCCCCACCGGGGTCGGGAGGAGAGCCAGACAGACCCCCAGCTGGGCCAGCCATCCGCACGGCTGCCCCAGGGCCCACAATTGAACCGAGTCCCTCACTGATACTCAGTGTCTTGGTGATCAGCAGACAGCACTGTCTGTCACGAGCATCTCTCAGCAGAAAAACACCGCTGCTGGTCTTAAGTGAGCGCATTGAAAGTGCTACAACAGCAGATTCTTTTCTGAGCGCTGCATGGGACAGGCCAGCCTAATCAGGGGCTGTGAAGGCTAAGATGGAAAGCTAATATGAATCCTCCTTATCCTAATACCTCCTACACATATTATTGCTGATAAAGCTGAGCTAATAATAAGAAAGTGAGTTTTAAGGAGACAGAAAAAACACCACTGCCATAGGCATAGTGAAGGTGAAGCCAAATATAACAGTAATAACAATAATGAGTGCAATAAAGAATATCGACTTATTGAATCTTCTAGAGATGAGACTCTCATAGTAAATAAAGTAATATACATACATAGTATGTTAACAGTTAAAGTAATACCAAGGCTTGCTTATTTAGATCCGCAGCCTTCTGAAATCCTCTCTTAAATTTTAAGGCTTCAGTGACATCTGCTGTTGAAGACCTGTTTAATTAATTAGTTGTGATTTAACAGATATTCCCTCTGAGTGAACTTCTTCCACAGAGTTGGCAATATTCAATTCTGTTAGCAAAGTTCCCTGCTAACTGATCAGAAAACCTCCAAGACAGAGCTCTTCTGCTGTTCTAGTGATCCAACAAGCTGTTAAATCACTCTTGTTTTCTAAAGCAACAGAAATTCTGTCTTGCTCCTGCCCTCCCTCCCAGATTTTAGAAATTCTGCATTGTGCGCGAACACAATGTGCTTACCTGCCAAGAAAGCTCTTCTGATGTGTTCAAATCCATTGGAACATCAAGATGGAGCTTACGATCGAAATGGATGACAAAATGTTCTGTGTAAAACAATCCCCAAAATTAGTCAATTAATGCTTCTGTGCCCTCGCAGTAGCCTTTAGGGAGGACTAGCAGAACCGAGCACGCTAAAGATTAGCCTCTATTTCATGTGTGAGCTCAATGATCCTGAGAGGAGAACAGAAAGGCCAACAAGCTCCTGTCAAACCCCTCATCCAAGCAGTTCAGGAAAGGCTAAAAGCCTTAATCTTCAGCTCAGAGCAAAGGCAGAAAAATTCAGAATTACAAGCGCTCAGTTGACACCACCACCGATGCTATATGGTGATTACGATCCTGGATAAAAGGCGTTGTGTCAACGTAACACTGTATTAACAAGATGCAGTTAAGCAGCACGCTGAATACTGCTGTTGCCCTGCTCACCCTGAACAAAAACTCTTTTCACATGAAAATTAATGGTCCTTGTTTCCGTGGTCCAATGAAGATAAGGCTGCAAAATTGGGGTCCACAGTTTGGCATCCTGGTTCTCCTACAAAATTGCTGTATGAACTCTAGCCACAAAGTCAAATTTTCAAAAGCATTCTACATTTTTGTATGATCAACTACTGACAGTGTTTTTTTTTGTTGTTGTGGTTTTGGTTTGTTTGTTTTCAGAAGCACCCAGTACACCCACAGCAATAATGGAAGTGACTGGAGCATGTATTTTGCACCCAAGAAGCACAAGACCAAGGTCCACCAAGCTGGTTGCCCAGAACAGAGACATTTAGCAAAAAAAAAAAAAAAAGAAAAAAAGAAAAGTGTGTTTTGGAAGTAAAAACTGATTTACTAGCACATACGGAGAAAAGATACAGAACTGTGAAGTATTTATATTTTAATATAAATAGCCCATAGCGGGCAGTGACTTTTTAACTTTTTTTCATTAAAACACAATCTGTGAGAAGCCAGAGGTGAGGGGCTGAAGTAAAGAAGCCATGGGGAATGGCCCAACCAATTTCAGTCCCCCACATCCAATGGAATTTAAACAGTTACCAAACAAATGATTGTATTATTTATTTCTAAT
The DNA here is from genome assembly GCA_011076525.1 of Nettapus auritus. Taxonomy (NCBI): domain Eukaryota; kingdom Metazoa; phylum Chordata; class Aves; order Anseriformes; family Anatidae; genus Nettapus; species Nettapus auritus. The sequence continues at coordinate 7,409,019 of CM021770.1, read as the reverse complement.
CTTTTTTAAATTTTGTCTGTGATCAAAACATCTTGTCTTGAGCGTTTTGACCTTGGGTACAGCTGTAGTAAACAGAACCAGTTCAATTTAATAGTTTTGCTCACTTGAAGGGCTCCAGATCCAACTTTAGCAACTGTTTTCAGATTCTTAAGAGTTTCTGTACAGCTGCCTAAGCAGGGAAGGGCCCAAGGGAGTGAAAAATAATTGGCTGTGGAAGAGAGACTCCTCTCTACCAAAAAGAGGTAAGCACCACCAATACAAACTTTTAAAGAGCTAAATTAAGTAGCACAAAATCAAAACTCAGTTTTAGCTAATCCTTTTAGAGGCAAATTGTTGCATAGTGTAGAACTATGACAGAAAAACAAGAAAAGCGAATTATCTGTCTTTCCAAAAAGTGTTTACAATATGCTTTGCAGTTAGATACATTATGCATTCTTATATATTATTAAATTTAAAAGCTTTTATTTTTATAAGACTTTCTTGCCAATATTTATCAACTAAAAAAAAAGCTGCTTTAATAAGGAGAGTTTATTCCAAGGTTATTTCTCTGTTTTTGGAACACAGAAGTGTTATACCAGTGAGGGGTTCCTTTTGCACAGAATAAGCAAATATTGTACAATTCACACCTTGGATGTTTTCAGCTGATAAATGGAGTGTTGGTTGTACTTTTATTTATGGGTATTTCTTTTAGATTTATGAGAAATAAAAAGGCACAAATTAGAAACCTGTTATATTTAACTAATTTAAACATGATAGTCTTTTACTAACTCATGAAGTCACATTAGTAACAGCTAAATAAAGTGTAATATTCTGGTAAGTCATACGATACATTACCTGAAAAGTTCTTGTCCACATTTAGACCTTATGACTAAGACTTCCTTATCTGATTTTTTATTTTCCAACACAAGTGGAATACGGATAACACCTACCGTTATAAATTAGTTTTCAGGAGAAACATGACTAGAAATTTTATTTTTATTTGCAATACAGAGCTTATATTTTGCACAGGCCCTCACTGCACAGTTACAATGCAAACACAATACTCAGCAATCCAAACTTATATTGCAAGCAAGACCTAACTGACAAATGAAAAGCTGCACAGTGCAATGATGGTAAGAATTACCTCCTGCCCGAGCAACTTTTCAAAGCCGTGCTCACGTTCTGGCAAACCTCCTGCACCAGCCCCACTTTCCGTAGGTGTGCCTTACTTCCCCTGCGGGTCACGTCACATGGAGGAAGATATGTTTACACAAGAGATTGCTGCTGTGAATAAACTTCCTGCAGTCTCTCTCAAGGGATTTGTCTTCCAGTACTTGGGATGCCAAGACTCTGAGAGAATGACAAGAACTAAAATAATTAGTGGGCTTTTTGTTTTGTTATGTGCAGGAAAAATGGCAATTAGGCTGCTATATTTACCTAGGTACAATTATGATTTTACTAATGTAAAGCATGTACACGCTCAATCATTTTTTTGAACTTCCCAATGCTCCAGACTAGCCCGTAAATTCCTTAAAAACATATTTCAGTTTATATGAAAGCAGGGTTTTCTCTATCAAATAATGTACAGTAAGTTTAAGTCAGGCTTTTGTATACATATCCTTCCTGGAATAACTTCCATTAGAAATGAATGGCTTCATCCCTTACTGGAATATTTTAAACACAAAGGCTATGATTATCTCTAAGACCTTCACAGGTAATTGAACATTTCAATAAAAGCAAGTTAAATTCTCTAAGTTCAACTTGCAAAAGCTATTGCAAGATTGTAAAATACTTTTATACTTGGATTCATCTTTTCAGGACCCTATGGGACAGAGGTTGTGAATTCATCATTCATGACAATTCACCATCACGTCCTCTTAGCTTTCAGTGTTCATGCTTCTTACATCCACCTTTCTGCTTTACCGAAGGCAGTGCAAAATGTTGAAAGTATTTCTGTTTACCTCTCTGTTCCCTTTGTTGAGCGTATGGGAGAAGAAAACAGCCATGTTGTACAAGTGGTGGGAACAGTGACAAACCTTGCTTTCAGGAGACTGCCTTGTCTTTATCTTTCCCACATCCTGTAGGATGAAATTAATTCCAAAGACGATGAGAAACAGGAGAAGGATAAACAGTTTCAGGTACTCCCTGCACAGGCTGATACCAGAGGTGAGTTTTGGTTTCCATGTGGAAGTGTTCTGCTGAAGAATAACAGTTTCCTTGCATTGCCTGGCTTAACACAAATCAGACATGAAAGAGAGTGGCCTCAAAATCCAGTGAGTGATGACATCTCTCACTGGGAGGCATCTGATAAAACTGGAGCAGCAGTTTTTTATACCAGTCTTTTCATTGCAGATATTCTCTTCCCTTTGACAGAAAACAAGACAAAACCCCTTACTAAGGAATTTCTTGTGTTTTGTGTCTAAAAATACCTCCACCTCTTTGACTATTACATAGCTTATAATACTTCACAATTGCTAGACTGCATTTTGTCATAATGCTGCGAAATATCTTTAAATACCTTTTATTAATGTTATATTTGATGAGATAAATTCAATTGTAGTTTCCTTCAAACTAAATAAGAATCTTAGAAACAGTAAAAGCAACGAGTAACCTGATCATTTGTTAGCTCTTTGTACTGCTATTTGCAAATGCACGGATGTCCCTAAAGCATGGCTGATGAGGAAATGGGTTTCATATTTCGTGCTGGCACCAGATCTGCCAGCATGCTAAGATTTTCCTCAACTGGAGTTGAACATTACAGTGACTTAAATAAGAGGTAAAGTGATTGCACTCAAGAATCTCAACTCACTCCCATTTGCATGAAAGACCAAAGACTGAAAGAGAACAGTCCTAGAAGCACCCTTGAGTGCATTTCTTTTAAAGACTGGAAGGAGCAGATGGCTTTTGGACCCTGATGCTATCAGCACGGCCTGCATGATGAAGCACTACATCCTCACTTGTACTGATTGGGGTCAAATCAGCTCTAGCCTTTAATTCACCCTAACCACTAAGTATTTTTCCTAATTAGAAGATACGTCATTATCTATTTCTACAGTAATGATAACCTGCTGAACTCTAATGCATCAATTCCATCTGCATTGCCGTGCATAAACTCAGCTATTTCACCACTCAGAACCAAGAGTTCACTGCGGCACACAAACAGGGAACCAGAAGTGTATTACAACAGCCCTGCTCCACGTATTGCAATGTAAATTGAGGAGCACTGTGATTTTCTGCAGAATTTTATCACTGAGGAGTTTGTAAGGTCATTCCCACGAGAACCTTCGATATCCTGCAGAGCCAAACACCAAACACAAAAACAGGGGCACTGTTCTTCAGCTGAGAACTGATGGCCTTTTGTGAAGGACAGAGATAAAGGGCACCGAACAGATGCATTCCATCTAAACACCACATTTCAAGCTCCTGTAGGAGTTAATGTATTACAGACTGAACTCTGCTGAATTTGACACCTGGTTTAGATCGGAGGCATTCAAGCACCACCCCAACAGGTAACAGATGTGATTCTGGCAGCTACTACAAAGCTTTAGGCGAGGCCTCGCAGATCTGCTGGCGTCCCGGAGCGCCATGCGATAGTTCCCGTTATTCTCCCAAAGATGCCTTCTGGGCAGCAGGGCTGTGCAAGGCCCACGTGCCACGCTCAGAAACAATTTAGAAAGTGCTGCTTATTTAAAGAGGATTTATTTCCTGATTCCAGTTCAATCTGCCACGCACAGGAATGTTTTGTAGGAGAAAGAGGACAACAGCAGTGAGATTACTAACAGTGTATCAGGTTTAAAAACAGTTTTCACAGGTCTACAGTTTGGAGGGGAATAGACTTTCTATCTCTTTTTCCCATAATTGTGCTCATTCGATATTCTTTATTGCCTTACATTTTTCTCTTCATGCTTTTCTTCTTGGTTTCACGCCCAGCTGGCTGTTACCTCAGTAAGATGATGTGTGGAAAAAGCCTCAGGAACTAACAAAATTGATTCAAAATTGCTAGAAACAATTGCATTTAATGCTTCAACTGAAATACAAAAGACTAAATTCACCTGGGAAGCCAGAATCTCTGCGCAGTGAAGGTCTGCTCCTCTGCATTATTTTCAACTAGAAAATTATCAGCAGCCAGCAATGACAGGGTTTTAGAGAATATGGAGACCATTGCATTTGTTTCTTCCACTCGAGCCACTGCCCCTGCACTTTCCTGCCTAAACAAAAAGGAGGTACACACATCCCTCCAGCAGACACTAATTTTTGCCTTAAGTGCTTTCGACAAAGTCACAATACTACAGCCTGCAGTATTTTACTGTGAGGCTGTACAGCAGCCACAGTTCAGCAGAGCAGCAACCTCAACTGGGAAAAGGATTCACAGACTGGGAAAATTTGGGCTGGCAACTACTAACCCTTACCTATTAACTCATGACAGATCCCAGGTGTCTGGATGAGTTGCAGCAGAGCTTTACAGAACTTGCTTAGCTCTGCATATTAACGGTGGCAGGAAAAAAAAATAAAAAATATCTCTGCTCAGCCCTGTAGGATCTTGGTGGGAATATTCCCTTTCCTCACTACACAGCCCAGTTATGCTGGCAGAAAGGTTTGATCTCTAACGCCTGGCTGTGAGGTGGCCTGCAGCCTTTCGGCTGAAACACGTTTCTGCTTACTTTACACACAGCTTAGAAGTGAAAAGAGATGTTTCTAGCCTTTCATATCCACCATGATCCACCCTGGAAATCTCTATCTTTTCCCAAAGGAAAGGCTTAGTAAAATTTGGCCTGACATACGAGACGTTTCAATCACATTTTTATTGCTAAGCTCTGGCAAGAAACTCAAATTTCATTTCCAGATTCAGATATTTGCTTCTGAAGCATCAAGAACAGAAGTCCTGTTTCTGGCTTTCCCCACTGCCAGCCAGTCACCTGCCACCGAGGTACAGCTGGAGCCGCAAACCCCGGGGATTTTGTCAGTGCAAGACCAACGCGGAACAACTGGAAATGTGTAACGACAGACTCCATACCTGATCCCACAAAAGGGGTGCACCAGGGATGAATTTCCTAAGGTGGGGATGTTAGATCAGTGCTGTCCAGCGATTCATTGTCAGCTGTCCTGGGGGGGGTGTGCTGGGTCCCCCAAGCCAAACAGCCCCAGCAATACAAGAGTGTCATCAGTGACACTGGGCAAGCCCGTTGCCCTGCTCACACAGATTCCCTCTGTCCCTCACCCTTGGAGGCCCCAGGCTGTTTCTGAGGCCCAGAGCAGCTGCCTGCGCAGCTTGGAGCACACAGCTCCGGTACAAGGCCCCCATAGCAATATACTGGAGCAAAAAGGGGAGCTGTAATTGTCTCGATAGATACCTTAAGCAGGTTTTTAAGACTGCAGAGTCAAAAACCATGTAGTACAGGCCCCTGTAATATAATCGTTGCTGAAGATTGATGAGAAATGCAAAGTCACGTTGAAATAGATGTAGCAATTTGGTCAATACCGGAGCTGCTTTTCCAGATGAATGCATATTCCAAAGCTGTCATTGTCACACTCCCATTCTGACATTCGTCACGGGATTATCAAAGGGTTTTTTTAACGTTTCTGTCAATTAACTAGCTACTGTTACTAATCGCTGGCCTTTTCTTCTCTGTAGCTTTTCATTAAATGCAGGGGGAACAACTGCTTTAAAGTTCTGTTTACAGAAGGACTGAAGGCTGAGCCCACTGCTCCTGCCAACGTGGGGCTCTGCCGCAGCTGCAGGTGTAAAGGACGCGACTTCCTGCACTGGGGATGGACGGCGGAGCCTAAACTCCAAAATGAAACAGCTTAAGTTTAGTTTCTAAGAAGTCGAATCACTGCACTTGCCAATTCACTTGGGGGTGGGGTGGTTCTTAGTGGTAGCTGGATCTAATTAAAATGGCTTTACAGAGGTAGGTATCTTTGGTTGGTTTACCTGGGGAACACTGCTTCTCAGGAGCTAACGGGTCTTGGCATATCAGCATCAGGTCAGTAGTTTAACAAAATAGCTTGTTCACTTAATATTAATTATCAAAATAGCATGTTGTTTTCTAAGATATTAGTGTAATATCTTCTTTAGGAATATAAAAACTTAGTTTCTGTGTAGAAATTGTCTTGTTTGGAATTAGCACGAAGCAGGAGACAACTGCCAGCTTGGACAGCAAAGCAAGATGATGTGCTTTGTGTCTGTGGAGCTTCTTTGGTTTAGGATAAGGACTTACGCCATGGTTGCCTGCTGTGCCAAGGAAGTAGGCAGAATGCCCCGAGGGATCAGCTCGTGGCCTGGTGGTCTTGTGTCAGAGGCTAGCAAGCTTTTGGCCCGGAATGTCACACTCGGCTACCAAGTTTTTTATTGTCTAAAGAAAGGATTAGATGGGTTAATAGTCCATTAACGCAAGTATTTCATTATTCCATCTGCATTCAGGAGGCATAAGAATGGAGATGTTATGCAGAGAGAGCATAAACAGCCTTCAGCAGGCAACATAAGCACAGATTTACAACTTCACAGAAAACTGCACTACAAGGAATTTTAGATGTTACTATGTCCCAGTAACCCCTAAAAATGCTATTTAAAGCACTCCTGACAGCACCTGGGTCTGTGGAATTTGGACCAGGCCCTCAGCAGCTGCATGTGGAGCCCCCTGACAGTGACCATCTCTACAGCTTGTGACCTTCAGCTCCGTGTCCCCTCTGCCTGCTGCCCCACCAGAGGCAAAGCCCACTGCTCCTGGACCGCATGGCCACCCTCCCCTGCAGGAGGTCAATTAGCAATAACAAATTGCAGCTATTCCTGCCACTCCAGGAACTCTAACAGGCATGCATTTACAGGACTTGATCTACAGAACGAAAGGCCTGAGTGGATGAAGTTGCTTTCTTGGTTAACATGCAATGATCGAGTCCATTGCAATAGTATAATAGAGAAGAATATATAAGCTTCACATAAAACAGCAACTGATATGAAAGCTCAGCTGCAGCTGTCTTTTGTAGAAATACAGAGAGTGTATGAGACTTATTAGGATACAAAAGATTATATCTTGGACAAGAGCAGGCAACCTTACTCCATCATCTGAACCAATTGTTCCTTGGAGCAAGTGCTTATCTAAAGCCTGTTAAAGAAAAAAGCACAATATGACATCTAAGTATGATATTACACCCCCAGGTATAGCTTCAGGTCAGGGTTTGATGATGTCTGTTTGCTTCTTGTATGACTGAAATGATGGCTTAGCCTGGGACTTGCATATTAGGTTATTTTCTTTTCTTGGCTTGGCTGAGATTTTAAAAATGAGAACCTGTGCTTAACTATTAACTACATTAACAATCAGTTACCTCAAGTAAGACTTAAGTATATTCATGTTTAAAGAATAGCTATCATATGATTTAAATTAAAATTTCACCTATACTTGGAAATTAGATAATGGAAAACTTACTGTACTTGTAAGCGTACTTCTGCATAAAGTCAACCCATTGTGGAGAACAGAAGTCTGTTTCATATCAACTATTTGATATCATAATTAGGACAAATTCAAGCAGAGAATTACCACACGGTACCAACACCATAAAAAAAAAAAAAAATCAAAGTCTGAGCTTTACACGAACAGTTGCAGTAACAGATAATAGCACAGAAAAAAAAATGAAAGTAATTAAGGAGACTATTTTTCAAGGATTTGTAGATTATCTTCTGGTTTATTTTTTTGTTTCCCTAGCACAAAGCAGAATATGTATTTAATATTTTTTTAATTAGAATAAAAGCTTCACAGCAATGTGAGGTTTCTATAATTTTATTTGAGAAACACTGAGTTATTTCAACTTAATTGCTGTAGTTTATTATGGCATTTATTACATTTTTATTTGGTCTTGGTTATCGACAGTAACACACCTATTCTTATATTTCTACTTCATCTTGACAGACTTGTAGATGTACTATTTTAATTTAATTATTTGCATTCCTTTACTGACTTTAAACTTAGAGTTACTAGACACTTCGCAGTCAATGGGATGCTTGACAGCAACACCATATACCACGGAATAAATCCAGTTCAGTTAGTCACTCTTGAGAAAGAGTTTCAGGGTACATTTTACTTAGATACTCCGGCACCAGTAACTGCACAGGCTGATCACAATTCAGTCTTGAGGTAGGGATTTCCATGATACACTGTTTTAAGCTGCCAAAGCAGAACGGAAATAGCTTTGGGGGTAAGTCCTCGTGATGTAAGAACAGCAGTAACGTTAAGTAGCTCTAACATTTCCCCTAAATCATAGCTTTTGAGCTACAGTTTTCTAAGCAGCCTGCAGAACTAGAAGGGAGTATGGTAAGTCCATGAACATGTGCTGAAGTTCCCGGCAAAAGTGAAGCTGCTTTCAAAAGTAAGAGATCCTATTCCAGTTTCTCCCCCACTAATTTCCAGAGAGTGGGACATACAGCCTTAAAAAGGAAGCCCTGTTAGCACTACTGTGGAGTCGCAGAGGTTAGCAGTTACTTCCAGTGCACGCATGGACAAACAATTTGCAAGCAAATCAAGGAGCACACTTGCACTGCAAAGGCTTTACCTCATTTCCTTTGGGAATATTGGTTGGGATGGGCCCACAGTGTTAATTCCAGCAGGAGAGGTTTTTATTGTTATTTATTTTGTATGCTTTTCAATTAACATAGCTGCACATTAAAGCGGAAATAGAGCACAAACTTTTCTTTCTAGGCCCCAGCAATGAATGTTTGCCTAGGGTCTGAACTATTGTTTACAGTAGTGTTTACTTATGCATGTGAAAACAGCCACAGTATACAAGGCCAAATTCTCAATTAGTATCAAAGCTAGCTCTCCCCCGTGTAAACACGCCTCTGATGGGCAGACCCTTTTCTTGCGAAAAGCCTGAGTTCAGAAGTGTTCTCCCACCCCCAAGAGGCAGGGAAGTGTAGGTCTAAAGATGACAAACTGGAAAATATGCATCAGGAATTCACTGACATTCACCAAGGTCAGGATCTGCCCTTACCCTGGCACAGGTTCGGAGTAAAGCTGGTGGATTTGCAACCTCCATTTCTAAGTAAAGGGACTGGAGGTTGCCCCCTTTTTCCCTTTGGCACGTTACCTGGGGGCTATTAGGGGCAGAGGGAGAAGCGCAAAGGGAGTAGGAAGCCGTGATCCTGGCTGTGGCACTCACACCCACAGTGACGCCGGATGGCAAAAGCAGCACTCGAGCCTCTGTGCCACCTGAAGAGGGGAACAACGGAATGAAGAGAGGCGTGCAGGAAGTTACAGTGAACAGAGAAACATCACCAGCGCCCTGAGAGCATGCTCTTAATGTCAATCCCTGCGACGGAATTTACAAAACACAATGAAAACCTCAAGGGCCTTTTAGGCTCCTTGAAACCCTACTGAGATAGCCCCAGCTGTACCACACATATAACACATGACTTTCTGTTGTCTTCTCTATGTTTCTCTCTCGCAGTGGCACTGAAAGCATCAGCAGCACCTATTAGAGTAGCCCTAAGCCCACATCAGTCAAGTGGCAGGGGGGTTACAAGGCGTCTAAGGGGGCCATGCAGCAGCCAGCCTCACACCACTCCCATTTGTCACTCCCATTTCTGAAGTGATGCATTTTCCATTCTCATTAAACAACAGCATTTACATACGTGCTAGTGGAAAGATAAATCCTACATGCAAAGTCCCACCCAGGTCTGCAGCGCTGCCTGCGTGTTGCTTGCCATTGTTACGACTTCTCCCTCGGACAGGACTCCTCTTGTACCTTCCTGAGAGGGGAGAAAGTCCCTTTCCTGCTGAAGAGCTAGGTACCAGGCCCACGGGGGTTAACTGATGGCCCAGGGAATTGATTTGTCAGCAGCAATACAACAGCAGGATGCGCTGCAGGATGACACAGCAGAATGAGGGAGTCGGACCTGAGGGATCTAAAAGGAATTTTCCTGGCCTCTGAGCACCATAGGTAGCTGTCGAAAATACATTTTAATGTGCTCATGAGACTGAAATGGATCTAGAAGTGGAAAATTCCCTCACCTGTGAGGACATCCAGCAAATTCTGCAGCAATAAACAAAATGCTTTCTGCATAATCGATACACAAGTTTAACTTGTAAGCTCTACAGAAATGTCCTTCTGTTTAATATGAGGGAGAACAGTTCCAGGACCTTGCTGGAAGAAAAAAATAAATGTTTTTTCCCTTCAGTCTGTGACAGCCTACCTGGCTTCAGCCTGGGCTACAAAGCAACCGATGCTTCTGCTGGCCTCCTCCTTCACAGCACTCTGCATTAGTTCATTAGTAACTTGATATACACAGGAGGGTGAATACATTTCCAGGTTAATTCTGCCCAAATATATGACAGTTACTGGAAGTTGCTCATGAATACCCAAAACCCAAATACAGCCTGTACAAAAGGTCACCAGGGCAGCTGACCTAAACGGTATCTCCCACCCCTCCCGCCCCTTCTTCTCCTGTCAATGAAGTTACCTTTATCACAACCAGGGAGCCTGTTTCTTTCCCAGCTTACTTTCTTTCCCCTCTCTGCCTTTGAGGAGGGGCAGTGGGAGCACGCCTGCGGTGGAGCTGAGCAGCCCAGCAGGGTGAGACCACCACAGCCCACTGAAGGAGTACGCTGTGCTGCTGCTCTTCAGTTCCTTCAATGACATCTGTAGCTACATTGCTGTGGCTAAGTGGTGGTGCTGTAATTATAGTTCAGGAGCTTGCTCTACTAAAAATAGCCCTTTTCTTCCTCTTATAGTTCTAGCCCAGAAATTCTAAATGAACAGAATAGCCATTTCTAATCATGAGTTCTGTTTTGTTTTTTTAAAAAAAAGTTATTTTAAAGGACTCCATACCACCGAGCCCTGTTGTTACGTGCATCTACCTAGCCCCGTGCTGCTTTGTGCCCAGCTCATATAAGAGCTGATTCGTGGCAGTACCTGGAGATGAGATTAAGACTTCCCATTGCATCCAAGCCCCTTCTCTTTGCACTTGACAGTCTTTACTACATTTTAAAGTGACCACATGGCTCTCAAACAGCAGGAACCTATGTGGGGCATTTTTATGGACTGCCTTTCAAACAGAAGAATACCACAAAGCTGTTAAAGTTTTCTAATGTATTTTCTGGGGGCACTGATGGGATGTCAGGTTTTAAAGATTTCTGGATGAGTCATTTCCAGCTATACCAGTTGCAAGCACCTCAATGTAGTGATTTTTGCCTCAAGTGACAACAGATAAATTGCATCAATAACCTGACACTGTTACGGGCCTCACCTGCAGAGGGATGCGAGAGTATGTAAGCCTCCGGCACAGATGACAGAGTGCCAGAAGGGTCTTAAAAACTCCGTATTGTGAGAGACAGACTCCACCTGCAACAGCAGGGGCAGATCCCAGGCTACATTTCATCGACACTACGCCACGGGCACATGAGACTCGCTGCGGTGTGCAGCCAGCTGTGCCTGCAGGGGAAGCCCAGGGTCAGGCCAAGGTAACCCCACAGCAGCTTAGCACTGGCCAGGCCCCCAGTTAATCTGACCCTATCCTGACATTATTAAAGTCTAACTGGTAGGAGCTCTGCCTGCTTGCTAATCCCATACCTGGCATACAGACCTCCAGTCAATCATCTTCTCATCCTGGGTGATTTTAGTAGCAAAATGCTTTTTCCACCCCCCCCCCCCCAGATGTTTCTTGCAGGTCTTCCATAATTCCAGGCCATGCCTACTGCAGCCAGCAACAGGCTCCCATTGGAGTAGTTCCTTTGAAGTTTCCTTCCATAGTCAATTTTGATTTGAATTAACACTACAAATTTTCTACTCTATTAATTTCATTACAAGTCTTTTTATGCAATTGAGTAATTAATTTCAATTCTCAATATGGGCTTTCATTAAAGTATTGCTATTGTTGAAGCCCTATTTTCCTCAAAAGAACAACTGGGACATTCTCTGGAAAGACATTTAAACTGTTCTTCAAATTTAGATAAAGTCAGTGATTGAAATTACTTATATATTATTCAATTTAAGTTCTATGATGTTTCCTGACTCATATCTTAAATTAAAATGAAGGCTAACTTTTCTCACAAGCAGATATGAGAGCTGCATTGTTTCCATCATCTCCTTAGTAGCCAACTATATTGATTTGCATTCATATTGTAGTCATCTATAATAAAATAAGTTAACAAACCTTAGCTGATACGCTCTACTTAATCATTTCATTTGTAAGTAAATGTGAAATACAGGTGACAGCCTATATTTATTTATACATTGCCTTGGCAGCATGAGATTTAATTGTTCTACTGCGTCTCATAGAATTGAAATCTTTTGTTCCCTTTTTCTTATAGTGCCTCCGAGGCACTAAGAAGCACCACAGCATTTTACGTGTGCAAAGACTGCAACAAAACAGCATGCACGATCCCAGGGCTCCAGGCTCCACAAGGGGAAGGCAGGGGGAGAAGAGGTTGCTGTGTAAGAACCTCTTTGTACTTTGAAGCTTTGGTTGCCCCAGGTGCCTCCCCCATGGGATCTTTTCCGTGCTGCTTCCAATCCTCTAACCCATGGCTGGGTCCACACGCAAAGAAAGCAGCAGTGCTGTCCTGGAGGATGGAGTGGCCACAGATACGAAGGTCCCTGCCCTGACAGAGGCCCGCTCCTGCAGTCACCTCACACTGCCCTCGGTGGCAGCACCACCTCACCTGCCTGGCTGCTCGTGGGGGCCTTCAGAGCCCACAGCTCCTCAGCAGGGGTTCTGACTGGAACTGGGGAAAGATGTGCAGCGTGGTGTAGGTGCTGCATTGTACAAAACAATGTGGTGTCCAAGGACTGACACCCTGCCCTGAAGGCTGAGAACAGGGCTCGAGTTCTTGCAGACACGGTAGCTGCTTTGTCCAGGCTCAGGAGGACGGTGACAAGTCTACGTGCTTATATCCTGACTTCCTGAGCTGCTTTTCAGAAGCAAGCATTTTTTTCCCCTCGACAAAGAGCAGAACATGGTATCTATTCTGTAAGAACAAACATGAATTTTCTGTCCACATTTTGACAAGGACTAAAGGGCAGCAGTAAACAGCAAAGCTTCAGATTCAATAAGCTACTTAAAGCAGCTGTGCTGATGCCTCTAGCCAGCAGTGTGCTCATTTCAACAGCTGCATGGCATAAATAGAAACTGCTCGCTCTTATCTCTTGGCTAAATAGATAGCTGTGGGCTTTAAACCCTGTAAGGGTCCTGTACAGTTCCTTCAGGAGAAAGCAATTGTTTCCTAACTGAAATGCCTCTAAGTACATCAGTGACAAGCTGCATCACCAGGAGACCTGCTTCAGCTTCCTCCCGTGTACATACCGAGAGTCCCCAGGTCTCTGCTGGGGTTTGAGCTAAGGGAATCTGACCCACAGTTATCCCAATGTGGACATAGCCTAGAATATTAAAAATTAAACAAAACTGGTTATATAACTTAACACTCAGCATATTTCCTAAAACAATTTGTTGTTCCCAAAGTATATCCAGGACTCACTCGCACGCTACGAGGCAGACCTCACATCCATTAGCCACTTGTACACCACAGTGGTCTGGCCTGGTTCTGCTGTCCTCAAAACTTCTGACTTCTGCAAGAGCAGCAGTTACCGTGTCCCTGAATGCCAACATACAGCTCCACACACAGCAGTGTGGCTCACCATAGGGAAAACACAGCTGGCTCCAACGCATTTGTATCCCCTGACCCCTAGGTTTGTGGTATAACAGCAGAGCCCTGTTATACCCAACAGCAAACAAACAAAAAAACAGTTTATGTTGCCAACAGTCTGCAAAGACTGTGTGTTGAAGTTACTGCATGACCAAAACCAAATCACACCGCAGGTCAGCAACCCACTGGCTCTTGCTAAATGCAGTACTTGATATATTTTCAAGCAGTGTGATCCCTAAGCAGGGAGCTGCGGACCACACGTACAAGAATCACTGCATGGTACTTTCTGTACTTCCCTAACTAAAGCAAAGATACCTTCCAAGGTGAGGAAAAAAAAATGTCAAGGGAGGACTTTTTCCACTATCTGCTGAATTAATGATATGTCAGAGTATTATTATGAAGCATTGCAATCAAAAGTTGAGGCATGAACTACAAAAGTTTCTTTTAATAGAAAAGTCCCAGGAGGCTGCTCATCCATCCTCTTTTCAGCGCTGAAAAATAATGATTCATCTATCGCTCTGAAAAATGATTGCTTTTCAAATTGAAAAACCGTAGCAAACATGGACGTTACAAATATTTCCAGATGCAGCTTTGTAATTAGCATCAATAGCTACTTAGTGCATTATGCTAATTGTGTTACCCAAAGAGATGCAAATAATATGAAAAATGGGGTGGGTCCATTCTTAGCTGCCTTTACAGTGTTGGGCAATTATCCAATTAGACCAAAAGATGCCTCTAGGCTAATCCCTGCCTGGATGCTCAAGACAGGCAGGCATTTTTAGAAACATTACTGATTGTCTGGAAATGCAACTTATTTGTAAAACTGCATCATCTGTAACGCCAGAGGTCCCTAAGACCTCCAGATAAGATGTGAGAGGTAGCCATTAAGCAAAAAGCTTTACCAGTAAGGACAGCTGGCAAAACAAATTTCAGGGGATTTGTAATGGGATAGCAAGCTTTTTACCCCTATATCACTGGTTGAAATCCAGTCCAGATGGGAGATGAAAGTAATTGAGCAGCCCTAGCAGCTGGCTAGCAGCCAATACAATGGGCTCGTGCTCTGCCACCAGGTTTGATGGGTGAAGTCCCTGCTTCAGCCTGCAGGCTTTTCTGCAGGAGGGAGCACCTGCAGAGAGCAGCCGGGAGCTCAGTAGGAGCAGAAGTGAGCTATGGTCCTAATAAGCGATCCCTTGTGTCTGCGGCACTGCCTTGAATGCCAAGGAGCTGTGTAGAGCCCATAGTCCACATTACAAGCCAAGCTTCTTCATCAGCGCCCCGTTTCTCACAGCTGGGGTCATGTTTGCAGCAGAGCCAAGGCAGACTTTGAGGAAAGCTTTTGTAGTTTGTGTCAGTGGCTGCGAGCAGCTGAACTATGAACTGAGGGTAAGACTGTCAAGGTTAACTGAAAAGATCGTAGGAATGAAGAACTGAAGCTGTGTCATGGTCTGAGAAACACGAACAGTAACACCACTGAGAGCCTCTTAGAAAGTCCTTTAAGCAAAATCAAAACTCATGAACACTTGGTAGTCTGTTTCTAGTCCCATGAAAGAACACAAGAGGACGACTACCACTTGATCATTGTTTCTAAAACTTTTTATATTAAATACCATGCTTCAGCTATTTATTTTGGCCAAAAACATATATTTGTCCTTCATGTACAACTTACTTGGGGGGAGATTGGGCAGGGAGGGTGTGTGCACCTTGTGCAAGCTCTGGAGACTGCTCAATGCCAGAAAAGTTACAGAGGACTGATGAATGCTTACACCAGTTCCTGGACTTGGCATCAAGAAGGAACTACCCTACAGAAGACTGTTAGGAAGCCCTGGGGTCTTCCTCCTCTTCCTGTAAAGGAAGACTCACAGCACGCTCCTATTGAGCATGTACAAATTGCAGCTGGTAAGTGACCTGCTGTTACAGGTGGGGCTGGTGGCAGAGCCCATGATCTTTGCTTTCTTCCTGGACACATTGCAGTCACAATCCCTAATCACCAGTGCAAAGTCCCTAAAGATACTGAGGGGTGTTTTGCAGTGCCGGGAATAGATGTATTATGGACCTGTCCACATGAAGTGGATGTGTATGAAGTTTTTCTGCAGTAGCTCAGGATTTGAAGTCCTGAGGTGAAGCTCATTACCAGCACTGCCACCATTTTGAGCAGCTCTCGGGAGCAGGCCAGGACTGCTTCATGTTTCAGCTCCACCTCCTCAGCCAGCAGTTAGCTGCAGAGCCCAGGCCAAACAAGAAAACAAGCCCCGAGCAGCCGGTGTCCATTACACGGCTGTGTGGGGTCAGGTGGCACCAGAGATGCCATTATTCCCCATCGCGTGTTCCTGACACATGAAAGCTTCTAGTGTTGTGAGCCTCAGCTCTCATGCTCTGACACACCAGGCTTTCGGCATGACCCTCAGTGCTTCACAATGAGCCTTTTATTTTGTATGTAGCCTTACCACGCTGCACATGGGATTCAGTGGCACAGCTGTTAAAATCCATGGCAGAGCTGCACAGCTTTACGTTGCTGTTTCATGAGCGTACAAATAAGCATGCGGTTTGTCACAGTATGGAAAGGGGTCATTTTCACTAACCCTGCTAATCCTAAATAAGCAGCAATGATAAGCACCTTCTGCAGGCTCTGTTTATAGTTTAATCCGCCTCTACCCCCAAGAATCAAAAGCAGAAAAATATTGTAGAGGTATTAAAGGAAAGCCACTGTTACACTTTCAGGACATTACTCAGAACTGAAGTCAGACACCTTCTAGTGATTTTAGAGAGAATCGTGTGGCTTAAGTACTAGGTAAGGCTTTGAAAGTCAAGGAATTAGAAGAATCCACCTGACCTGCTCTGCCTGCGGAGCATTCAAAAACAGTAGTGAACACGTAGCACAAATAACAGAGGGGGGGAAAAAAAAGCCTTAAAGAATGACTGAAGCTCCTAATAAGCTCTTAACTTGAGTTGCACAGAGATCTCCAGAGAAGCCCGTAAAATAGGAAGATACAGAACAAAGCAATCTGAGATTTAATCTAGAAGAGGGAACTACTCCTTGAAGAGGTATGTCACAGCCTATTAAGGAATATCTAAACATCAGTTGGCTACAGAAAGCCCCAATTCTGTAAGGGGGTTTACCCACAAGCTAAGCATCTGTGCTTTCAGAGTCAGCATATGGCAAAACAGTACTTCCCAAGCAAGCACTCCATCTTCACTTTTCACTTTAAGACATCTTTTCAACACAGGGCAGCTCTATCCCAGGCAGCAATACATGGGGGTGTAGATTATCTCCCCAGTTCATACCTCAATATAGTATTTCTACAAAAGTTATGAACTGCAAATAAGCAACAACAGTTAGAGCTATTAGAATTTATATTTAACTCTTATATTCCTGTTTAGAGGCTCATTTTATAAATATTATTAGGGTTCATTGTCTGTTCCCCTCAGATTTTCTGGCTATCTATTACAGAGTAAGTGTAACTGAAAACCATGAAGTATATCCCTCTACCATATGCTTAAATCTAGTTCAAAACAAGACCTAAGTGACAAGAGATAAGCACAGGAGTACAAAACCAATAAGACAGAATCACTGTGACAGGCAGTGATCGCAGCACAACAGCAGCATAGCCCAACTCTCAAATTTCTTCACATTGTTGTGATGCAGTACAGTTTGGAAGAGATTTGGGTGGAAATTCACATTAACATTTATATAAGTTTATTAATATTTGCTACAAAAAGCCCAGAGGAATTTAGGAAATGTGTTGTACTGGAATAAAGCATACATCTTTTGCAGCCAAAAGCGTGATCACAGCTAGTGTTGTGGGCCAGTCAAAACAAGATAGACTCCTTGCCTTGGCATGCCACAAGAATGCAGGAAGTTTGCTAAGGATGGAGAGGAGTTTACATTTCCTCGTGGGAGCTTTCCCCATTTGGTCACAGCTTAGAGAGTGAAGGTGCAGAGGACTGAGTCCCAGATGAATGCAAGTCCTGTCTGTCCCATTCTGTGGTTCTGCAGATGCATGCACACATTCATAACTTAGCACCCTCCATAAACTATTTGATATTACTTGTCGATATGAGATGGAGTTGATTAGACCTGTGAGAAGATGTAGGGGTCGGGTCCATGTAGGCTTGAAACCTCAGTTCTGTATTTCTCCATTTGTGAACATTTGATTTATCTACCTTAAATTACACTTCCTGATAAATACTTGTTTTATTTTTCATATTAGCACTGTCTGTACAAAATGTTAATATATGAAATATCTATAAAACAACAAAAGCTAGATGAAGGAAAGTATTTCACAGATGTAAAACTGCTTTAGAGCCCCAGCTGAAAAATGCCACTGCTATTTTGCTGTTTTTCTAAAAAGGTATTCCAAAAGCCCTGTTTTTCCTGAAAATACCTCACTTTTCCCTACATGTAGTTCCTCCCAGATGGGAGCACCAGGATGGACTGGTCCAAATCGCATTTTCTTGAAAAATATGAAAGCAGGTCACAACTGTGCAGTTTAATTAAGGTATTGCAGAGGGGGAAAAACCATAATCCATGGAGAATTAACAGATTTGTTGCCTCTAGTCTTGCCTTCATCCCCATCTCACTGCTCCGGAGACCATGCTCAGGGGAGATGGGTGCCAGTGAGCAACCCAGAAGGCCTGCAGCCCTTCTCCAGGAACCCACAGGCTCCAATTACCACACAAACTCAGTAGCAGCAGCACCATCGTAACAAACTACCTCGGGTCAACTGACCAACACATCTATCACCAGATCTGGGACAGCGGAGCAGGGGGAGAGCCACAGCCTGCTCCAGCCCATGACCCAGACGTGCCATATGCTCCGTGTGACAGCACCGGGGAACTTCTCTGCAGCTGACACACAGCAGAGCCAGCACAGTCCTGCCTTTGGAGGACTGGGAGAAGAAACTCTTCATTTTTAGCTGCAGACGTGCTCCAGTTCAGCAGCATTAGTCTGAGTATCCTCCCAGGCAGGGACCTGGGAAGTGTTTGCCTGTGACTACACTGTGAGGCCATGCCTGTGGCTTACAGAAACAGACAGCAATAAGCCAGGAAACACAAAGCAGGATCTTTACCAACGCCTAGGCAAACAGCCTGTCTGAAAAGAGATGGAGTAAGGTGGTCCAACACCCCCCAATGCAGGGCAGACACCTGGTGGTGAGATGCAGATGACACGAGCAGGGACAGAAGGGACAGTGAAGCCCCAAGTGGATAAAAATAGTGGGTGAAAATTCCACCTTAATCTTGGAGGATAAACACATCGATGCTTTCAAGCACTAGTTTTACATATATATTCTTTAAAATCAGCTACATGTTTTACCATAGAGATCACTTCGTGACTGCTTTTATAGCTTTGTTTTTACCATAACCCTGTAATTATTAGGCATTTATTCATTTCTACAAAAGATGCCATCAAGGATGTGAAGCAACATATATTGCTAACTGAACGCTGAATAAAAACTTGAAGTCATTTACATGACTGGTAAGTTTTAAATTCAAATGTTTTAATCATAAAACAACGCAAATTAGCATAGAAAGGCAATTTGAGGATATAAGCACTTCTAATTGTTCTTTGTTATAGACCTCTCGGTTACCAGAAGCACAGCTTTTTACCTTCAACTCTGAGCACAGCCTGATAAACAAGCGGACAGCAAAAGGCTTTTCTCGGTATTAACCTTTCCTTTAGTACCCTCTGCTGGCCGAAACAAGCACAGACAGGAAAGTCAACAAGCCGACCTCCAGGAATGAAAAAAGATGCTGAAAAGCCATCCCGACCTTCAGCAGGGATGACCTAATTTGTCACCGGGGAGAACGCTAACGAGCGCACTCAGCCCGAGGCAGGAAAATCAATGCAAGGCAATGCATCTCAGGGCCTAAGCAGGTTTTCACAGCGCAGGAAGTGACACAAACTCTCCCAGATGCATCATCAGCCCTATTTGCTTTCCTAGCATTAGCTTTCGTTAAAAATAAAACTGGTGCTTAGTCACCTGGATAGATGGGTGAAAGCCTTCGGTGCTTGTCTGCTCCTTCCTCCTCCTGCCCGAGGAGGAAGGCACCAGCGTGGCACCATCACCCCCCTGCGGCACAGCCCCGCTCTGGGGGCACGCTGCTGCGAGGGGACGGCACCCTGGCCACCCCCAGGGTCCAGACACCCCTGCCTGGCACACGGGAGACTCAGCAGACCAATAATTATCCCTAGCCCAGCATCACAAAACCACGATTAAGGTAAGCTCTGAGCAGTTGCTCTCAGCCTGTGCTCTGCTCCAGGTTGGCTGCTTCGTTCCAAGCCCAAGAAAATGCCTTCCTGCAGCCCCTGTTAACCAGTATCCTCACCTTCAGCTCTCCCTACAACTGCTAGGGCTGCTCTGAGTCTCGAGGGAGTCACCAACCAAACAGGGCAGCGCAGTTATCAGCTCAGCTCCCGATCAGGGCTCCAGTTCTCCTCTCTTGCCATTACCATGCCCAGCTCAAAGGGGCAAAGGTAAGCAGGCTGTTCGCCTGCATTCCTTCCTATTTTCTTTGCCTAAAAGCTCTACAGCCTCACAAGAAGCAGCAAGGCCATGGGACCCTTGTATCAAGTAAGGAAAACCAAGCAAAAATCCCAAAGGCAGATGTGCTCACAAGCTGTCCCCAGGTTAGGATGGGGCATACAAGCCAGACACTCACCATTGTACAATGACAGCTTTCTACTATGAAAAAGCTCTGCCTATGCAGATGTTATTACATGCAATCCGTTTTTCTGTACATCTTCTAGAGAAGGAAAATCAAAACACTTCACCAGGAGTTCCCATCAGCACAGAAGCAGAGGCAGGAAGCCTCTTACATGGTTTTAAATGATTGTTCCTGTTAGCATGACATAGCATTTTTCAATTCTGTATTTAATTTGCCATTAGGAAGTGCTGAAATCTGAGAACTCCAAGGAGTTCCTCTCCATCTCATTTAACATCAAAAACGCTGGTCCTACCTTATTGTGCAATTTTACCTGGCTTTTAGCATAAAAAACTTGAAGTACATCATAATTAACCCAGTTTTGTGCTGAAATTTACAACTTTCTCATCACTTTGTCTTTTAACATGTATGTAAACCGAGACACTGCTTTAATCTATATCTTAGTGCCTTTATAAACTCTTAATAGTGGTGTTGGCAAAAGATTTTTTTCAAGATCACAACCCAAGTACACACATCTCCACTGCTCAGCTAGTGTATTTGAAATCCAGCAAGTTAGAGGAACGTTATTTCTTTTAAAGAAGTCATTATTCAACCAAGTTTATAGAAGGACTTTAATACAACTGCAGCCAAAATGCATGATGGCTGATAGGACTTGAACAACTCAATCTTTTCATTGCTCTTGATTTCTCATTTTAAGAGATGCATAGAACTTACCTAAACTTCAAGCTTTGCAAAAAAGCTTTAGGTTTATTTCTTCCTTCCCTTCTGGGGATACTGCAGCAGAGTCCACATCTCAGATCGTAATAGAAACCAGAAACGTGGCCAACAAGAGCTGCAAAAACTTTATTACCTATATCTTCCCCTGGCATAGCCTGCTGAAGCATTTTTCCCCCAGTAAATCTTAATATGAAAATCCCCTCCAGTTAAATAACGTATCATTTCTTTACACTGGGCAGGCACAAAGTTTTGCTTCCTTTTCCAGATGTGCTTCTTCATTTCCACTCTTAAGTGCACTGCATCTCATTTCCGCGTGCATTACCTGAGGCCCAGGGGATGAGAAGGGACCTCCTGGAGGTTACATCCCTGGAGCACTCCCCATCCTTTCCCAAGTACGGCTGAAGTCTGAAATAACGAGCTGGTGTGCTGAGTGCTCAGCAGGCAGCAGTACCTCCTACAGCTCCATGTTTAACTAAAAATACAACACCAGGGACTCCAGCTACGCATTTCATAGCTCCAAGAGGCTTTTACACAGCCACACAGTTGGGTGCACAACACTGGTGAACCAGACTTCAGTTACAAGTGCTGGCAGTGAGATGGGTAACGCCAACCTGAAGTTTATAGATTGGATTATCGTCTCACTGAGTTGATTTTTACCGTGGCTTTGGGGTAATGCAAGCTATATTATGAGATATGGAGAAAAAGCTGACTTTTCGCGTGAAAGCTTTGTTAGGGTGGTGACATGAAGGTGCCTCACAAAAGAGCCCACAGAAACAACCCCGGCCAGCACTAGCATGGACAACAGCATGGCAGACATTCGATACTACCTAGTTTAGGCTCAATTCCTATCACTGCTGCTTTATATGAAAACTAAACAGACTCTAGCCACATTCATTTACTGGCAAGTCACAAATTACTAGCTATCATGCACTAAATAAGATGGGTATTCACAAATTACAGCTGTAGAAACTTGCCCATTTCCATGGGTATTTGTATGTTCCTCATCTCCCTGAAACGCTCAGATGCTGTAAACATGAATGACTTGCCTCTCCCACTCCTGGGAGACACAAAGTGTTCCTGGTGAGTAGCTGCACTGAGATCAGATTTGCCAAAGATCAGAGGAACAGCGGAGAGCCAAAATATTTTTCACATTGTAGTTCAGCCTCAACTAGGAGGCTTTTCAGCCTACACCAGGGAAAGCAATCTCAAAGATTGCACCTTGAAAACTATTCCAGTCAAATAAGGCAGCAAAATTGCATGTCTAGCGCAGATAACCTGCTTTTTGGCCCCACTGAGCTAAATTCAGGAACTTTAAGACCAACTTTCCTGACACCAGAGGAGCCAGTATTAGCAGTACATAGATTTGGACAAGAATATAATCTATTTTAGTCACAAAATCCAGCCGAGAACTGACATCCCTTAAACTCTAATCTCTTCCACACTTCTACGGATAAAAAACAGGACCAATGTTTTCTAGCATTTATTTGAACCTAAGCAGGTGAGAAACAAAAGGAGAGCAGAGGGAGGAGTTGGAAAAGAATCAAGGAAACATATGAAAAAGAAATACCAATTGAAAAGTATGAATGGCATAGTACCATGCCTTTTCTTCTTCCATCTGTTTCTCCTTCATCACTTAGTTCCCTTCCAAACCCCATTTCTATTACTCTCTGCTTCATTCCTGGCACTGGCAGGCCTAAGCATTCCTAAATCAAAAGTCAGGCCCTCGCAATTACTTGACTGACTTATAGATCACAGAAATCTTGGAAGCAGCACCCTTGCAGTGTGCCTGCAGAGTTCATTTCTTCACAAAGAGCATGTGCCCACGAGGAGCTTTGAGTAACAGCTCACACACTAAATATTCCTACAGAAAAGAAAGCTTCTTCCTAGCTGGCCTCAGGCTGGTCTCTCACCGAGAGGATCTAAAGCAGTGTTATGCAGTTCTGCATTTAAACTCCATCCGTAAGAGGACCACCTGCTTACCTATACGAAGCCCCTTACTCTGCTTTCTGATTTTTAAGTTATTAGAATGTGCTCAGATAATGTTTCTCTGCAGCCATATGGACTTCTTGCTTTTTACACAGAAGCTGTAGAAAAAACTCGTGAGAATTAAAGCAAGCCAGAGTTAGCAACACTCTGGCTTTCTTTCAGAAGAAAGCTTTCTTTAATTGATATTTAGCTCAGAGGCGTGTTGCAAACACCCCGGGCACTGCAGCATTCCCACAATTCTTCAAAGAGAGCTCATCTGTTATTTGCAATCCACTTTCCATCTCTGAGTCCTGTGACACAGATGGGAACGCAAAGGTTAACCTGGATGAGGGGATCAGCTGTTTGGTGGATGGCTCAGAAACCCAGTACGAGGACTTGACATGTAAGCAGCAAATCCCTAAAACATTCTGTTAGCATGGGAATCAAATAAAAAACCCCTGCTGGGACCCCTAGGTCAACCAAGCACACGGTTTCAGGCCACAGGGTACATTTCTTATACATATATTTGATAATCTCATAACTGCAAGGCTATAAAACTGCCTGGCTGGTGATAAGCTATGCTTAAAGTACATGGCAGCCCAAAGACTCCAGAAGCCAGCCATGCTAAGTGCCAGCAACACAAAGCAAAGAAAAAAAGACATGGAACAAAAGTTACTTAGCAGCCATGAAACAAGCAGGTTATTAGATTTGTGAAAGAGACCTGTAATTACCAACAGCAGTTGTGGGAACCGCTACCAGTTATGCCTCCAAAAGAGATTTGACTTTACGAGGCATCACTGGAAGGCTCTAATCAATCCTGAATCTGTTTTGCAAGTCAGTTCAAAGCAAAATCTAAGCGTGGAAACAAATACTGTGTCTTTTCCATGGAAAGAAGAGACAATTCTTTATTTCTACCAGCTTCACATTTCCAGCAGATTATCTTTTAAAAAAGCTTTTAAAATGCAGCTGCAATCATCAGGCTTGAGAGGTATTACAGAACGGGGAACCATGCAAAGGGATTAACTCCTAATATCATCCAGCTGAACAGCATGAGCTCATCTGGGTTTAACCTTCCGAATCCAGTCCATTTGTAGGACCCAAGCAAAACCAATAAATCACTGCTAACAATCAGGTAATTTTTATTTTAAACATTAAGGATAAATGACTTCCCTTGCATCTCCGTTAAGCAACCAAATTTTTTTCTGGAGAGGGCATTTTTATCCATTCATTGCTGCTACATTCCCATTAGTGCCAGGCAAATAATTCATAAGGGATCATCTGACACAGCACCTCCCTTTGAGCACAGATCAGCCATGAACAGACAATTTTTTAATTTTAAAATTCATTTACTAGCATAGAGCAAGGCCCACAGGGCTGGTGGGGCTGTTTGCAGGTGGAGTACAATTGCCAGCTGGCACAGGGAGCCTGGGGACAGCATTGCACAGACCTGTCTTGTGCAGTTCCTTACCCGGCCCAAAGGAGAGCCCTTCCATGAACTGGTCATGGTGTAAAGTGCAGAAGAAAGCCCATCTCTCACTTGTAGTTGGGCTATTTTTTATTCATAAACATATTGGAGGAGCTGAAACTGCCCTGGAGACTGTCTCTGGGTAGGGCTGGTAAGAGCAGATACATGGGAACAGCCCCTGGGTTGCAGCGAGCTCCAGGACCAAGTGAGAGGTCCCCGCAGGAATCAGTCTGTGTGGATATATTGCCACAGAGACGGTGGAGTAGGAGGTGAAAGGAAGCTGCAGCAGCTGAGGGCACAAGTTTCTTCAGTGAATCTCTAACAAGAAAGATTGAGGGATTCAAAAAGGTCCAACCTGCTCCCCCTGTACCCTTCCTGAACAAACTGAAGTGAAATAAATCCAGGCAGCAGGGCTTGGGAAAGCTTTGTGTTTGATAGAGACACAGGACATGACCACTGGGACATCAAGGAAAGCTCTTTGCTCTTCTCCTGTGACCACTGAAAAACCTCTGCCTGTTACCTGTGTCTGCAATCAGCCTTCATCGCCCACACAGACACACACCAGTTTCAGAAGCGAGGCTGGGGTTCCCAATGAAGCAGCAAGCACCAGTTCTCCTCTGGGCAGTGTCTGGGTGCTCACTCCCTGAGGGAGCAGCACAGCCACCCTGGAGGGCACGGGGGGATACAAAGCGCTCTCTTGCCCTTCCTACAGGAGTAGGCTGGCCTACCCAGCCAGGAGTGCGGGCAGCTCAGCAACACCTCCCCTTCCTCCCAGGCCCATCAGGGTTGGAAGGATGCTGCACAGTTGGTTTTTGGCACACTTATCTAAAGAACACCCGAGTTCTTTCTGTCCTGAGTTCCATACTTGTTTTGGGACCTTTCACATTCCCTGCCTGCAGTTGGCTTTGAAATCAGGACTCCCTCAGAAACCAGAGCTGTGTGTGCAGCTCCAGCCTGAGCCACCCAGGACAAACCCTGTATAAATGACAACTCAAGCTAATTAATCATTTGCAGCGTGTGACTTACAGCGTAATGCAATTAAGAAGAAACAGGACTCCAAGCTGGATGTACATCAGGACACAGTAAATAAAGTACTTCTGGCTGCAGGACCGTGCTCCCATCTCCCTGCACTCAGCAGCAGCCCCAGCACACCAGCACGGGTGCTGCAGGCTGCACCTCCCCTGCAGCACTCCTCACCACAGCCTTTGTGGGAGCTTCTTTCCAACATTCATCCCTTAATTATATACTACAGTAGATATAATTATGTAATTTTTACTGATTAAGCCAATTTGATTGTTTGGGATGATTCAAATAGGCCACGTGATGTTAGTTCTCATGAGGGATGAATGCGCAAACACTTGATATGAATACCCATCCTGTGGCATTTGAATTGCAAATATTCGTGTGTGGCGATGACATTTGCTTGTTTAAAATTGTTTTCTAGAAAAAAAGTTGCAAATTTATAGGAGAAATTTTGTAGCTGTCTGAACAAGCCTGAAAGGAAAGCGGGAAGAGAAATGAACTCAGGAGTCTAATCCCTATTCAAAGGTGTTATTATACTCAACGCTGATATTTGGCACTGCTTTCATCCTTTCCACCAAATAACACTGAATAGCTCCATGCAGAAACGTTATCCCACTTTAAGAAAAATTCAGAGGCAACAAGCAAAAGGGGGCATCTGCCTTCACTTGAGAGCCAGGATTCTGACCCTTCTCTCCCAGCTACAGAGTACACACCCAAAATAAGAAGCATACAGCCAACATGGGTAATTTAAAAATAGGATTCAAAAACCAAAATCAGATAGAGACTTGTTGAGCACTTCTCAAGTAATTCAAATTCACTTGCAGGATCCCTACTTGCTGTGTTTGTGCAGTCCTGGCAAAATTACTTTCAGCTGAGGTGATTTGACAAGTTGAATATCAGCTTTAACTCCTACTTAGCTTTTGATCACGGCACTGCATCTGCTGTGTGGGACTTGACCTTACCTTCAGTTTTCACTGTTGATCCCCCTGGAAATCACGCATGTCTGAGAGCAAAGACTGGCTGCTGGCCTTTTGGGAAGAACAGCCTGCCAAGGCCACTGCCCTGCCTGCATCCCTTCTGCCAGCTGTCCGTGCCCCTTGCTGCCCCAACAAAGAACACTAACACACACAGGCCAAGCAGGAGGCGCCAGGTTAGCTCTCCCTCAGGGCGTGTGCCAAGCTTGATGTGGCTGGTTGGCTGCCAGTGCAAAGGATGCTGCAGAGTTATAAGATTAGCTTTGCCAGCCTCAGCTGCCTCTCCCTGCTGCAGCAGGTGGTTGGACAAACACTGGGACCAGCACCAAGGAGGTACCAGAAGACCAAAGAACAAAACCTCACTGAGTACAAGAAACCAAATTGGATGCGACAGGCTTAGCACCCAGATAGGGCATGGGGAATCTCTACTTTATAAGAACTTAGCTCTCAACCCTAAAGATTGTCCCAAGGACCCTTTAGCACTTCTGCTAATGTCAGGAAGCAGCAAGGACTGGTTGCTCCCTACTGGGCAGGGAAACAGGCACAGCAACAGAGCCAGCAAGCAGGGGGCTCACCAGCCAGGCCCCCTCCCCCAGTACCTGAGCAATGCAGGCCAGATCAAGCAAGCTCATGGCAATGAGGCAGGTCCTAAGCCAAGCCAGGAAGTCAGCCTGCAGGGCTGGAGCAGCACAGCACCACCAGGCACAAGCAGAGGCAAGCTGGAGCACCATACAACACAGCTCTAACTGAAAGCAAAGGCCCAGGGCTGAGCTTAAACAGAGTTCCTGAGCCCACAGGAGGGGCTGCAGGTGGAGCCCCCAGGTGGGGCTGGGCAAGGCTGTTAAGAGCTACTAGTGCCCTTTGGGCCCTGACAGCTAGTGTCCTGATAGCACCCAGGAGAATATGGCACGTCAAGCCCTCCTGTACCATGCTAGGCTATGGCATTTGTACCAGGCTTCAGTGAGAGCATTCTGGTGAGGACAGCCTAGCAGCCCACAGACAGGGCTTTCATTAAAGAGAAATTCACCATCAAGAGGCAAGTCAAAGAATTGTCCTGGTATCCCATGGGCGCAGTGCAGGCTGAGCCACAGAAAGTGGGGTCATTACGGTGCGTGCTCTAACAGTGCCAGATCCGCTGAGGCCATGGGTGTGCTAGGGGTTGCCAGAACTTGCTCTAGAAAGTGCTGGTGTATACTCTGAAAGGAAGGAAAACAACTCTGGCTCTATTTCATGGCCCAAAGAGTAAAAATAAGTGACAGGAGACCTGTCAGCAACACAATCTCTGGTACAGTAGCACAAGGGTAAAACCAGTACTCCTTAGCCCAGCAAGCAGTGCTGATGTTACCCCAGTGGGACAACCTTAGAATTCTTCCACTACCTCACGTCTGTTCTTTGATTTTTATTTCTGCTTAAATAACAAAGGGATTTATACTGGCTTTCATCATGACGGCAGTTGGTAGGGTCTGACCCAACCACGACTGTAAATGTGTAAGTGGACCAGCAGCTTGAGCTCATCGCAGCTGTTCATTGCTGCAGAGACCCTGCCCAAGGAGTAGTTTCTTTACAAAAGGTGGCAGTCTTGCTGTCCAGAACAAGTGAACTCTCCAGATACCTTGTGTGTCCTTGGATAATATAGACTGCATTGGCTTGAGCTCATTTGAGAATCTCAGAACAGCAGTGATAGAGAGATAATATCAAAACATGCCAAGCTGTCTCAGGCACTGTCCTGTCCTTATCTCCTGGTGCAGTGTTATTGTTTTCTATGCTAAAAATTAAGTGAATCTTGATGAAAATTATCGATTGGCAGCACTGCAGATGGACACCCTGTGTTCATCCACAGAGCAGCCCCAGCAAATGAAGATGTGACAAATGTAATGCCAATAAAGGCTGCAAGACAGTGACAACTCTTTTCCCATGCTGCCAGGAAGAAACTGCTCTGTATAGCGGTTTCATTTCCACACAGACTGTAAGCAGTACAGTTGCTTAGGTTTTAGTCACTCAATGCAATAAGACTGCATAGCCTCAGTATTTAAAAAGCACTTTCAAAACTATTTAAAGTGTTTATACAAGATCATCCTTTCAGATCTCTCCGGATAAGAAAGATTTTCATGCAGTTTGTATAACCCCCTTGTGCCCTTTTCCATTCCTGGTGTGGCAGCAGGTTATACACAGCCTCCCACTGTGCTGGTGAGGCATTGATATACTCTCCTCATCAAAAGTACCAAAACCTGATTATATGAGAGGTACCTTGGGGGAGGAGAAGATAGACGGAGGGAGAGAGATCTTTCATCTGGAGAAAAAGACTTACACTATTTCACAGAGGGCAGTCATAACTCTCGGTCATATTAGTAGATCCCAAAGTTACCTGGAGTTGAAAAGCTCCATTTTCCATTACCAGACATCAGGAAAGTGAGCTGCCCTGTAATTTAACCCCTCACACATTTTGTATCCTACTTGAATAGTCTGGATGTTTTGAAAAGTGCTATTAACTCTTCAGAGTGATGCTAAACCACCAGTATTTTGCAGTTTCAACTACTCATTGATTTTTTAATAATATTGTAATTCACCTTGTAGATCAATGCTTCCACTTTATATTCCATTTATACCTTTATCAGCTTGCATTCTTCTAGAGAAATTATTTTGTCATAGTTCTTCACGGTATTATAAAAAAAATAAATGTAGTGGTGTTAAAGAAAGAATCAGCCATTATTATCAGCTACTATTACCGAGGACAAGTGCCCATCTGACTGTCTGCACTTCTGTCTATTACCAAAACTGCCCAGAGGCAGTTTGTCCTGAACTAAATGATGACCTTTCAGCCACTCACTGGGAGCTCTACAAGTCCCAGGAAACAATCAATCACTTCAGAATGAGAAAGAAAAAATGTTGGGAACCTACAGCCTGAACTAAAGACGTTGTGTTGCAACATGCACTCAGGCATGCCCAAAATGAGGATCTTACTTGTGATCAGATCAGATTGCTCATCTGAGGTCGGAAAAAAAGACCTAAGAGCTGAGGACCTGTTTGGAAACACAGCAGAGAAATTCAGGATGTCAGTGGAGGTCAGGAACTGAGGAACTCTCTTCTTTTTTTGGCATCATCTGACTTTAGAATGATGGCAATGTGTTTTAGCAGTGAACAAATATGGAGAATAAATGACAAAAACCTAAATGGACACTCCACAAGAAGCTGTACAGGCTTTGTACAGGCTGTGCAGTACAAATCTGTCGACCAGCCCACCTCAGATAATAATGCATCTCAGATAACATTGAAAACTGTTCTGGGATAAACCACAGGTAGGAATAGATTAACAGAGTATCATTCATTTCAGAGTGCATTCGTATACTTGTACATGTCAGTCTTAAGGAAACAGTCTTTCCTTCTATTTAATCCGCTCTCTTCTGAAAATGAGATCAGTGACTCAACTTCTCCCAGCTGACTCCCCACAAAAGTGCACATTCACAGCACATTGGGTCCCAGTTAGATCCTCACCCCACCCGGCCCCATTTAGCAATGCAGAAAGGACAAGAGGGTTGTGATCTGCAAACAGAACGGTTGATTTAAATGTAGGAGGAGCTGTGCACTCACATAGTTGAATTCTCAAAACTAATGCGTGAGGGAGACAGACCACCTCTCATTTATGTCCGCTCGGTGAAACAAGTGGCGTCACTAAGTGTGCAAGCTTTCTTTCCCGTCTAAAGAGAAGAATTTTTTACCCTCAGTGGAGAGGAGAGAGTGCTTCCCAAAGGCTCCAGGACTGGAGACACAAGAATGAAGAATTCCTCCCTGAACTGCTTAGTGCAGTTGCATATGTTGAATACTATGTACTTATGTTGCATACCATGTATTTCTTCAGGACTGCTTGGATGGAGCTGGTGTCTCCATTTAAATTGGAAGTACTGTTATTTCATTCTATTACATTTATTCTTGTTTCTAATTATGATAATGTATCTATCATGCCTAGCATGGCTCCTTTCCAGCATTATAAATTCACCTGTTCTTCAGTTTGCAAGAACATTGGGTAGGTAGGACACAAGTTAAATTCCCATTAATAAGGGTTTCCTCTTTTTCGTACCTGTGACAGAGGCACAGGAGTCATGCTGTTGGATATTTTGGCCTTTGGTTCGTGGGAGCTCTGCAAGGAGGGCATCTCTTCTTCCTAAACTACAAAGACACAGATGGTAAAGCGAGAATGTAGGCTCAAATCTTTTGAATGACAGGCTGGAGGAGCAGGTACTAAATTTGCCTCTGCAGCACACCCAGAGCCACCACAGCTTGGGCCTTCTCCCCAGAAAGACTTCTCCTCACGTCAGAGCAGACGGCTACATCTGAGGCTTGTAAACCAACTGGTGAAGTCCTCAGCATTGCCTGTCTGTCTCAAAGTCCTACCAGGGGCTGAAGTAAAAGACTACCAGGGTTAAGGCTGAGGTTGAAGATACCACCTCCTGCAAAACATGCTGTCTCAGGACTCTCAAGGTCACGGATAGTGTCCTAATCTGTGCTGCAGAAACTCTATATACATTACAATGCAATTAAGAAGCCGATATACCATCTCTCACAGGTGCCTGCTGTCTATTACTGATGGACAGAAATAGAGGCAGTGTCACTATGCAGCAGTCATCACTCAGTTTAAGATGTGCTTGATAGCAAAATTTTCAGGGCAGCAAATCCTATCATATAGCAGCCTAACTTCTTTGCATATGCTTCAGAAATTGGTATTTCAATATAGGGCTAAGATAAGCATTTTCAGTCATGCTATGAATATCATAAGTTATGCTTTTATGTTTCTGTGGAACTATTACTATTATTTCCAGATGGTTATTTCACTGTTTTTCATTTCTGGCACCTATAACAGTTTGTATTTTTGCCAGGGTTTACAAGGATTTCTCAAACTTTCTTTAATCCTCCGACACAGGGTTTAGTAAGAAGGCAGAAGCATTGTTTTGCCCACTGAGCAGAAGGGGCAGACCAAAGACACACACCTGCCCAGAATGATAGTCTGAGGTAACAGCGGAGATAACAACAGAAATAGGGAGAAAACTGGAAACCCCACTACGGTACTAAATGTTCCTCACAGGGAAATGTCATCTTCACAGATTTCGTGGGCAGGACTGCCTGAGGCTGTGTTTTCACATGTGTGTGTGTGTGTGTGTGTGTGTGTACAGGGCCCTCCCAAAGCACACTCATCTCAATGCAGTCTCCCAGTGATGGGTATGAACTGAAATGAACGGGGGTGGGAACACATAGATCTGCAGCAGCTCGGCCAGTGTTGGTGACTTTACCCAGAAGAGGTTTATCCTCTGCTTTCAGAGAAGGCTCTTAGCACACCCCACAAGCCACATTTCATGTCTGACCTATCCTAGCAGGCAGCTTCTGCCACTCTTTCCTACCAGCTTCCACTCTTTTCGCTCCCTGTTTAACGGAAAGGAATGTGGACAAGCCAGCACAGTGCAGGCCACGAGCTGGCAGGGGCGCTCGGGGAGGGAAGTTAAGATTTTTGAGAAGCTCTTTGCCATCAAAAACCTCTTTGCAGTATGGTTTACAGTGGGGGAGCTCAGACGGCACAGTTTTTTCAGCAAGTTATCACAGCAATCTCCCTCTCTGAGCATTAATATCATCCGCACCTGTGCTTTCCTTGCATAGCTTTCGGGCACTTCTGGCCAAGAAGAACAAAGCTGCTCCTCAGGGTCAAGTTCAGCCTCCGTGAAAGCACTCAGCCTGCTCCTCTGGTGTGGGGCCGCATGAAGCGAAGATGCTGTGAGCAGCGTGCTTGTGATCGCCCTGCGAGCAGCTCTGGCACCTCTCCACTGCACCGTAGTATGGCCTGGGGACGTATGTCCCTCTGGCTTTCCAAATAACGAAGGTAGCCGCAGTCTCAGATCCTCCTGTGGGAGCTGTCGACGTGGAAAGGAGTTTTTGGAGGAGTGGAAAGTCTCAGGGAAGCCTCTTATGTTGAAATTTAATAGGTAGAGACTCCCAAAGCAGCTTGGAGAAATGGTCACACACATTTCATTTTAATAAGTGGAAAATATGTGGTCAGACTGCCAGATTTGTCAGCCTCTTTTGTGCATTAAACCGCTATGTAGAAATGATGAAATTGTGTGGCATTTCTTTCTCAAAGGTAAGGGGCCCACCTCTTACTAAGCTGTGCTGTTTGTGGTATTCATTTGTTAATTGGCTTTCTTAACTGTGCAATTACAAGTGCGTTCTTAGCACCTTTCCAAGCCAGAATGGGTTCTCTGGGCCAAAGGCTCAACTTCGTAACCACTTACCCTGGGCATGACTTCAGGGGAGAAGCCTCGTTACTTATTCCTGAGCAGCGCTTGCAAACTGGGGCCCTCACGCATTTTCACTGTTGTTGTGAAGGGAGGAAAAAAGGATCCACTCCAGGAAGGTGTGACATTCATGATTTGAAATCAAAACAAAATAAAATAAAATAAAATAAAAATAAAATATAAATATAAATAAATAAATAAATAAACTCTGGAAAATCCATTGTTGGCTTGCTCCTAAGAGCACAATAAAGCTAACTCGATCATCTGCTCCAAGGTCCAGAGAGCTCTTGTGTGGGCTTATGAAGCCCAGGAATAAAGCCAGCTTGGCCCCAACAATGTCTCGTTTGTTGACCACTTAGACTGCAGACTTTCCTTAGCTGGCTGTTAGATTTCACATTTTCATATGACTGCAATGTGCATCCCGCAGTTCAGCTTCCCTCTATGGCTGGATCAGATTGGCATGTTGGAGTGTGAGGGTGAATTTAATTTCCTTGCGGTCTTACAGTTGAAATATGACGGGAGAGAGACATTATTCCTTTCAATGCATTTTTTCTGACAACCTGCTTTGTATTTCTGAGTAGATCCTTTGAGGAAAATCTACTTTCCTTCCCTATTTTTTCCCCCAACTTTTAGCTCCTTTCTCTGAGCCAAGGTTTTTCCCTCCCTCGGATAATAAGTCAGGTGCATACCGCAGCGAAACAACATTTTAATCAATTAACAGTAATCCCTTGCTGACAGCAGTGCAATCACTCAGCTAGTATGATAAAGACACTCATCACAGGTGATTATGAGGAGATTAATTCCTTTAGGAATTGACTGTTGCTTCCCTGGCAATAGCTCTGGGAGCAGTTTTGTTTAGAAAGGTGTTTTCCCAGTGCAGGCACTTACCAATGTTTGCTTTCCCAGCAGTTCCTTGTCCCTTGTTAAAAGTTCCTGTTCCCTGATTCTTCCCCCATGAAAAGGGGATTTATTAGCATAGATCAGAAATATAAATCTGGGGTACGGTATGTCAGGTGAGGGCAGAACACGTTTTTATTCTTTGGCCTGCGCAGTACGAGGTTGTGGAGGCTAACAGAGCAGGTAACATGTTCGTGCACATTGCTCCAGCCAAGAAAATCTGGGAAACCCACACCATAAAAATGGAAATAGGAGAGGTGCTCCCCCAGCCACCACGGCCCAGCCCGTGGAGGCGCTGACCTGGAGCTAAAATGGTGTGGCACTTCCCTCTCCCTCCCAGGCCTGACCCCCGGCTCGCTATTCACCAGCTCACCCCCTCGCTCCCCGGACATGCTCACATCTGTCCCCCAGCGCTGCTGTGCCGCTGCCCGGCCATCTGGAGCTGCAGCCCCACTGCTCCGCGCCTCGCTGCGTGTGGAGAGAAAGGCATTCGGTGTGGGGAAGGGACATTTCCTGACCCTGCCTTGCGACTCCTCCAAACACGGCGCCTGCTGGGAGAATGAAACGCCTCCTGCCTCCTCTGCTCCTTTTGGCCTCCAAAGACACTTCTTTTTTCCTTGGCTGAAGGGTCGGACATGGCCCCCACCTCCCTCCTCGCTCGCGCTGTGTGTAACACAACAGCCCGAAAATGAGGGCCTGCAGCCCGGGGAGAAGCAGCGCTCGGACGTGAACAGCCTGTGCATGAAGGGTTCGGGGCAGGGCTTGTCAAAGCCTTATGCTTCTGCCTCCTGTCGCACAGGTAGGCTGTGCTGATGGATGGCCTGTTTTATGGCGAGGGAGATCCAGCCACAAGCGTTTCTAGTCATTGCTCGAGGGGAGTACCAAACGATGTGAATTGACGCACAATCCAGACGCACCTACAGATGCCAAGGCTCTGGCAATGTCACAACAACATTTTCTTGATACAGTCCTGATACTAGACACCAATTAAAATCAAGTTTGACCTAAGAGAAGAGCAATTTCATGTAGGGAAAGGAAAATAGAGCATTAAGTCAAACCCACAGAACCTCACAGATAGAGGAGGAAAGCTCAGGGATTTCTGATGACAACCTGCTCTTCAGACCTTACAGTAGACTTCAGCCTGAAATGGTTTGGCACCACTGGAATCCCTAAAAGATCCTTGGATACAGGAGCAAGAAGCCAGGGAGGGCACATCTCGGCGCAAGGGGTGGCTTGAAGGCCGCACAGCAAGCCAGCCTGGGGCTGGGATGCCCACCCCACTCCCCTGGTAAGGGACTACTGCAGCCCTCTGTGGGACAGCTGGAAACCAAGGGCAACAGGTTACCCTAAGTGCTGAGGCCCTTCCAAAGCATCTCATCAGGGTAAGAGGGACTTGAGATACAGGGAGGCAATTCGCCACGCTGCCAGCCCCGTGTCCCAGCGAGAGCCGAGGGGCTGCCTGCGAGCAGGGCCGGCAGTACAGGCCAGTGCCTACGGGACCGGCTTCTCCGGCTGCTCCCGCTTGGAGCAGCGCCCTGGGAGGCTGGGTGCTGGCAGGGAGGGCTAGCAAGGTGGCGAAGCTTCATTTCATGCTGAAATCTAAAGGCAAGGCTCGGTAAGAAATGGCCACTGGCCAAGTGGTAAAATAAATGAGGCGAGTGTCAGGAATAAATCCGAAATGCTGGAAAACACCGGAGCTAATGTAACGTCAGGAGCAGTATTTTAAGGCAGACTGACACGTAAGCAGCAGTGTCAGTGAAGGGAGAATATTGAATTAGTCCCACATGAGCTTGTGGCTGTGCTTTCTTTGCACACATTTGCATCTGATTCAGTGCAATCCAAGTCCTGTAAGCATCATGGAATCATGGGATTTCCCCGGATCCTCTGCACTTGTGTCTTTGCGGTGCCATCACTGCTTCTTGTTCCTGTCATAGGACTCTTCAGAGGCCCCTCCAGGAGTCCACGAGTTTGCCCATGGAGCCTTGGGGGCACCTGAATACCGCAGACACACAGAAAGGGCAAGTGCTCTTACCCCTGTCCCAGATATCTCACATAATCAGAATGCATGTGCCATTGGAGCTGCCTTAGATTTCCCTAGTTCCCCCTTGTGCTGCAGAAACCTCACGGGGTGATTTGGTAGAGTCACAGCAGGGTGAGTG
Source organism: Nettapus auritus (assembly GCA_011076525.1). Taxonomy (NCBI): domain Eukaryota; kingdom Metazoa; phylum Chordata; class Aves; order Anseriformes; family Anatidae; genus Nettapus; species Nettapus auritus. The sequence goes on along the minus strand of CM021770.1, from coordinate 7,373,274 downwards.
AGCCTGACTCACACTTCCTTGGGTATGGGGATGAAGCCACCGGGTTCTGAAGTCAGAACAGGGTCACGGTGTCTACCCAGACCATGCCTGGACTCTAACAGGTAACCTGTTGAGCAAGGGGGCCAAGCACCTGCCAGAGCAAAGTGGGAGGAAATGCAAGGAAAATGAGCTGAGAGGATTGCAAAGGAAACCCCTCTGCCAGCCACGGGCCGAGCAGTTACTGCTGTCAGAAGCTGCCTGGCGCTCTAGATGTGGATGTTATGCCAGAGCCTGTATAGAAGCAGAGTGATTCATTCCATTTCATTATGAAATGATACCAAGCACCATAAATTGTCAGCTTTCAAGTTCATAATTTATAAATTAAGCGTAAATAGCCCATATTCTGAGCTCCTCTCCAGCCACTCATTTATCTTTCCACTGTGAAAAATTAATGAGTCCATAAAATAGCTTGTAAATTTAGAGCAGTCATGTTTGAAAAAAAAAAATAAATAAATAAAAAATCAACACTGCAACTTTCCTGGAGACTCTGAAACATTAGCTGGCTCCAGCCACTGCTCTTAATCGCTGGTCTTAGGTGTGCTACCGTGCTACAGCAAAGAGCTGGGACTCCTGCTGCATGCCAGTGCCAGAGACAAGACAGAGCACTCCATGGTTATTAGGCAGCCCTAGTACAGCAATCCCTCCTTTCAGCAGCCCAGCAGACTGTTTTCCTTCAGGGGCTGTTGAGGACTTAACATCTTACCCAAGATGTCAGGAGAAGAATTAGCAGGACAATTTTTATAATCAACTTTTCTAAGTGGAAAATTCACCCCAGGCAAAACTTCTGGTCTGTGGGAAGGAAAACGAAGAGAGCCAGCTCTGCCAGCTCTGCAGTGCCACTCAGAGAATTCCCTGCGGAGCCCTTTTGCTCGTTTGTGGCCTTTTAGGCTTGCCTCTGGACAAAAAGCTGTTGGCTTTACAAGACCCTCCACAACTTTGCAAGGACCTGTATTCCTGCCCGGTGTGCGCATTTACTGATCCCACGTAATGATCAGAGAGGGACAGCAGGCCATCAGAGGGGTGGAGGAGACTGCTGGGCTGAAGGATGGGCTGGGGAGGCACGATGCTCGAGGGGCTGGAGCTGTGAAGGAGCCCGCAGCACAGGAGTGCAGAGACAGGCAATAGGCTGGTCTGGAGGGCACCCACAGGGGTGCAAAGGTGGCTTTCCAGGCCCAGTCTACCTCCATTCTCTTCTGCTGTCTCTGGGGACTTGCTCAAAACCAGACAAATGGCCACAAAGCCTATTAAACACCACAAGAACAAGTTCCTGCACAAGAACTCCAAACAAATTCCTGCTCACTGCTCTGTGCTGGGGCAGGGATGCTAGAAGAGGAGACAGGATTTTGCTGCAGCAAGTTAAGGCACAGTAAGGGATGTTATGTATCACAAGGGAGGGTGATAGCAAGAGGTGAAGGATGGGATGGCTGGAGGATGAGCTCCATGGTTTTCTATTCATTTTTTATAGTTATGCTTCACATTTGGAGGGATTTGCTCAATGAAGAATTTTTGCTAAAAAATTGTTTCACAGAAATTAACTCGTGAAACATCCAACTCTTTTTAATTGCACACGGAAAGCAAAAAAACAAATTAGAATACCCAAGGCAGAATTAGCAAGGCACAGGGATTATTTTTCCCCTTCTGGATACATATGTACGAGTATGTTTTGTATTCCTTCTGCTGTACAGTGTAAATATGACTGTCATGAACAGTAGGTCGCTATGACGATTTATGACAAAAGTGGCAGATTTTATTAAATGTAATGTTAACTTATTCATTAAATTCCTACAATCAACCATTAAAATGGATACTATTCCCGTGGGGACAAAATGGAGAGATGAACATAATAACTTTATCTCTTCTGCATGTAAAATATTCATAATTGAGCAGAAAGCCTGATCCCGAATGCTTACAAATACAAGGCCGGGGCAGCAAATGTGATTGGATTTCTTATAATCTAATCATTTTGCTCCATATGTGGCCCCCAATCTGCTTATGATTGTTAAAATTCCTGGGTATTGTAGTGCCTTCCCCAGAGACGGCCGGGAAGGGCTGAGGACAGCCTGGACCAGATGGGATGCCAGTGACTCCAGCCAGCAAAGGCAGAAAAGAGGACAGCAGTTAACTCCTGCTCTGCCGGCTGCCGCAGAAGATGTCTGTAAGGAAAACGAATGCAGCCCGCTTTCCTGACAACACTGTAACATGCACTTTGTAGTTTAATGCTCCTGGGAGCAAACCTCTGCAGCCCCCGGGGACCCACAGAGCATAGACCAGAAATCACATCCTTCTGGAAAACTGGTCTGGGCTTCAGGTGGAAATTTCGGTTGCTTGTAAATTCCCATGGAGCTGTGAAGGAGGGAGCTCTCCCTGGGGCCCAAGAGGGAAGTGAAATGGTTGAAGTGAAACCAGCACCCACATGGTGAAAGGCCTCTTGGCCAAATCAAAGGTGTTTGTAAAAAGCCTGGAGTAGCGCAGGATCAGGGATTCTCCCTCCAGACAAGTGAAATTTGGCAGGCCTGTGCTTGATTTAAGAGCAAGAGCCTGGCTGCTCAACGTGCCCTGCTCCTCTCCAACTTGTCATTAAGAGGAATTAAACCGGCACTTGAGAACCTCTGCCATAGAAAACACTTGGATGTTCCTTGTTCACAAGGGTGGATTAGTCCTATTTATGTGAGTTTAATCCTTTGGCATGTAAAACAAGCAAGACTGTAGCTAAAAACAAAATATAGGATTACCCTATTAAAATGGTGCGCTGATTACGGACAATGCCACTTCTTTCCCTTCTGTGACTTTGGCAATTGAAATCCTCAGCAGCTTCCAGCTGCACTGAAACCCTCACGTTATTATTCCTTATCTGCCCCAACTGATTCGCTGCTTTGATGGGAATTCTGTAGGTGCCTTCTAAGGCATTTTTAACAAGACTTAACCTAAAATCCTGAGAGCCTGGGGGTATGGTAAAAGGAAAAGGAAATGAAAATAGCAGCTCAGGACCTTCAATATGTTTTCCTCTTTAATTCATAAAGAAGCTGTTAGTGTAATACTGAATCCTGGCTGGGGACGTGAAGATTCTTCTGGTGCACTGAATTTAGTCTTGTGGAGGAACAAATTCTGCCACAAAAACTAAGGTATTTTCCCAATAAATTATATATAGTACCCTCAGAAGCAATCTCTTACATCCTGGAAAATCAGAGCTTTGCATAGGAAATCTCCCTTATATCACCTGTATTACTGGTCTCTGGATTCCTCTAACTAACTACTGTGGCTCTTAAAAATATGAAATAAGAATATAGTGAGGGATAATCATATTTCCATATTGTTTAGATGGCTGCTTAATAAAAGACCCTTCAAGGCTATCTTTTGTTTCAATAGTATCAGAAAAAAGATCATTTTCAAGTATAAAGGCAGCAGCATCTGATTCCCTGGCAAGGGACGGCTAAGCAAAAAACTTCATCTGCAATTTCATTATTTACAGCAATTACCACTATGTAATCCTCCAGAGAACTTCTTAGCAGAGACATACCAAAGAGGTTATGGATCCAAAATACATCGGGCCACTGGCTTTTCATCCTACAAAGCCCATATACAGTGCTGGGACAACCCACTAGCTTCCCAAACAACCTATTCCTTTATTTCCTGCTGCAGGGAAATTCCAAGTCTGCTTTTCACTTCAGAGCAATTCCCTGTCTCTCCTGCTTCTTAATGCCACTGAATAGCAACAGACCAGAGCTTTTCTTATCAGACAGTCCTCTGAATGTTTGTGCACTGCCAGGGCTTAACAAAACCTGGAAGAAATAGCAGCTGCCCCACGACTGTACCCTAGGTGGGCTTTAAGCTCCAGACTTCTGCTTAGGTTTGTCTTTCACAGTTTCAAAGGAAAGTGTGATTTTGGAGCCAAAGCTGTCTAAGAAGATATTTTCTGAGCAGTAATACTAACCATCAGTATGTAAACTTCTCAAGGACCTATTAGCTCTGGTAGCTGTCAAGCAGTGATTCTGACAATCCCTCCGCTTGGGAGGGGATTTTTACAGACATTCGTACCCCTCTTCCGTAGCCAGTAGGACAAGTTAGAAGCTAGAGTCTTCTGCCAAGAGGAATGGATTGTAACTTGCAGCCACTGAAAACGCAAAATATATTTGGATGCTATAATCATGCCAACAGATCAGATGCAGAACATGTTCAAAAACGTCAGACAGCCATAGCTACTTCCACCCAGTGCTATGAGCACAGGTTGTAAGTCCTGATTAGTTAAAAAGATATTTTACAGACAGATATGTAGCTGTAAGCCAAAGACTAATTTTGACTTAGTTGTTCATAGAACATACGTGTGTGCACATGTGTAAGAGACAGAAGGGGGGAATACTACTTGCCTTGTGACGGAAAGATTAGATTTCTATTTCCCCATGCATTTTTAATGTGCTTACAGAGTTTCAGGAAACAGAGCTCCCCAGCAGGGCTTGGGGCACAGGGAAGTCATCTGGGCGGGCAATTGCCTGGGCTGTGGATGGGAAGATCACTGTCACGGCTCCGCAGTGCATGGTGCTGATGGCTGGGACTAGATCTCTCCTGGCCTTTCATGTGGATGCCACCTCCTGATGAAGGCAGCCTGACCATCTCAAAGGTAGGTTGCCAGAATGAGGAACTTCCTCGTCAGAAATGCTCATGGTCGGTTTTTGCAAACACCTGCCAAGTAGGAAGGTGCTGTCGGTTACTGGAGGCATGCCGGGGCAGGCTGTCCTTCCTGGAGGCTCCGAGCATCCCTTAGCAGAGCATCCTGCGACAGAGCAACCGAACGCTGCGGGCAGGGCGTGCTGCGGGACAGCTGTGAGGGACCGCAGGATGCTCCTCTGGCTCATGGGATCCTTTACTAGAATACAGACACCAGGACTGCAGTTGCTGGAAATGCACACCTGAAGCGTCTTTGAGAGCTTCAAGCTAGCTCCCTGATGGCCTGACTTCTTGCTCTGGTTTCATCTGAGTTCCTTTGTTTTCAGTGTTACTGATCTGTTCGCAGGGCTGCTACATAACAGAGTGTAAGGCAAGACTCTGATGTCAAAGGTGGTCACCACTTGCATTTGTGAGAGATGCTGATGGCCAGCAGGGTTGGGATAAGCGCACTATCTTTTTTGATCAGCCCTCCTGAAGTCACTGATTCGGCTCGGAGGCACAGCAGGGCCTGCTCATTATAGACTACATTTTTTCTGAGAACTGTCTTATCAATTTTATGCCAAATCAAGGGTTTGATTTATCCCTGTTGTAACTCCACTGAGTTCAGTCAAGCTCTATGAGTCATGAATTTAGCTCTTTCTCAGTAGAGAATATGTAGTTTTTCTTTGAGACTGTTTCAGTGAACCTCTAAATCTACCAACGTACATCCAGCAGAGCATGTAAGCACACACACATGGAAAGTGTGTGCAAAATCACGGAGGAAGGAATTGGACTCCATCTATAGTAAAACAGCACTGTCAGTCTCTTTCACCTGACATCCCTGTTCATATTATGCAGCAGGACTTCAAGCATTTAGCTAAAACCATGGACAGTTTTCAGATGCCCACTACTTGCCCTGGAAGCTGAACTGTGCCCCGGGGAATGGCTTGTCTTGATGGCAGTGGCGAGGTTCTGGGGGGTGAGGCAGCGAGCCCACCCCTGCTCAGTGACCCTCAGGAGTCCCTCCAAACCTCGGTAAAAACATGCTGCAGTCCCTGCACTTATGGCTAACACCCTTTCTTTTGTGCCCCCTTTTCATTGCACATTCTTTTGGTGCACCTCATCCAACCTACATTTCTGTCTTGCATGCCTGGCCCAGGAACTTACTGAACTTTGCAGCACCTGTTTCTCATGCTTCTCCTTCATTAGGAGAATGCTTTGTTCCTGGCTAGCTGCTTCTGTTTTCATTAGTTCATAGTGTTCCATTAATTCCAAATGGATATTAGCTGATGTCTGTGACATGGACATCTTTTAGTCCTGCTTTTTCTAGCATTCCAGCAAACATCTTGCAAGATCCCTCACCAGCTCCACGGTGCCAAATCCCTGATCATACAGTGTCTGTATCCAGGCTCCCACATGCTGTCCCTCTGGTAAAAGCCCAGTTGCTCAGCAAAGCCTTTGTGCAACTAAATTTTAGGAAAGCATTGGTAAACAACATCTTAATTTTTCCTATCATCTTCTGCAGTGAGAGTAAGCACACTGTAAATGTTTCTCTCCATTGTATCTGTTGATAAGAAAATCTTAGGGCTAGGTTAAGTAAAATCTGTGGAAACCTCCTCCTACTTTTCACTCACCTGCCCCTCTTCTTAGCAAGCTCTTAGTCTTGGGAAGGTTTGCATAATACAACTCCAAGTCCAGGGGGACAATGGTAAAGGGTTACTGCAAGTCACTGTCTTCAAACACTGAACTTTGTTTTAAAATAAATAAAAGGCCTAGCCTCCCTACCATCCTCTGCCTCTGAGCGCTGCAAAGTGCCTGCCCAGAAGCTGATGCAGCTTTCTGGGGCTTGCCCTTCCAAGCAGACCTGAAGAAGCAGAGTGCACGTCCTCACAGGGATGAGCCCAGGGCTCCTGTCCTGACATCTCAGGCCAAGAAGAAACAAGCAGCACACACGTCCCGGCCGTACCCTGCTCTCGCCCAGCAGGAGCAGGCCTTCTCAGAACCACAGCTTTGCTGCAACTGCTTTGCAGCCCCGATCGCAGAAGGAAGCGTTTGTACTGGTTGCGGGCAGTTTCCCATGCGCCTTTTCCCTGCTTGCTCCCCCCGCCACAATACAGCCCAAGCACTTTGGGAGTTTCTTCCTCACAAAGCCTCTACCAGAAATCTCCACAGCTCCATGTTGTAGATTCCTGACAGTCTTCAAAGGATTGCTAATTCCTGCATGTGCAAAAAATGCAGTGTTCCCTCCCTCACAGCTCTTCTCCCTTCCCTTCTGAGAGCCAGCCAGCACCTGTTGGGCCACAACTAGCGTAACTGCAAGCACGCTGGAAAAAGCCTGACACCGCTGCAGCATTGTGGGCAAGGAGCTTGCACGCTCCATGGACTTGCTCCATCGAGCTGTTAATGCAAAACATTTTCCGGAGGTGACCTGTCTGCCCCTTGCTGGCTCCTAGTGTGGGCTAACAAGGGTTAAGCGCTCTCTGTCTGGCCCCCTCCTCCTCTGTGCGTTTCTGTCAAAGACTTGCTCCCTGGCCAGCCAGGGCTGAGATTAGGCTGTTAGCCGGGCTGGCGGACACCCTGTGCAGGGATCAAGCCCCGCTGTCCGGACGCAGCACCGCAGGCATCGCGCAGCCCTCCCGGAGGAGCTCCGGACCTGGAGCAGCAGCAGGCAGAGGCTGGAAGATTCCAAAATTCTGCAAGTCTAAAATAACCTTTGAAAAGCCCCAACCTAACAAAATATCAAAACTCTTTTTTTCTTCTTTTTCCTGCAAGCATTTTAGTTACAATGACTGTTCAGAAGCCATATGGAAAAATCAGTTCTGTCCTGTTAAACTGGTTGTACAGTTGTGGTTTTCATCTGTCTACAGAGATCTGAAAAGTCTGTGTTGTTTTACTGTATGCTTTTTCAGCAAAGAAAGCAAGTGGTCTGGGGATCATCTGGCCAGAAACACAAAAGGTAAGCAGCGTGTTTTTTGTGTAACATATTTCAGGAGTCTAGGAGTCCACTGTTTGTGTAACTGCGTGAAATCAGCCTTCAGGACGATGCTCTCTTTGGGATAAGCTGATTATAGGTTGGTCGGTCGCCTGGTTTGTTTGTTTTCCTGGACAAGAAAAGCTGAGCTGCCCTGGTGTCAGTGTGGTTTGCGAGATCCTGTCATTCAAGCAGCAGATAGACTTTTTTTTTATATCCTCTCTGAAGCTCAAGAAACACTGTCAAAGGTAAAGCAAAATATTTGGAGTTATATTTTTGATGTGTAAGCTATATTTTGACTACAAGAATAACAAAGTGGCAGAGAACTGACTCAGATTCATAAGGAAAACTGATAAAAATATTAAAACTGGTAACTTCTCAACAACTCTTTTGACTTGTTTGTAGTTTAATCTTACATTCAGCCAGGTGCTAAGAATACCACAGACCTTTTGAAAGAGGAAAGGAATATTCTAATTATTAGGATGTTAAGTAGGACATTCAGACGATCTGGGAGTGATAATTCTAATAATCTCAGTGATTCTGAAGATACACACTTTGGGAATCACTGATGAAGACTCTTGTACATAGAAGTCTACAGTGTATTCAGTACTACATTTAAATGTGCAGATCTTGAATGGATTTATAATGGAACTGGCTCTTTCATAGACTCATTTAGGTGAATCGTAATGACTAATAGCTCTGCTGAGTTGTAGACTGAGTGCTGAAGTCAAAAGCACCTTTGCAGAAACTGAGAGGAAATGGCTGATCTCAAACAAGTAAAAATTGCAAAGTATTGAACCTTTGTCTTTTATGTTCTCTTCATCATTGACTGATAATCAGATTCAATCAGGATCTTTCCTCCTTCTCGCTGCTTGTAAAATACAAACTACTTTTCCCTTAAAGGGATATTGCTCACAGAGCTCCCTCTGCTTTCCAAATCCCTGAGCTACAGCTGTCACCTGGTTTTAAAGGTCTGTTCCCTTCTCTTTAAAGCCTTTCCAACTTCAGCATTTTCCCCTTTCCGAAGCAGGATGTGGCAGCGGGAAAAGGTTGCAAGGATAATCAACGATCTCACATGACAGTGTACTGTCAAAATTTTGTCTGAACTGGAGCCTCTGGTGTAGTTCTGTACAACATACAAAGAACAGTTCAAATAACATAGGCATTTTCATAGGTGAGCTCTGGAAGTGTATTCTTCTTTCATAGATTTGAAGCTGATAATAAAGCCTCTTGACAAAAGCGGGTGGGCATATATGATTTCTGAAACCCAGTAAGGATGAATACCATAGAGCTGTTACAGTTCCCGTGAGTAGCAAATGCTGCCATGGTCTGGAAGTGATGCAGGAATGAGAGATGTGGAATTCACAATCTCAATGATTTATGCAGCTACCCAAACAGCAGGATAGTTATCTTCCAACATTATATCTTCCTACATATCTTCCTACATTTGCACACAACTTAAAAATAAAAATAAAAATAATAATAATAATAAAAAAAAATCGATTTAGAATCAATGTAGGGCTACTTATCTAGGATCTGCCACTTTTCATCAAACAAGATCTCACCCAACTCTGAGTAACTTTTCATCTTCCTTACATATCCCCATAGTCATGAGAGACATACAGTCTGTGTGAAAAAAATGAAATGACTGACAGAAAGCATGTTTGGGATAGTGACCACCTATGAGTTTCAAAATAAGTTCCATTACAAATAACATGGCTTTGAATTTAGTAAATGAATATTATAAACCAGGAAAAATATGAATGTAATTCTCCATTCATTCCATCAGCAATGAAGGTGTTCTGTTTTTTTTTTTTTTTTGGCATGATATTGCTTTTGTACTGCATTGACTACATATATATATGTATGTAATCCTGTAATTAAATAATTGATAGTAGCTTCTGCCATTAAATCTTTACAATGAGATCTAAAATATTTCTGTTAATTAAAAGCAATTCAGCAAAGTGGAGACTGGCTGTTTGAATGCCTGGCTTGCTGTGATTATGATCAATATCACTAATGGAACCAAAAGGGAAGGTCACTGATTTTCTCCCTCAAGACAGCAGTTTACATTCACTGTTGTCATTTCGCTTTGCAGTACTGAAGATGTCTTGGTGCTGGTTTTATCTGCCTCTCTATCTTCTCATGGCTGCTTGCTTGTGTCATTCCATTAAAGCACCCACCAGCAGCTCACAACAGAGCTTCAAGAGCAACCTCTTCAACTTCCACCACTCTCTGATTCTTGCTGATGGTAAGGAAACCACAATTCACCTGCTGAAGGATATCCCTAAAAGGTAAGAGCAAGTCAGTCACTCCTCAGGTACTTCCCTTCCCCGTGCCACCAGTAGCTGCACACTGCCAGAACACATCAAGAGCCTGCACAGCTCCATCAGCACCACTGGATTTCCTGAGACACACCGTGCTCCATTTCTGTCCAGCTCAAAGTGTCCCCTGATGTTTGTTATTTTGCCCAGTCTGGAGACCCCCCAAGACAAAGTTCAGGTTCACATGTGCACTGCAGGCAGCTTTCTGTGATGCTACAGAACTGGGGGCTCCAACAGCAAACAGCTGTCGCATGAACAACCTGGCTTCAGAACTGCAGACACATCATCCTTCCTACACTGGCTGTAAGAGACAATTTTACCGAAGTAGCTACCCCAAACATCAGTAGAATATAGACTTCTCTTATTAGAAAAACTTCTGTCAGCATCCTACATGCTGAAAATGTTTTAGGTGAATGGAGCTATTGCTTGCTAACATCAAGTATGCTTTGTATGTGGAAATACCAGATTCCTCACTTCCTCAAAATAGCTGCAAAATTGGGTGCCCTACCTAAATATTAGAACTGGCACTGCATATTAGGCAGGAAAGGCTAACTGATCTGCCTGTTTAAGAGAGGCACTTCAAGTGGTTTAATCAGAATCCTTTGAACAGTGACCAGCACGTACAGATTGATGTACATCTGAGCAGAGCAGTCATGGAGCAGATGAGCCAGATGGTTTGGTCTTGATACTCGCTGCACAGACTGGAATGTGGCACATTACATAACACAATGATGCTCACAAGAGTGAAACTAGAAGTTCTCCTTTTTGAAGGGAAGTAAGTATTTAGTCTAAGAAGAGTGAGTTTTGCTGTACTATTGGGAGATAACATGAAGATTTCTACTAGGAATAAAAAAAACAAACTTCAGCTTAGCATGATCAAGTAGGAACCTTATGAAACCCAAAGTCATCCAAGAAGGAAAATCAGATGACAAGATTTGGCTTAAAAGACTTGAGAATGTGGAGCTGCTTCCAGTGGAAGTTAACTCCGGACCAGTAGCCACATCCTGAAAGCAAGCCAGACCTTTAGGCTGACATTATCCATCCATAATGAATAAGCTTGTCTCACCAGCAAACAAACAAAATTACAATTGCCTACATTTAACTGCAGAGTGAGTGACCCAAGTCCAAATATTTATGTGACTGTACACTGTCAACATTTACGAAAACAACAGAAAAAAAAGACCAGAAGAGTGAGACAGGAGGCTGGGCTTTACTGTAAATAAGCAGGAATAAAAAATTTACTGAGTAGACTGATGCTCCTTGGTACTATTAACACACAGCAGCCTCTGTCACAAAAGCAAGTCAGAACAGAACTATCTGAACCATTGATACCTGAAAATCTCCAGGACTGGCTAAGACTATTCTATCTTCATCTTACACAGATGAAGTCCTAGATACTCAAGCAGATATGAACAAACTCAGAGCTCTCACAGAACTCCAGACAGGACATTTGGGAGGAAAGTGTACCAAATTGCCAGAGTTAGCCAAAGAGTGGTTATCTATAAGGTAGCTTACCACATTCGTCATCCAAAATAACCAGGTAAGTATTGAGATGTGCTATTCACCTGAAGCATACTAAAACTCAGTGGGGAAAAATATTGCCCGTGGTATGTGGACGAGACTTCCAGCAACTGCTTACAAATTAGAAAAAAGCACAGCATACGTTCTTCCCACAGTTGAAAGGTTCAGACATGCTGCAACTGAGAGGCATCTTGTTGTTGACGCACCTCAAATGGAAGTGGCAATCTCTCCCCACAGTGGAATGACCACATCAGAAGGAACAGTGGTAGACTTGAATTTCATCAAGCTTTCACTCCATTTCTAATCCACATTTACAGGTACTACTTTGTTCTGGAGGAAGGCAGAGCCCTGGCACCTTTCTCAATAACAGTGACCCCCTGCGATGTTCCCATTGAATGGAGCATACTTGTGCACAAGGCTTCAGCGAGCTTCCTTGGAAAAGTAGCACAAGGTAAGACCTTCAGCCTGCCTGAGCATAGAGAGAAAGAATAAGTTATTTATAAGGAGTGCTATTACAGAAAGTTTGCCACAAGCTTAAACATCTCCAAATTCCACCATGGAGAGGACATCCATGTCTCCATAGGTGATATTTGCAGTCCATGGGATTTTCCCACCGATTCAAGTAAATTAGAGATTACATCTATAAACATAAAAATCTCAGGGTAATATTTGGGAACCACACAGGGGTTCTAGTACCTGTTTCTAGTACCACAAACATGGATCAGCTTCATGAACTGTTTGCTCTTTCCCCATCTTCCCCCTGTAATCTTGCCTTCCGTGACAAAGCTAAGCTGATAGCAGCAACATTATCACATTGCAAAACACACTGCTTGTAGCCCTGGATCCCTATGAGTTTTTAAAACCACCATCTTCCGAAGGAAATCTTGCTACAGAGCATTAACGAGGCAGGCTTTCCAGTCAGCCCAGCCAGAGGGAAAAGCTGTCTCAGATGTTTCTCTGTGGCTTAGGCCACCTGAACCAGTCATTATCTGGTTTATCTCCCAGTGATGTGCAGAAGATTTAGCCGTTTGATTCTCCAAGAGTATTTACCATGGCAGTGGGCATTATCCTGACTTTAGCCTAAGAGGAAATTCCATTTTTTTTTCCACCATTCCTGGAATGATTTTTTTTAAAATCTAAGATCTGAAAGCTGCCACTAACAAGTTCTTTCCTGTCAGGCAGGTAAGCCCAACTGAGGAGTTAAAATACTGTTCTTTTAGGAGTTAAGTTTTTCCTCTTCACAGGAGACAGGAACAAAACTAAAATAAACTCCTTTGACAGAAAATGAGTCTCCTTGAAGAAAAATACCAAAATAAAAAGCTAGTGGAAGAAGAAAATTGTAGGTGCATCAGGTACAATCAAGTTCAACCTTGTGCAAGCTGTGGTTTTATAATTACAGTCTTTTTGAATACAGTTCCAAAACTGCACTTTTAAAATAAAAGCCACTCAATTTTTCTTTTAACAAATTGCCAGTTGCAAAAAGCATCTTTAGCTATAATTATTTTCAGGAAGGTAGAAAGTAGGATGTTCCCTGACACAAACAAGGAAACCTAAGCAATGTGCTTTGACATCTATGAAAGCAAAAGTTAGAGGTCTGCTTTTTGCTTGCAGGTGACCACGATACACAAGATGTCTCAAAAGCCCAGAAGGCTACAAGCTTTGTGTCGACCATTTTCAACTACAAGGGAAATTCTGTAGAGACTTACATGGGCATGTCTTCACATTCTGCCCTCTACATGCTGGAGTTCTTATCCACTGAGCGTGATACACACATCACCGTGTACTTAACAACTGACACGACATCTGGGCACCTCTATCCAGAACTGCCACTGGATCCGCGCTTAGATGTGATTGGCATTGGCCATACAACAGTGACTCTGACCTGGAAACACAGTCCCTCTGTCTCGCAACATAGAGAAAACATACAGTACTGTCTCCTAGTTAATGAAAAGCACAATTATAAAAGCTTGTGTGCTGCTGAGACTGCAATCAGATCCTCTGGAATGAAACTGCCAGCTACGTTAGCTTTGTCTCTCTCTCCGTACCTTCTTGAGCCACAGCAGGTGATGATATTGTCCAACAGTGAGTTGAGCATCATCAACAGAGTGAGCAGCGGGGAAGTCAGGCAGATATGCATGGGTACCAAGAACACTTACACTGTGCCCAATCTCAGTCCCAGCACTCAGTATTATTTTGACGTTTTTGTCGTTAATCTCCTCACAAACGCCAGCGCTGCTTACACTGGGACATTTGCAAGAACTCTGGAAGAACCTGAACCTAAGGTGATGGAGCTGAAAGATGGGAAGGTGATTCAGGTGGTCCTGGATGGAAAAAAGCAGAAATTCCACACGCTGCAGTACCAAGCCAGGCACAAGAAAGTACAATTTACCTTTCAGTTGTGCCGTGGTCAAGTACGGGTTCACATAACAAAGAATGGTAAAACAGTGGCATCAGAAAACATTTTGGGACTGAGGTATTTGTCACTGAAGGGAAAGCTGCTGGACACATACCTGGTGCAGCTGAGGTCCACAGAGGAATCCAACTCTTCTGTGAAAGTACAGGTCTCCTCTCAATTCAACAAGCCCTTATTCCCACTTCTTCCAGAAAGCTTAAAAATCAAGTCTTTCAGCAAACTGAGAACCTGCAATTCTGTCGCCATTGCCTGGCTAGGAACACAAGAGCAAAGCAAGTACTGTGTGTACAAGAAAAGGATTGAAGAAGATCAAGTGTGGATGGAACTGCGGAGCACAGACAGGTGCTCTGGACCTGAATCTCGGCCCAAGTCAGAAAAAGTGCTGTGCAAGTATTTCTATGATGTCAATCTCCAGAGAGCTGTCACCACCGAGACCATCAAAGGGCTGGATGCCGGGACACTTTACTTGTTTGATGTTTATCTCATCGGGCCATCTGGCATCCCTGTCAGATATCACAGCAAAGTTGTGAAGACCAGGAAAAAATGCTGAAGGTTCTTCACAAAATGTTTTGGAATGAACAAAGACTTATCAAAACCTATGCCAATCCATGCCATAGCCCGTACAGTTTAATATATGTTGACAAAGAAATCTAAAGCTGTGAGATTCTGCAGAGGAACGATTGTAGGTTAGACCATTACGCTTACTTGTGCATCTTCTCCTGCGTAAGGTTTTCTCAGCTGTCTCATTCACATAACAAAAACTTGAAATAAAACCATGTACATGGAAAAAGCACCCACGAGACATAGATCAGTTACCTAAAATACTTCTGAAATCCAATACAAAAGTGATGGGAAATGCCTCTCAAGGAGCACACATCATTATTGCCCAAGTCCCACAGAGTTCTCCACTACATGTAACTCCATCAGTTAATAAAGAACTGAGGGACCCCACAAGTCAAACTGTTTTTGAGAAATCAAACTTCCTGCTGCTTGAACAGTTTGCAGGGATGGAGACAAAAAGAAAAAAAGCCGCAGAACTAGTGCCAAGCTGCGACAGCTCTACAGCTCGAGTAGCACAGGCTGAAATACTTTCCCTACTGCTTGCTTGGTTTTCACTTCTAGAGAGAAACTGTGCTTGGGGACAGAACTCGGGCCAGGAACTGCTGCTGCATCCAGTTTTGCTGGGGAGTATACAAATACAGTGCTGTGCTGCTACCCATTGAGGAAATGAATAAGTAAGGACTCCTGCCATTTCTTTCCCAGTAAGGAAAGTTTTTTTTTTCCCCCCAATCTCCAGCTTCTGATACCAAGCCCATGTCTATTACCATGTGACTCCTGAACATGATATACTTGCTCTTCACATTCCCAATCCAGCCTATATCAATCAATGTGTTCCTTTAGCAAGAAGTCAATGTGGTTTTCCTTCTAGATATCATGCAGGGAAAAATATTTGTAGTAAAAAGCCTCACAAACATTTTTGTGTTGTCTTTGTTTCCTTGATTACCTTCCTTAGGTGATATGTGAAAGTACAAAAAAATACTTGAAGAAATGAAGTCTTGATAATAAGCTTATCCTAAATTTCAATTATCAGCAGAAAATATTTTGCACATAGGTCTGAAATTTACATACATAGAAATATAATGTCACTGACCCAGTGGTTGCCAGAGAAGTCTTGCCTGCTGCAACCCTTCTCTCGGCAATTACATTAAGCAAAGTTATAAATAATTCCATTATTGTACACCTCAGAAGTTCACCTGCAACCTGTGATCTCCAAGGTTGTAGTTTACTCTGAATAATTACCTGCAAGCATGCTTGGAGGCACTTGGTAAGGACTGAATCAGTCTTCTGTGCATTCACATAGTATTACGCATTTCCTGCTCCAAAGACTCCATAACATCATGCTAAAGGGGCAGGTTGCCCAGCCCCTGCACAGCACATCCTGTACCTTAGCAGTCTCCTTCCTAGAAGAAGGGTTCTGGCCTTCCCATGGGATCAGCTGCAGTATCTGGGCTTTGGCTAGGCTTTAAACTCCTGCAGGCACTACTCTAGATGGAGCAGTTCCATGGCAGGAGCCACGTGCTGTGACCCCATCCCTACACTCCACAGGCGTTCTGGCTAATTACGGGGGCTGGCATCTGCACCGCCTTTTTCCAAGGTGAGATTTCTCTTCATTTTGCTCCAGCCAAAATGAGCCTGAGCCCAAAGAGCAACAGAGGTCACCTCCACTTGGAAATCTTCGTGTTTTCTTCTGCCTTCCTCAGTCATTTATATTCTGGATTAATTTCACATAGATGCCCTACAAATCATTAATAACTAGAAGAATAACAGAGGAATGGGAAGAAGTATTTTGCACATAAAACATACTGTTAATTCTCTGCCCCTAGCCTGTGAGAGCATTAACGCTTACTTTTGTCCTGTACACACAAGTGTCACAAACATGTCTCTGAAAGAAGACGGATGCGTTGGCGCCCTGCCTGATACCAGTGCCTCTGCTGAGGAATATCCTCCGTAACAGAACTGGCTCGAGGCTCCTCAGCAAAACTTTGCTTTAGGGCTGCAGCCAAGAAGTCTGAGGAAGGGATCTTTATGGGAGGAGTGACAGCTGCTGCTGGGAGGGCTGACACTGGCCCCCTGCTCACAGAGGAGCTGCCAGCCCCACATCCATAAGCGAAGGCCCCAGCACACAGGAGGCAGAGCTGGGCTGCAGAGAAGAGCATGCTGTGCTGTCAAAACCCCTTGCCTCTGTTTCAAGCAGAGCAGACAACCTGCCCTTAAGGTAACAGCCCACATTGCCCACGTGTGCAGCCAGGCATGGCCTGTAACAGAGCCCAGGAGCAGCAGCAAATATTCCTCACCATTGAGCTTTCCACAGTGATTCACCTGGGTGCACCAGGCTGCAAAGCTCCGCTGAATTCCATCATGCCCACACTCTGCTCAGAGGTAGCCCTGGGGTGGGCTGGTTTAAGTCAGGCACCACCTCGCTCCCTGCTGCCCTGGGAGTGAACCCACAGAGGACTGTCCATAAGGAAGTCGAAGGTGCTACCACCACTGGTGCCCTCCCTGCCCCTGCCAGTGCTGTGTGCAGCTCCCAGCCTGGCACCCAGAAGCTGCTCATTCCCTCTCAAGGCTGTTTGTCATTTCCCATCTTCTCTCCCTCCCTTTGGGCTAGTGCTTGGCTACTGCAGCCTCACCATGAACACTTCCCATGTCACATTTCCCTCCTTTCTTTTTAAGCTTTCGGCATGGTCTCTTGATGAATTTTTGAGGAATCTGTCCCCTCAATCTCAATTACATAAACACAGACATCTTCACGAAGATTTCTAAAGTAAGGTTTTGCTTTTGTGGATCGTTCAAACTAAGCCTTCAACAGCTTTATCAGGCAGAAGTATTTTTCCAAGTGTTCAGTGGTTGCTCCCAGCTTGTGTGCTTGCAGCTATCCTGTCTCAAGTCCTGTCATGGCTGACATGGAAGCCTGAGGTCACACATCGCTGCCCAGCATTTTTACAGAACTGCTCCCATTTCTAAGTCACCACTCCACATGGCGAGCAGCAGTTGGGGCCACCAAAAACAGACAGGCCAAGTAATAACAGAAGACAGGCTTCCTATCCACATCTCCTTCCCAGAGGGCTCAAGCCTTGCAAATCACTATTTGCCTTCTGGATATGTGTCTTAAACAGTGCAATAATGAAGTACAGACTCTAAGTTTGCCATTGTGTATACCTGTAGGCCGCAACCCTGTACGGCAAGGGGCTCTTCAGCACTTTCCAGTATTTCGTACAACTGCTAGAAACCTTGAAACAACTTAAAACTGTAATAATAGCTTGTCTAAGTCATACTTTGAAGTAGACGGCTACCTAAAACCAGTCTGTCACCAGTTTCAGGGACTGATGACATTTATGAGTTTGATACTAACTGACATTAAGAATCATATTTTACCTTTCCTCTTTCTCTCGTATTTAACAGCCCAGGTATTCAACCCTTGTTACTTCAGGCTTCTTAACAAATATACGTGCCCTTGAAAGTAGATCCAGTGGTCTCTTAGAACTTGTTCCCTTTCTGCTTACAAATATATCCAGGGATGCATCCACAGCTTTGAGCAAAGTATTTTCTTCATCTCCGTATCTTTGCATGGCTGTTTTTCCCCGACTAACGTCTTCCCAACCTGAATACTTGTTTCTAGCTTAAAGAACATGCTAAAAATAGCCTTGCTATTTTGGCCTCAGGTGCTGGACTGAAATCCGGCTCACTAATTGCTTTCAAAGACATGGAGCTTGTGTTCATGTCCATGTATGCATATCGCCCTCATTTT
Source organism: Nettapus auritus (assembly GCA_011076525.1). NCBI lineage: Eukaryota > Metazoa > Chordata > Aves > Anseriformes > Anatidae > Nettapus > Nettapus auritus. The sequence continues at coordinate 7,355,056 of CM021770.1, read as the reverse complement.
GGGCTTCATTACTATTAGCTTTTGGAGGGGGGCAGGATGACAGGAGGAGAGTTTATGAATCTTGGGCACTGCAAAGCATCCTGGCCAAATGTGGCTTAGAAATCTAGGAGTCAAGTAACATTAATACTGACAGCAAGCCCTAACCAGCGACCCCAAAATGCCAAAGGCTTTCAAGGGCTGTTAGAGCAGCTTTCAAGGGCTGTTAGAGCAACTGAAGCTCTCTGGCATTTAGAAAAAAAAAAAATGGGTAACTCAGTAGCTGAAGACTCCTTCAGCAAACACACAAAAAATAGATGTTACCTTTGGGGATGCAGGTGAACAATAGCTGCATAGCAAATCATTATTGTTGCCTGTTCTGCCCATGCTGGATTTGAGAGATCACCACAGTGTAACAAAGGACAGGTGGGCAAATGTTTGCCAGCAGAACACCAGGTATTTCCTCGACACATCTGTCAGGAAATGTTAAGAAATATTGTAAAAAAATCTAAATTTACTAAAAAATACAAACACTGTTCTGCAAGGAGCCATGAAATGTAACTCGAGGAGGAGCCAGGAGGATGCTGTGCCATCCGCTGCTGGGGTGAACTGCTGTCCCCTGGCAGCTAATGCTGAGAGGAGATGGTTGGGCATCCTGGCTGTGGCCAGGGCTGCGAGCACAAGAAGGCAGGGTTATGCTGTATACGAGAGGCAGGAATTTAATAAGGCTCATCGGGAGCCAATATTTTCTCAAATTTAACAAGCCAAGCATGTTGCTGATAAGATTAAGGCAGAAGAGACAGAAGAAAACACAAGGAGCTGATAACTTTTTTTAGTCTATTCGTTCCCAGACTTATTTAATGTTTAAAGCTGAAGGGCACAAAAAAGTGATCACTGAGGAACAAAGCAAGCATAGACATTTGCTGGAAGGATTAACACCAGTGTGCCCAGCGCTCCTGACAGTTTAAAGACTATCACTGAAGGAGGAGTCAAGGCTTCTATGACAGAGATAGTCACAAAAGAGCACCAAGGACAGTCACATTTGATATGTTTAAATTGGTAAGTTACAGTTCAGGCATAACCTGCCCAGCAGGTGATCCCTGGCATCCCCTGACTTCTTCTCTAGTGCTCTTGCCCTTTGTCACCAACACCACTCTCAGCAGGGGCTGACCTCCCGCCTGGGCTGGATGTCACACCAACACTCTGGGACACCACAGGAGACATTCATCCCAGACCCCAATTTGTCAGGTGTTGGTTCTTCAGGAATTATCTGTCTTCAGGAGATCCTTGGAAGATATGCTTCCAGCGACTAAGGATGCTGAGCCTCTGGCCAAAGAGCCATCCCTGGAAAACTGTATACTGCTCCTGTGCTGCTCTTGCTCTGAAGAAGGTTCTCTGCAAAGCTGTTCCCCTACCTCACACTTATGAAAGTACTTGAACAAGGCTCGTCTGCCCTGAGATGAGAGCAGATTAGGTACAGGAAGCAAGCACCAGAAAGTGGTGTGTCTTTTTGCAGGTACTGGCACAGTAGTGACACAGGCAGGGCTCAGAGGAAGACTCAGGAGTTTGGCAAGTCTTTCAGATTCCTGTAGTAATGTGCTCTGAAAGCAGAACCTGGTAAGAAAGGAGACCTTATAAGGCAACGGTCAGGACAGAAAAGCATGATGTATTTAAAGGTAATGAGGAAAAGGTTGAGTTTGTTAGAAGCTTCTAAGAAAAGGAAGGGCCTTGCTGCAACTACATTTCACATCTTGCTCCCATTTGTTGAGCTTCTCTACTGATTCATTTCTGTCCCTGAGGTTCAGTGCCAGCACACAAACCCACTAAGCCCCTAGTATTCCTGCAGCTCATGACTCATACAAGTAGGAGAGCTCAGTGTGCCGTCTGTACTAAGACTGCGACTAAGGAAGTACTCAGCCTCCTTTAGAGGCTTCTGCAAACAGCCACACGGAGCAGTCTTAAGGTAGAATGCTGCAAGTCAAGGCCTTCCCATTGAACAGAAGAGTTGAACACACACACACAAAAAAAAAAAAACACCATGAACTTAGGACACAATGCATCTCCTCTGTTTCCAGTGTTCTCAGGAAGGTGAGGCGGTAGCTAAACCACATTTTCCATTCTGCTCCACAGCTCAAGTTCTCCAGCCATTTCTAAGCTCCTAGGTTAATTAATAAGTTGGAGGTCAGCCATCTGAGTAGATCCCAGTTCCATGGCTGCAGGGAAACAACTTTCCTGCCATGTCCCCATGGAGGGTTTTGTAAGCATACCACAGAGGCAAGCACAACTAGCCACTTGACTGGCTTCCTAGGCCTCACCAACAAAGTCAGAAGGATTCGTGGCTGAGCATTGGTGGTACCTGGTTAGAAAATTATTTCAGGTGAACATTTCTGCATGCAAATACCTGGCATTGTGATATACTAACTGCATCTCTAAGATGGGTAGGTGGGATCTGTAAGGCCTTCTCAACCTATCTTCATAAAACCTATGCTGATATGACATTGGACACTGGTATCTACAAATGTCACATCATCCCTGAAAAATGGGTGCTCTAGGCAGTACAAGAAAGGGAGAGAGCTTTCCACGCACTCACCTAGACACACCAGGCTCCTCGACAAAGCCATACTTTCAAAACTCATTGAACTTGTCTTGGAAGTAGTTAGCTGTAAACAGAGGCTGCAAAAACTTGTTATAAAAACAACTCAAGACATTTCTGACAGGAGACTAAGTGTACTAGTCAGAGTTGAGCTTTCCATAACCTCAAGCAACTGAAGCTACCAACAGCACTGCTGGTTCACCTGCTTCCATCAGGCTTGCACTGTGAGGATAACAGAAGTAGTGCAGGATGAGCAGAACCATTGCTGTTCACTGCGGTGGTGCCACCATTTATCTCCTAATGCTTCAGCCTCTGAACCCCTCTAACAAACAGTTCCTTCCTTCACCCTTTCCCATTCTTAATACATAGAATGCAGGTGTATGAGCTACAATACCCAGTTGGAAAAATGTTTTTTTATAGTATCTTGGGGAGATCAAAATCACTATCTGGGACCAGCTTCAAGCTTTTTAAACATGAGTTGACAGTGGAATGTCAGCCGCAGATTTATGAAGGATCACAAAAGCAGGAATAAAATTCACTTACAACAACAAGTATGAAGGCTCAAGATGTTGACTGTATACAGAGCGAGTTTTAACTTGGGGGATTATTTGTCCTTTTTTCAGATAGAAGGATCCCAACTGAAGAGGAAGCCAATATTAAGCACTGACTGCGAGCAGTGCCTTTGAGGACAACAGCAATCCAGTTACCCAGAGAGAATGACTCCTTTATCTGCAGTTCAGGGAAGGAAATAATTTTATTATTGGATTGACCTAAAAAATAATCAAAGATTTGTATTCAGGCAGTTAGTTTCATAACTGGGCCAAAACCTCTGGTTTTGTAGTGTGGCACAATCCTTTGAAAGCCAGACTTCCAAAAGCACAGTGCCAGTTTCTCAGCTGAGACTGAGAAGCCACAAATTAGCCAGACCATCAGAAGTGCTTTGCCCATACCTCCTATTGGGACAAAATCTTTTAAAATTTGTCCATAAGTCAATGAAACCACACTGGCTACATCTGCAAACAATTTGACCCATATTTTCCCTAGTCATGATTATGCAAAGGGAAAAAATGCCGGTTGGATAGCAACTATTTAATCCCTGTTACCCATACCTCCTGACCCTCAATCTAGAATACCTGTGAGAAAGCACAGTGAGATTTTGTTTGTCCCAAAATAGAATTACTAGCCACAGAGGAAAACAAGAGCCACTTCCATCCCCAAAATACAGCTATTTCACAGCAGAAAAAAAAACAAACTTTCACTTCGTCCACAATGAAACTTCTCTAGAAGTAATCACAACTCCTATTCACTCAAGTAGTCTGTTTGCAAGGCTAGGCTATTCTTGAAGAAAGGACTCGAAGATAGAATCGAAAGATGATTCACAACATAAAAAAAAAACCTGCACATCTATTGTTCAAAACCAGGCAGAGCGGAAGTCAGCAGCTCACTTTGCAGTGGGTGCAGTTACTTCTAACTACAGTAACTGACAATTGCATTATTTTAATAGCCTTCTGAGACTCAAATTGGCAGCAAACCTAATATTTCAGCTATTTGGATAAAAACTGTTCTTGTCTAGGGTATTGCTGTTTATTTGCCTCAACTCTATTAATTCCATCTTAACCAGGTATTCAGAAAATGTGTGATAGCAGAATTGATCAGTCAAAACATACTGAACATTCTTTTCCAGACGATTGAGAAATAATTCACTTAAGTAGTTCTCTTGCAACATCCTTTGGCTACACTGTCCTTCCCACTGGCTTCTTACAAGGATAGAGAATCACATCTTATTGTCCCATTACAGTTTTTCTCTGCAGACTTTAGCAACATATTCACATACACTTATTTCATTTAGAGGAGGTTACATTCTTTTCCCCAACTCTCCATCCCATCCCTCTCCAAGAACAGCATGTGTAAATTGTCACTCCAAGGCGCAATGACATCTTACAGTAAAGCTGTAAGCATGCTCACATCCAACTGCTAAAGCATATTTAAATGTAAGCAAGTGGAGTAAATACATGGAAAGACCCAATCCTAACGAGAGAATGGAAACAAAGTTACCTACAGCCTTCACACAGGAATGACCAGATCCATCTCTCCTAAGGGTTGCTTGGGGTAAGTCAAGAAACCTGCTTCCAGGCTGTCGGGCATCTGTGGGAACCTGACCTCCTCCGAGTGACTCCCAAGACTCTCTAGAGGTTCTGGACCTGTTTTACCTTGCAGCCTCCTCTGCCTCATACCTTCCCCCACTGCTGCAGAGGCACGAGATGCCTTCCACACGTCCTCCAGCATACTGTCTGCCCAACAGAGCGTGTTCACTGGGCAGCTACCGACTCCGCAGATAGCACAACTGCTCAGAAGCATACAGAGGTTATGCAGATGGTGCAAGATGAGTGGCATTGCTGCCATACATCCATACGATACCTTCCACATTCAGAGGGACATCTTCCAGCTTCCTGGAAATCAGACTGGATCAACAAATTGTGGAGTTGTGGCAATACAGAAAAAAAAAAAACAGCCACAAACCTAGGATCTCTATCTGAATTTTCTGTTTGCAGTAATAGTGAACTGCAATATTGAGTTTTTTGATTGGCCTTCTACAAAATTATGGGTTTTCAGAATGCAGCTTTGATTTAAGGTCTGGTTGTTTTGGATCAGGCTGGTATCCAAGCCTTTTAAAAATCAGTTCAGTTAGAAGTTAGGGAAGGAGTAAAGGATTTACTGTACTGTTTCATTTAACAATGAAATGTTTTGACTGGAAGCAATTTGTCTCAGTAACCATCTTTTTACTATATGTATATTCAGGTCACAGCACTGATCCTTACAGACCTCAGTGAAATAATAAATGTGGTGGGTTACCATTGTTTATTCTCAGTATAAAGTAACTGTACAATTTTACCGTTAGATGGCACCAGAGAATATTTTAACATTTACACAAAGGACCACTGAAACTGAAGCCTGGAATAGTCTTAAAGCAGATGTAGCCACTAAAATTAAAAAAATACTCATCTTTGCAATGCATATGAGCACTTTAATTACTTGACTATAAGCAATAGCTTTACACAGCTCATCAGAACGCAAGTTACAGCTAAACCCATGATTTCTTTATTAGCAAGTATTTTTTTTTTCTATTCTTACATATGAAAAGTATTTGATGTGAAATTGCCATACAGTTTGGTTTAAGTGAGATGAACTGCTTTGTAGTGTTTTATTTGTCTTGGGGAAAACACATCTCTCTGCCCAGACAATTCCAAATGCAGGCTATAAAAAAAAAAAAAAACATACACTTTCAAGAGTCCCTGTGCATACCTGATTCAATTCCAGCTAGGTCTATGAATAATTTACCAGTTAATGAGCTCTTTCTGTTTATTAAATAATACTCTTAAGAATAGTAAGGCAGGACATAAGCAGTAGCCATATGTTTCTTCTCAAATTCCAGCTAGACAAATGACCTGAAAATTGCTGTTGCAGGAACTTCTAAAACATATGGCTAAGTACAGAGAATTTGTTAGCTTCTTGTGTCAGATCCAAAAGTTTCCAATTATCAACAAAAGATGGCATACCAACCCAATTACTCCTGATATATTCCAGTCAAGACAGATTCCAAGTAACCATAGCTGTGTGGGTGTATGTGGTTTGAAATAACAGGAATCACTGAAAATTTAGTGTAAATAAAAAAAGTAGACCTTCTACATATCACATCCAGACAAATGTGTCCCAGTGTGCTGAATGTGCTTTCAACAGGAAGCAGGAATTTTTAGGCTTTCTACCAAGGCTGATTTCAAGCCATCATAAACTATTAGAGGTACATTTACTTTCCAGCATTACAGAAACTCCTGCACAGCTTATTTATTTCATTTGTCAACAGAGTGGAAAAAAATATGCTTCTTACGTAAGATGACAAAAATGTACCAAATCATTTTCAATTAATTTTTTTAAAATGATTAATTGCAGATGGCTTTTTAAGACAACATCCTTGTAGCGCTGGGTAAACATGAGGCTACAATTAACAGTCAGAACACTGGTACATTATGCACATTTCTGATTCATCTGACTAAGCAACCGAGTCCGATCCCGTGCTCTTACTCACAGGAGTACTTAGACCCAGACTATGAGGACAGTGTTTTCATACCAGGCCTTAACCAAACAATCTCTAGATATTCCACTAAACAGTAAGAGATGGAAAAATGATGTTTACAACAAACCAGAATACATAGAACTGCTAATGAAAAAAAAACAAAAGGAATACATTTGTAAATTACATTTCATATACTTATCAAAGTTAGAGCTAGATCATCTTAAGAGATATATAAGGATTACTCCTGCTGTATACTACATGGGTCAATGCCAGTATATTCTTCAGGAACTATTTTTCCAGGTTAATTTGTTTTAATCATACATTCATCATGCAAAGAAGATAAAGGTCTACATTCATGCTGCATTTATGTTTGAATTCAGACTATTAAAGACAGACCCTGTTTAGTTCCTTTATGCTTACCTTCTAACTACTGCAACTGTTCTAAAGTTTAAGCCATGGGTGGTAGCAAAACATACTAAATAATTACCCATAGGCAAGCCAATTAGTTACTGAGATGCTTGCCCTTTTGTCAGTCACAGCTCCCCTTGGGTCAAGTTGTGCAATCCCCACCAGAGCAGAACCCACTACACCTCACAACTCTTCTTCACTCCGGTGGGAGCAGGGCCTGACTAAAGGCTGCTGAAGCATCCCTAAGGGTCCACTTACTGAAGGAAAAACATGCTGCTGGGGAAGTGGGAGGGAACCCCCACAAAGCCCACAGAACCTCCAAATTCCCAGGCAAGCCGATCATGAGGGAGACCGACCCATTTCAGCTGAATGGAACAGTGTGAGGAAAAGTGATCCCATAATCCTTAGCACAGACTAAACATTAACATAACCTCATCTACAAAAGACGTAGAAGAGTCAAGAAATGCAGTCTTTTCCTAATAGCTCAGCTTTCACTTTCATGAGATTGAAAATCACTAATTTAACCAATTCCTCAGGTGTAATATTGAAAGTAGTGCCCAAGCTACTAACGAAAAAGGTGGATTTTTGAACTCCGATCTGAAGTGTCATGATGAAAAACCAGCAAACATTTTGTAGCTGCATAAGTTATTTCAACTGCAGTAGGAAAATTCAAAAGGTGAAGATTCTGATGTTTGCTAACTCCATGCTATTTGAATCTAGATGAACAATGCAGTTCCCTCAAACAAGAAAAAAACTTTATCAGAGCTAATAGCATCTGGCACTGTTCATAGGAATTTCCAATATTAACCCACCTGTAAACCAAAGAAAACATTTTCTCATAGCTCAGGAATCAGTGTCATGGCAGCTCATTTGTAAGACACTGGAATGTTGCTTGTGAAATTTAATCTGGTATGAGCACATGGAGATTTTTCAATGATTAGCCATTGTTTTATCAGCTCCATAACAGAAAAAGGCTTCACAAAAATGTTAATGGTAACTAACAAGCAATGCTTCCTGACCACCAGAATACTAGTGGCCAATACGTTTTCTAGGCTTCCTTATACACATTTTTTCTTACTAAAACATGGAACAAGTATTCAAAAGACTGTGCCACGCATCACAAAACCTACTTCTAAGTCAGCAACAATCCACATACCAAAAAATTTGTCTCCACCACACAATATGCTCCTGTCCAGTTGTCGACCCTGGGCTCCCAGGCCTGCACCTAGTAACAGCCAAATACATGTTTGTAACTCCTCTTCCCACTATTATTTTTCTTGCAGATTGTACTTTAACCCTGAAGCCCGTTGTTTTACATGTTGTACAAGTACACAACTGTTCCAACAAGAAACTTAAGCAGATGCATAGTTTAATCCCATTAGTAGGCCTATTGATTTTGGTGAATTTATTTGTATACATAAAACCAGGAAGAAGCATCACAGTGGCCTCTTTACAATCCTGTACTTACATATTATCTAGAATCTTCTAGCTATCTGAATGTCAATAGGCATGTGATAAGCTTCAGCTATTTCAGAAAAGCTGCGTCCAGCATTTCTACAGTATGAGCTAAACATCGATACCACGGCACTACAGAGCACCTCTCCTAGGGACCTGAATCCTGCTCTCCTCCTCCCTCCTGTTACAGGCCAGTCTTTTAAATCAATTACACTCTCAAAGCTGATTCAAGCAGTCTGCTCCAGTATACCTATGTAGAGAGTCACACCTATGTAGAGAGTCACTCCAGTAAATAGTCCACTAGTGGATGTACAGTTGTCTGTGGTGCTGTATTGCTGGACTGTTTTCCACATATAAATAATTATGCATCTCATCTACTCACACCTCAAGACCCACGCGCCCTTTGCCACTCCAGCACTAGCCACAGCATGTTACACAAAGTTCAGGAAGGGTACAGATTAGTTAAGCAAGCATAATTTAGCACACAGCATCTGTGCAGAAGCCCTTGTACTGCATAATTACCATGCCCTGTAAGGGAGAGCCCCCATCTTTGTGCTTCTACATCACCCTCTGGAGTCATGCTGCTCTTCACTGTGACTCCATCAGCTCTAAGTGTCTGTATCCCTTGCAGAACAGCTGTGTGGAAGGACATTGCTCTCCTCCTGAGATTAATTTGGCTCAGTGCTCTCAGCCAGTGCTTTGTCACTAGACATTAAAAGACTTTAAATATCCAGAAAGGGTCAGATAAGACACTCAGACTATTTTAGTATAAAATGCATAACATTCTTAGAGCAAAGTGTGCAAGACTCCCACAACTATTTAAGTTAATTATTAAGGGGCCTTCCCTTAGGGTTAACCAAGTCAAGTTAGTAATTCATCTCATTTAAAAGTACACATACTAGGATGAAAAAGGAATGGAAGGCTAATCATTTTGTAATTCATTCATGCATCACAGTGTATTATAACTGCATACAGAGGCGCAACAGGAATCTAGAAAAGTAGAATAAGCTAAATGTTTTGGTGGCTGTAACAAAAAGTGCAGCAAGCCACATAGTTTAAAGCCATCCAAGCTTCCCATGCCCCTTAGCTCACTGCAGAAGACATACCTGCATATCAAACTACTCTGGTGACCACACCAGTTCTTCAGACTCCACAGCATTCACCCAGAATGTAGGCAGACTGGAACATAAACATATATTTGCAAAGTTACTTGTACCTTATATCTCCTGTATGGTGAATTCTGGCTAGTGGTCCTGGCCAGTACTGCTCCAACCAATGCTTGAAGAGTGAACTCTTATATTGTTCACAGCTTTGCAGAAAGACTAAACCATAAAAGACAGGAAGTGGAAAAAACATTTCCACTGGCACTAAAATAAATTAGGTGCTGATTCCTATTGCACATGGATAGAAATTGAGTGTCTTTTTCCCATTTTAAAATATACTGACCTACACCAACTAAATTCAGAAAGACAATCCCAACAGTCTCCAGCTTAGCATTTTGGAAATCTGATCTGATTCCGCAAATCAGATCTGGCCCTTCTGCTGACAGAAAATTGCTCAGCAGAAAAATATTGTGTTAGTGTGGTCAACCTTACAAGAGAATGCTATTTACTTGGTGAGTGGAACATTTAGCTTTAGGGAAGAGACTAGTTACTGCCTCTTAGCAAACAGTACTTTCCTGCCAAGCCTAAGTCTGTCCCCATGCCCTCGTCGGTAGGAGTCAATGCATTACACAAAACAAAGGGAGCAGATCCAGTTGTCACAGCAGAGGTGCTCTACTTCCTAAAGACAGCAACTATCACTCCCTGCAGGTGATACCTCAGTCACCATATTAAAAAAGCAGAGGAAGACCAAAAATTAAAATGAACCACATTCGTCACAGAAAATGTGAAAATGCAACAGCACAGCACTCAAAAGCAGGAGGAGTGAGATGGGAAAGATAACCAAATATATACCAGAACAAATTAATAGTGATTTTAAAACACATAGGGCATAAAGAATAGCCAGATTTGTCAATAATATGTTATGGCTTTCCACAAGGAAAACTAGCAAGTGTAGTGTATCTCAGAATAATATCATAAGCCTTTAATGAAGTTCCACATAACATTGTTCTAACTAGAAAACTATGGTATGAAGCAAGCGTCTAGAATATGACCATACATCTTATGTTCTGAAGACCATACAATTGTTTGAAAAGCAAATTCAGAAAAAAAAATCCGTATACAAGTCATGTAAAGAGCAGAAAAGAGAGGAAAATTGACTAAATTAAGTAGAAAGCAGCCTCTGAAGGTCAGGCCCACAGTCCCATGTTCAAAACAGTGCCAATTAGAACAGGTTGCTCATGGTCATGTCCCGAAGCAAATCTGTTCAGGACTTAGACTGCCAACCTGCGCCCACTGCCTCCTGTCTGTTCATTACCTGACTGCTCCTTTGAAAGAAGTAAAAGAAGAGCTCTCAGTCAGGCAGCCCTGCTAAGCACAGCCACACTAAGTTAGGAGGTTGCACTGCGGCAACACTGATTGTTCACAAAAAATGCCATTAAAAACATTATTCTAATGAGGAAATAAATGTAACAAGTATGGCCCAAGCTATATTTTTCAGATGAACTCTATAGCCACACATGACCTTCGTATTTACAGTATAAGCCCAGATTTCATCTTTACTATTTATAATCCATTCATGCAATTAGACAGCAAACATTCCTACGTAATCAGTATATTACATAATTTTTTTTTCCCCCCAAACAGCAGTAATGCAAAGATTAGTTCAGAAATCATCAGCATACTTTTTTTTTTTTTTTAAAAAAAAGTAACATTTTAAAAAAGTAACAAGATTGGGAGTCATATTTATTAGGCTAAGTGAAAAACATGCTTCATTGCATTACTAAAGAGTATTTGTTACACTAACATGACTGGATCAAATCTCTATCTGTTGCATGTGCAAATTCATTTACTTCAGCATGTGTAAAAATGTCCACGAGAAAAAGGTATTCCTTCATGTCACTGAAGTTCTTAGCCATTTACAGTCACTAACCTGATAAAACACTGTTACAGACTCATTTTAGGAATGTAATTCAGTCATTTCAATGCTTCCTGTCTCTGCCTCTGTGGGCTAGTAAACCTGACTTCAACAGTATGGTTACATTAACCTAGCTTTGCTTGCCATTACTATGATGTTTTTCTTTCTTCTGAGTACTATGAGTCATTTCCTTAAATCTTTGCTGGTTTGGCTGCAGTCTTTAGGATAGTAGGAACTGCCAATGCTCCTCTTCTCTTCCACTTCTGGTTTTAATTCCACTGTGTTCTAGAACCATTTCTCTGTTCCATGTGTTTTATCTAAGGTATTTTTGTTGAAATAAGTAGATTTTCACCTGATGTAAATCATCCAAGGTCAGCTGTCAGCACAGCTTCTTTGAAGCTGTGTGAGTTTACACTTGTTGAAGGCCTGAGCCCTATGTTCTATTATCACTTAGATAAAACCCTTGCAGATAACTAGCCATTTCCCATGCTTGAAACCATGGCTGTACTACTAAACGGAGGGAATAAGTGGAAAGAAGTCTTTACACTTAACTGTGTCAGTTCTTGATACATTTTTTATGACACAGGTCTTCTTGATACTCCTAACACTTGGCAGGGGGAGGAAAAACACACACAAAAAAGGCAACAAGAATGTCAGTACATGAAGTCTTTGACCTCTGGACATAAACAAGTTTTTATTCATCTATTTCCTAACTGAGTCAGATATAGAGCTCATACAAATGGTAGGAAACTCAGGAGACCTGTGTTCTGCATCTGGCAGATACAGCTGAAGACAACAGGTCCAGAAGAAATTAAGGAGAGGAAATTTTCATCTTCTTTGAACCACCTGGGCTCAAAGCAATTGCCATTCTTGTTGATGGCAGACTAAAATACTCTGGAAAAGTAGAAGACACCAAGTGGCATCCCTCAGTAAGTGTCTGCTTCTAAGTGTTACACAGATGAGGAAAAGAGATCTCTGCTGAGAAGCAGGTAACAAAGAACACATTCTAACTCTGTCTAAACCCTGTATACTGACAAATAAGGTACTCTGGCCTCTAGTAGTTTTCCCACTAGCATCTACAGGACTGTGCATGTTTCTAATACCACAGCACCCAGCTGCAAAGCCAGGTTCCCCCCTTCCTGCTCTTAGCACTCCTCCCTATTTAGATCAGAGCTGCATTTGCCTCAACAAATGCGCTAGAAAGCAAACACTGTTTTCTTCATAGCCCATGTTTCACACCTCCATCCTAACCTAGTTTTTCTGAAAATTTAATCACAGAATAGCTCCTTGCACTTGGATAGACCAAACACCCAAAATAAGAAGAAATCTTTCCCACATCTAAATTAGGTACCAGAACAATCAAATCCATGCATATAATAACATATAAGAACTGAAACAGAATACAAACAACTGCTCACATGCATACTTAGAGAGCAAGTTGTACAGCTTGAACACTGCTTTCCACAAAGCAATGTTCAAAATTCAGCAAGGTATTAGCCTAAGTTTAAGGGATAACTACACAAACAGGAAATAGAAAGTACTTAGGGACATTATCTCCTAAAAGCATTCTCTGTTCTGAATTGGTACAGCAAAACAAAGCAGTGCAAAACAAAATAAACAAAACCCAGTAACACACAAGAGAGAGATTTTAACTATCAGGTTCTTGATGCTTGTAACAAGACACTCTCTCTGCCTGTAAGTATTAGCATGTCTTCTCATGAGGACAAGAAGTTTTTTGCTCTCATAGCTAGTTGGCTGTTGAAGTTCAAGGACCTTTTGTTTCACTTCCTCTACCAGGTCATACATTTACTTCATCTTTGAAAATAGACCATGCTAAGTTCTTCAGGAATCATGCAAAAGAAAAGATATCAAAGCAACTAAGAGTAGAAGCAGGGGAAGTGAATTGATCAAAAATTGGAAAGTCCTTTTAAATCTATCTTCTCCCTGCAGTTCAATGACCTGATAGAACACCCAGTCTGCTTGAATCAGCACATTTTACATAAAACAAATTAATCAAATTTTTCAATATCCAAAGTTAAAGGATAGCAAAACAAACAAACAAAAAAAACCAACGCATTATTTTGAAATGACTATTATTTCCCTTTGTTTTGTTCCGTTATTTACACACACATAAAGTAGATGCATTACTTCAACAATAAACTGCTGGAAATTCTAAAGCACCAGCATTTTACCCTGGAAGAATTAGTGAACATCCAAAGCCAAGGGAAATAAAGAAACAGGTACCCAGAGTTCAGACTGAAGCTTGTGAGGGTCTCTTCTTTCCAACACCTAGAAAGCCATATTTGTACTGCCCTATGGTACTGAAAAGCCAGATCTAAAGCTTGGTAAAGCACTAGCATCACTTTCAGTCACAATTAAGCAATTTAAATTTGCAGTATTGACACTTACCCACTCAGGAGATACTCATTTTTTAAAAACAAGGACAACCAGCTGGTTAAGTATCTTTTTATACCAGGAAAATTTTTATCAGAAAGTAGCAAGAGCAGGGCTACTCTGTAAGGCAGGACAAGCCAGAAACACAGCAATAGTACCTCACCAACCTAAGTGCAATCCTGCGTTACCTGACCACAGCAGGAAGAGTAGGGCACAGATAACAACTCCTATCAACAGAATCAGATACAGGTCATGATATGAATCGCTATGACACATACAAAGACTCTAACAAGAAATCACAAAAAAAAAAAAAAAAGGAGGTACAACTACCAACTACACAAGCCAAAGTCCAGCCAAAACACAAAGCAGAATAAGAGGCTGAACTGTGTAACCCAAACCAGGACCAAATGCTCAGGTCTGAGCTTAAATGGAGCTCCTGCACCCCTGAGTGGAGGTGGAGCCCCAAATGAAGCTGGTTGGGGCAATTAGAGCATATCAGTGCACTCAGCTGCAGTCATTCTGACAGCATGGGTCAGTGTGGTTACTGGGAGGGAGAGATGAGTAGCTGTGCAGAATAAAGGTAAGCATGTTTCAATCACTGTAATAAATAGTGACTTTAATCGTGAAATAGTGGCTCTCAAAGTGCTAGCAATCCTTAATAATGACATCAAGTATTAGGTTTAGGTTAAAAAAAAAGTCCTCAAATCACATTTTTCTGTTTGATTCCTGGTACATAACCAAAGGCTGATCTCAGTAACTATTAGCCCTCACTGCTGCAGTGGAAATGAATGAATTGCACTCATTTAGTTTTATACAATGTGGAAGCCTTGACCTGGGCAGTGTGAAGGAAACTTTTTCGTAGTTGAGGGAGCATTTTAATAATTTAGTCAATTTCATTTGCTAATACAAATGGAAAAAATAGATTTTATTCATGTGTCACTGTTAAATGCAGCACTTTAGCTATGTAAGATGCTAAAAATGTATGCTACATGTTCAAATACTAGCAGAACAAAAATGGCCAGAATGTTATTAATAAAAATTGATCCATTTGTGATATGAGTTCAGAAAACATTATAATATATCTGTAATTTTATTTCCATTAATGGAGGAATATTTAAGAAAAAAGTTTAAGTATGTATTTGGCTTCAAGTGAACAATTTTCACTTGAAGGATTGTCTTGAGGATTGTCTCCTCAGTGGTAAGGTGGTACCAGAAATGATTTTAGATACCCTCTTCAGAGGTGCCCCCTAATTCATGTCTTAAATCTTCCCACTTTAAAAAAGTACAGTTGCTTTTATTCTAATTATTTTTCTAACAAGGAAGAAAAAATGTGATTTCTATTAATTGATGATTGTAATAATCACTGTCGTATTTCTCCTCTCACAACTGCTTATTATATCCGTAAGCTGATCAGATGAGTAACCTGCATTCCCTGCCCCAGCCTGAATTACGTAGGAAGGTCACTGAAGGAAACAACAAAATTCATTCTAGAAGGCCCTAATACAATGTCCTCCATGCTTTCAGTTTAAAGACTGACTTTGAAAAAGGTCAATGTGAAAAAGCAGACACTTCAATACGAGTCTTTCCTGTCTCCCACTTTAAACCTATTTTAATAAAATAGAAAAGGTGTGAAATACCTAAAACATACCTGTGAAGATTGCAGTGGCAAACAGGAGTTTCAGAACAGAAATATTTTTTTTTTCTTAATCCAGAAGGACCTTTTTTCTACTGGCTTCTAAAGGAGAGAGACAGGCAGAGAGAGTGCCTCATCCTCTTAAGTAAGAAAAAAATGTGGTTACCAGATCCAGGATTTAGTATTTAGATTCTAATTTACTGAAAACATTACAAAACAGGTATTTTTACAGATTAATAATTTACAGATTAATATTGTTATTCGTTTGACAGCAATGCAGGATATTATCTGACATGACAATGAGACTCCCAGTGTGGTATTCATGTTTTCTGTCAGTTGGTTCTTTATAGTACCATCTCCAGTTACACCATAATTCACACTTTCATTTATTAATTACTTTCTTTACAAATTAGGCAATATAGAAATTAGGCAATATAGAAATTAGGCAATATAGAAATTAGGCAATATAGAAAAAGGCTACATTTATGCCTCTGCTCATTCTCACCGTCACTACTGGTTTTCTTTAAATTCGCTGGCAATGGGTGAGTTACCAGAAAACTAGAAAAGGTAAAATATAGTGACTATCTTTTAAATACCAATGAAAAGAACCAAAACATTTTAGTCTAATCAGTTCAACTTCAGCTTCCAGGAATATTCTGAAGCAAGCAAACAAACAAACAAAAAAACCCACCCTACCATACAAACCAGAACAGGTAACTGTTCCACGTAACACGTAACTTAATAACAGGATGTATACATAGCCAGTATAGATCTGACAGGAATAAATCATAGGGGACTAATATGCTACTATAATATACTAGGAAAGTCTGCAGATGGGAGAGTAGCAGCAGAGGCCATACTTCAGGATTTGCACAAATTTAAACCCCGTTTCCTGTAATATTCCCATACGGTATAGCTAAAACTGACATAAAAATGGGTGAATAAACCTCTCCATGCAGGATTGTTATCGTTGTTTCACTGCCAATATAGAAAGGTGTATAAAATAGAGGACTGCAATGTTCTGTTCTGGGCCTGTATCCGTTGCGGTGATGACCTGGGTGAGGAAACTAAGAGTATGCTTCTTAGAGGCATAAAAAAAAAAAAACTGCAGAAGTATAATTCTGGCACAAACAGATGTAAATAACTGGGAAAACAGTCTTAAAAAGATGAAATTCAATAGGGACCAACTCAGGAGACCAGTAATCAACATCACAAATGCACCCTGAGGAACAACTAGAGGTGTGTTTTTGTTTGTTTGTTTGTTTTTGTTTTGTTTTGTTTTTCCAGAAAAGTACCTAGGGATTTTAGTACATCAGTATAAGCCAACAATGTCATGCTGTAGAGATAGGATAAACATCATGCAGAAATGAGTAAGCTGGCGTGAGACACATGATAAGATCATGCAGTTATGTTCAGCACTGGTGAGGCCTCAGCTGGTACACTCCTGTTTTGTGCTTTGTCTTTCAAGAAGTCTGTAGACTACTGTGGAAAGAGCTTGTTGGAGAGCAACAATAAGAAACACCTCTGAAAACGGGCTGAGACTTAGGAGTGACTAGCTAACAGAAGAGAACACCGAAGGCATGATCAATGCTTGATAAAAGTCTTCACAAGCACCAAAGGCTGATACAAAGAACAAATAATCCATTCACTATGTCTGTTGTGGACAGGACAAGAATTAACAGCTTTAAATAGCAGCAAAAACAAAATCAAGTTACTTATTATGGGGAAAACACTTCTTGATGGTAAGTGAAGATAGGAATTTCCTAGAGAGGTCATGGAGACCTCTTAACAATTAGAAATTGTTAAGGAGTGGATATACCTGTATCTGTCAGGAATGAAGTGAGTGTAATTAGGAGATGGACTAGATGACCTTTTTGAGATTTCTTTCCATCTCTTTTTTATAGTTCCACGATTAAGTATAATTGGAAAGATGTTTCAGAATCTCTCTGCTCTTATGGTTAGAAAAAGAATTTATCTCGGGAATTTGTAGAGGTAGAAAAGTTTTTATAATGGCTGTGGAGGACTTTTTATTTATTTGCTGGTGTGCCTTAAGTTTACGGTATGTTAGTGCAGAGTAGGTTGCATTATATTATTCTGAGAAATTGAAGTTAATGGGCCCAGCTTGGGGAATATGGTGCAATATAATGAAAAGTCAAATCTTACGGACTGTTACTTCTGCGAAGGAGACCAATGCTATAAATAAAGCATTTCAAAATGCCACCAGCATTAATTTTCACCAGTAATAAACCTCTCCTAAATTACTGAAACCAAAGTGAGCGTTCTTCCTAGCGAAGCACTTCTAGATACCACAGTTCACTTATTTATTGTGTATACCTCCTTTTCTTTCCCCACCTTCACTTCATAGCTTTGTGAGCCAGTCTTTTCATGCATGGCTCCCACCTCAGAAAAATACAGACAATGGCACTTTGCTTCACAGTTGTGTCATGAAGTAAATAAATTCAAGGTTACGAGGTCTAGAATATAGACCGTGCTATATTGATGATAAATGTTTCATACCACTCTTCCATTTATAGGTAACCTCTGCATCTTGGGCGTGCAGAGTACAGAGACAGCCGGCTGTCAGCTTCATGCTTTGGCAGCAGCCTTAGGGCAGACCTGTGGCCTTCTAACGGTGCTTTCTGCTTGAAGACTGTCACTTCTCTTCCTTCTCCATTGGAGAGGTCCTATATAGCTCTAAATCTGGGGGTTCCATGCAGTCCCAAAGAGATTAGAATAGATAAACTGGTTCATGAATCTCCTTTAAACTCACAGAAGCTGTTCCACACAGATGGATACTATACAAGACACTTTACATATCGTCTGCGTGTGAGGAAAAAAACACTTTTCTATTCAGTTAGGCTTTTTCTGAGTTTTGCAAATATTATATGTGTGTGAGGTGAGGAAAAGAGAACAGGATGAAAAAAAGAGGGAGAGAACGTAGCAAAATAGACCTGGTTTGCCAAAATGAGAAAGATCCTGTTATTCTTTTCTTTGATCAAGCCATTGGCCACAGAAAAATGGCCAAAAGAAGTTACATATGCCAAAGTCAACTCCAGCTTATGTTCCTTATAGCCATTTGATCTTTTATCTGCCAACTTCCTGCCATTTTCCCCAATTGTGTCCACATTTAATATTATTTTAGCCATTAAAACGTAGTTTCTACTTAAAGACTTCTGTGCAACAAACGTTTTATTCTTCCACTGCAATATAGTAGAGAAATAAAATGCCATTTACGCAATACAAATGATACTCTATTGAACATATACTACCAATAAAAACTCCTAATCACCAAAAGTGTTTCTTTTTTGGCCATTTATATGGGTTTAGATAGGCTTAATTTCATTTTTGGTCTAAAACTGCACCATGAAAGGGTTATTTCTAATTAATAAAAACTAAACAGCATACATCATTATACTTAAAGAGATCTTTGATTTATTATATTGTTTACATGGTTGCTGAAAAAATACTGCTGAGTTTGACCATAGCTAATTTAGGAGAAAGAATGTTTCTGTGGCTTTATTGTATGAACTGATAAAATGCAAGGAAAGGGACCTCCTACACTGAGAATCTCTGACTATAAATCTAACTAGTTTATGAGTGGAAAATACCCAAATAATTCTTCTGCTTGGAGGTGCTAAGCACCTGTAGCAGCTGTGGATTGTAATTGGCCTTGTTGACACTCATAACTTCTGAACATTTGGATTGTATAACTCACAGGTTCTGGCATCTAGAAGATAGACAAGTCCAGGTGGTGCTGATCCGGGGGCAAAGCAGCAAAATTCTCCGGATATCAACCTGGTTTGATATGGACCGTCTTCACTTTCCCATCTGGAAAAAAAAAAAGGGGGAGAACTAAACTTCTGAACTGGGAAGAAAAGCACTGTCACACTTTCAGTCTTCCCTCAGACTGCCTACCACACCAAAAGTATCATTGCGCTACAGGCAAACTATTATGAAGAGAAATGGAGATTACATTATGTTAAAGACCTATATTAATGTTTTATGCTATTGTTGTTGGCTTTGGCTGTCTTAATTCCCATGGTCTTGAGAAGTACCAGAGGATCTTGTGAAAAGTATGCTGCCTGCAAGCCACTGGCTAGGATTCACAGAGGCTGTGAGACCACCAAGAGAATTAAATGCTACAGCTGAATACTAGGTGTTTCCAGTAAGACTGTCTCCCTGTGTGTACATAACGTTCAGTAAAAATGAAATGATAGGTGGTGTAGAAATCACAATCATGGTGTTAAGTGGAAAATAAGTAAATGACTCAGTGAGCCAAAATGCAAGCCCCTGTAAAAACAACTGCATTTTGCAACAAGATGTAGCGTGGCTCCCATCTACCTGGAGCATCAGCACTGCTCCTGATGACTTTTAATACCGTCCTTCAGGCTGACGTGAACTGTGAGGTGAGTAACCATCACCTGAGTCCTCTGTAATTTTTCTACTGCTTTCTAGTGTGGGAAAGGAATTCGCAGGTGGCTTTGCACTGTTTCACACGTCCCTGAATTAGAGATAATAAGGAAACAAGTGGTAGAAACAAAAACTTGAGCAAGGTTGAGATAAAGTAAATTGGCTACAGTGTTAAAGATGAGCTTTGGGCAGTGGCCAGTTGCTGGCTGTCTCAAGGCGTGTGTCTGAGGGTCTCTAATCAATTGTATGACAGATTCAGGCACGTGGACGGCGCATGGGGCTACGGGGAAAGTATACATAGTGGTGAAAAAGGGCAATAAAGGCCTTCTGTTCAACAGCCATCAGGAGTCCTTGTCTTTCAGCCCTTCATTCTAGTATGCGTTCAGCAGTGCACTTTGACCACCAGGAGCCATTTGGCATCACAACCAGTGCCAGGTCTTCTGTGGATGCTTCCTTTACACCGATACGTGGTTTGGGGCTTAAACTCTTTGTTAAGTCATCTCAAATACACTGTGGTAAAAACTAACACTTCATACAGAATCAGTTGTCCACCGTTAGGCCAGCCCTGGGACTCTTGCGTGTAGGTTAACACAATTATGCCCCTAGGTCAGGGATTTGTAACATTTTTCCTTACAGGATACCAAAACGTGAGGTAATTTCTCTTTCTGAGCCTTAGTACCAAAAAGCCACGAAGGTGGAAGCCATCATCGTGTGGAGACGTGTCAGCCTCGCAGGACAGATGCCATTTCCAATACACGCTGACCAACACACGCCGATTCACACGAAACAAAGGTGTGCTTGTGCCTGCTGCACACACAGACGTGTTGGCTTTGTGTGTGCGTGTGTGTGTGGGATGTTAATTAGGGCTAATTTTCATGATCGCGACCCCAGAGCGCCCTTTCCTTCACCCAGCACCCCGAGGGCGGGCAGCGCGGCCCCTCAGCCCAGGGACCGCTCACCTCACGGCGGGGCCTGCCCGGGCGGGGGGCGGCCTCTGGGCGGCCAGGTCGGCGGCGGATCTCCCGGAGCCCCTCACACACGGACTGGGCCCGCCACTGGGAGCCGCGACCGGCCCCGCTCCCGCCGGGCCGCCGCCTCCCTGGCCTGCGCGGCGCTCGGGGGCGGCATCCTCCCTCCCTCCCTCCCCTCCGCCCCCTCCTCCCGGGCCGCGGCCGGGGATATCCCCGGCCCCTCCCCGGCGGGCCGGCGGCGGCCCCATGGAGGCGGGGATGCTGTGCGGGCTGCGGGCGGGCTGGGGGCGCCGCCGAGCCGCGGACGCCGCCGGCCCGGGGCCGCGCACACTCGGCGGGGAGCCGGAGGCAGAGGCGGGCGCGGGCGGCGGCGCCGGGGCCGGGACTCTGGCAGGCGGCGGCGGCTGGGATGAGGCGGGGGCGCGGCTGTGGGGGCAGATAGCGTCCCGCGGGGAGACGGCCGAGTGGGGCTCGGAGCGGCGGCGGGGGCCGCCCGGCAGCGCCATGGCGGCTCAGTGCGACCCGCTGAGCGGGTACCTGCAGCAGCCGCTCTCCGACCCGGGCTCCAACAGCGAGCGCAGCACCGACTCGCCCGTGCCCGGCTCCGAGGAGGACTCGGCCGGCCCGCCGCGGCCCCTGCACAGCCCGGAGTGGGGCGAGGAGCGATTCCGGGTGGACAGGAAGAAACTGGAGGCCATGCTCCAAGGTGAGGGCGGGGAGAGGCGCGGGGTGGCCGCGGGGCTGGTCGGCGGGCTGCCCCCGGAGCCGGGCGGGAGGAGCAGGACCCTGCGGGGCCGAGGGCGGTGGGCAGGAGGTGCCGGCTCCGGCGGGGCGCTGCGGGCTCTCCGCTTTCTAGGAACGGCCCGAGGAGGCCGCCGTGCCGGGGGAGCATCCCCTGGCCGCGGGGCCGGCGGCGCTCGGGTTTCCAGCGCGTTTGACTCTTATTTCCCCCCCTCCTCAAGGCTACGTGCCTAATTCCTGAAGAGTCTGCCCCTGGGTGGAAGCTGCACGGGCGGCTTCTGTCGAGTGGTGTGGGGATGGCACCGAGCGGTTCAGATTTTGGACGCAAGTCGCCGTGGCTGTGGCTGAGGGAGGGCAGGGGCGAGCTGTGGTACCTCGGTGCTGCGGGAAGGTGTCAGAGCAGAACCAACCCCTGAGGAATACTTCTCAAGTGTAAGGGGCTCCGTTGGAGCTGTGAGTACCAGGCCCAGCCCTGCCAGGGGAGGGAAGGGTGCTGGAGCCCCCCGAGGAGCAGCGGGCGAGTTGGCTCGGCCACCAAAGCCTGTGCTCTGGCTCGGTGACTGCAGCCGCTGGCTGGAATTTTTTAAAATGAGATTCTGTCTCCTGGGGGTGGGTTAATCTGTAATCAGCTAATACTGTGGAACTGCTAGAGAAACCTCATTATGTAATGCAAGTGAAGAGTAAGGACTTCTGAGAAAAGCCTGTCATAAGCAGAAACCGCTTATAAAGATGCGCCCGTCAGGAGCCTCTCAGACCTAAGAGGCACATGGATATCGAGAAGAAAAAGTATTTGTGTGTGTGAAGAGGCAGGGAAAAGGGTCAAAAGTTACAAAGTGCTGTGAGAAGACTGACGGTTGCCTTAACGTTTTCCTCTCCTAGTGAAATAAATTTCCACTTTCTCATCCCGCACACAGTCTGTCTTTCTGCTGCCAGAGGTAGTGAGCGTGTGAGGGTAAACAGCTCCTGAGCAGGACCCGAGGCCTGTGTAGGTGGGGGCATCCAGTAGGAGCCAGCGGCAAATGGGGCACTCCTTGCTTGCTCCTCTGGTTTTGTTTTTTTCATCTCCTCGTAAGAGGTGAGTAAGAAGTCTGACAGCACACTGAGTGAGCGTGGGCAGAAAGCTGCGTGTGTTTGGGGGGGCTGCTCTGCGTCCAGCTCGGACGTACATGCTTCAGAAGGTGGTTTGAGGAGTTTTTTGTATCTGTTTGCCTTTTTGTGTGTGACGAAAAGCATGCGTTGAATGCAGTATCATCTGATTTATTAAATTAGTGTGAAAACCTAAACTTTGTGGCTTATTGGTAATGCAAAAACCAGATTTATTAGGAAATATAAAGGAGGCAAACAGTAGTTCTTTCTATCAGAAAACGCCAAACTGTTTGTTAAACATTTGCATTCAGTCTTCCTCTCACTACTGTATAAATTTTTTACCTTATGTCTTGACTTCCTTACAAGGTAGACTTTACTACTCCTTTTTTTTGTAGAGAAATACATGAAATACTGAGCAAGGTTGCCAGTATGTCACACAGGACGTTGTGAAGCCAGGTCTGTAAATGGTACCCAGAAGTTGCAAGTCAGTCACGTTACTGATTACAAAGTTGATTTTTTTTGTGCTTTTTTTTTTTTTTTGTGGCCATCATTTGGAAGCATAGACTTTGACTCACCCCTTGGAGGAAAAGAATGATGGAAGAGAATCTGTATGCTGTCTTCAAAAGTTCAGGAACTTTTACTGGACAACTCATAGGGTCATGTTTCCTATTGTTTCTAATTCTATATTTTTCACTGGAAGGTCTTGATGTGAAGAAGTCACACTGCAGAAGGGAGTCATCTTTGTAGTCTTAAGTGGCAATGGCCAGATTTCTGATTTCCAGCAGTTAACCAATTTTTTGCCTTTTTTTTTTTTTAATCTGAGCTGGTGTAAATACAGCTTCTTGCTCATATTGGATAGTTGAAGTCTACACTTTTGGTTTGACCAGCTCTTAGAGAGCAGGTTTATGCTCATTGAAGTTGCTTTTTAAATTATTTTAAAACATATAGCTTGTTCAGGCATTCACAATAGCTTTTTTATGTTTTATGAATGTGCAAATACAACATCTTGAGTTAAGTTGTCATTAAAGCCAAGTTTTAAACAGCATCTATTGAAGAAACCTGTCAGGAAATGTTCTCCTTGCTTGGGGAACCCTTGGTGATTTAGAATCATAGAATCATTTCCTTGTTTTTTTTTTTTTTTTTTTTTTTTTTCTGATAGTTAATATCTGCTGTTCACTATACTAATGAAGAAATATACAAAGGGGTCAGCAGTAGAAAGAAATTGAAGAAGCTTACTGTTAGGCTTTGTGTTTCTGCTGTATATTGAATTCTATTATTGCCTTACTAAATTTAATACATATCTCTTTATATCATATTTCTATACATGATTCTTACTCATCCTTTCTGCACTTGATATTTTATGCATAGTTTTCTCGAGGGACGATGCTGGCTTCTGCAAAACTCACCTGGCGTAGCAGACTTTTTATCTAGCTCACTGTAATGGCACACGCATTCCACAGATGGAGCAAGTGCTGTGGCAAGGCATAGATAGCTCTCTTTAGAAAAATTATTGGTATGGCCCTTTTGCTACCAATCACTTTTGAAGCAGAAACCAAGTCTGAACTGAGGTGGCAGAAAGCATTGATAAAAGCGAGGGTGCTGCTTGTACATTTCTTCCCACTTTAAAATAGTTGGTTTAGTATTTTTGATGTTTCATAGTTGAATTCTGAATAGCCTTAAGATACGTATATTAAATGAAAGGCAGAGGGAGCCTCTCAAATTTTATCTTTCTGTTGGGTATATCAGAAAAGGCAAAAGCTGTGGTGAGAACTTTGGATGTAAAATTTTTTTTTTATATCAAAAAAGTCAAGCTATCTTGTATTACTGTTTTAGTACTTGATCACAGGTGAGGGGACTAATGGCCCATAAGTCTGAGTCTTTACAGTGGGATTTGTACTATCTTATGGTGCATGTCCTCATCAGAGTTCGTTGGTGAGCAGACCTCTTTAGAGAAGAGAAACTTTTTTTTTTTTTTCAGGAAACAAATCGGAATAAAAAAGATCAGCTGTTCTTCTCAGTAGTCACAGCTTATTAGAAGAAAACACTTCATAGTACCTTTATTAATCATAGCTGCTGTGCGCTAGCTACCTTCTGGTGAACACTCAGCTTATTTAATACTGTGGAATAATTTATTTTGTGATTATTTGAGTAACTGTTACCGTAGCAGCTGAGTGTCATTACAAAAATGAAAACCATGGAAGTTGGAAAAGCTGTCAAAAAAGGCACAGTTTAACAACTAATGCAGCAGCCATCAAAAGACTCACAAGCTAGCCATGCACTGTTGAAAAGGAGGGGGGTAAAAAAGGCAACACCTTTCTCCTGCATGGCATCTTTTTCTTGGCTACAAAGTGTTGTGCCAGTCTTTTATTTAAAAAAAAAAAATCCTTTTTGCTATGATACATTCT
The DNA here is from genome assembly GCA_011076525.1 of Nettapus auritus. Classification (NCBI taxonomy): domain Eukaryota; kingdom Metazoa; phylum Chordata; class Aves; order Anseriformes; family Anatidae; genus Nettapus; species Nettapus auritus. Next base: position 7,329,894 of record CM021770.1, on the reverse strand, counting down.
TTAACAGACATGGGAGGGGGGTTGATGGGGTGTATGTACAGTGCATGTTTAAATACTTTGATTTTATAATGCTCTTTCACGCAATATTACTTTGGGGAGAAAAAAAAAGACACAGCTTTTTTAAAGAGAAGCCTAACTGTAGCAGTGGTGAAGATGCCATATTACACGTGTCTTTGCTTAAAACAAGACCAAGTGTGCACGGCTGTCAGAATTCTGCTTTTTTTAAACACATCTTTCGTTTTGGGGACTCTTTGGATAACTTTAAGAGAGTCTCTAGGTCCTTAAATTAATGAGGTATTTCTGTTCTTCTCAGTTATTGATAAATGAACACCTGAAGAAAAGCACAGAACTAGATGCTTAGAAAACTTTGATGGGTACCCAGCATCACAAATGCTCCATCAGTTGTTGGACATGTGCTCCAGAGAAGGTTGTGTCGATACCCAGCGGGAATCTTGGCCTGCGCTCATTTAGTGCTGGTTAGTTCTGTCATGTGCAAACTGAACTAGGTTAACGTTTGTAGGAATCTACCTTATGTAAATGAATATAGACATGACTCTTCTTGCTCCCTTAGTTTTTGTGCTCTTTGCCTGTGGTTTGGCATTGGAAAAACACTCAAGTGGTCATTTTTCACCGAAACAAGTCCTGCTCCTCTTTGATGGGAGGGACACAAATACTTGAACAACTCCGTTTGGTCCATTTAATCAAAGTTGACTTTGATTAATTGGACCTTGTTACTGTAAATCTACTAGAAATCACTCCTTAATTCCTCTCCCCAAAGCTCACCGTTGAGGTCGTTGCCTGATGCTAAGACTGCTTAGTCCACGCCTACCTCTGATGCCTGGATGATAACCAGTTTATTTCATGTTTGCTGATCTGTCAGGTGAAACTTCCTGCATTTAAACAAGAGTGTTTTCCCAATTTAATGCATAACTAGGTGGGAAAGTGTACTTCTAATAACTTTCTTAAACTAGATTGTGTCAGCTACAAAGAATGACAGATCAATGTCTGACAAATAAAGCTGGGGGGGCTGGAGGAAAAAAAAACCCTTGATACCTCCATCTTCTTCAGCGCATTCAGTGTTCTATGAAAACTGGGCCTCTGCTGAGACTTTGCTACAAACAATAGTTTTATTAGAGGCTGAAGATGCAAGTTAATAGATTTGGAGCAGTTTAGCTGCTTTATAGGCAAACTCAGCTTAAATAGGGTGGTCCTGACTGGTGATTTCTGTGTAGGGGTGGTGACCTTGACTGGTGTGTCAAATATGTTGGTATTTGTTTGCATGGCTTAGCAGGACTTACTGCTTCCCTGCTGGATTTTTGTGTGATGATGGCAGAAGTCTGTATGATAAAATTAAGTGTACAGTGTTCATTTGAATAGCATACTTTACTTATGAATGAAGTTGCAAATACTTAGTGCTGTTGATTTTTACTTCTGTTTAAAGTTCCCAGTGTGCCTGTTGGAGCTGTAAGAGGTATGTTGTGTTTTCCTTCACCAGTTTCTTATTGAAATAACTTCTCAAACTCTAATTTTAGTAGGCTCTAAACACAGTTTCTCTTCCTAGAGAAAGAAAATGTTTTTCTTCTACTGAACGATGAGATTTCTGTTCATGTTTTTCTATTTGTTGTTGTAATTTATCAGTGTAGCCTGGACAAGAACATTGTTGTGGGGTAACAGGAACCTTTCTAATAGCATTTACATTTGGTGTTTAACTTACATGTAGCAGGAAGGAAGTTCCATTTCTTTGTCAGGCTTTCAAATCCCCAAAGTGCTGAATAGCCTATTTCTACAAAAATAAATATATGAAATGAATTTGTGTGACTTGTAGTTCAAAAATGTTCTTGCATTCCATTGTTAACAATTGTAATAATACCACTTTCTCAAGTTTCAGTGTTTTTTAAGTAGTACAACGGACTATCATGGTTTGGCATGAACTCCCAAGTTAAGTATTGCTGGCTTGCACATTCCTGTTGGTTATATTGTAATCTTTACCTCCATTGGAAAGTATGTCCTATTTTGAGTACTTATTCCAGGCTTTTGGCTTTATGCCTGTCAAACAATGAAACATGCTAGTTTTTCTTTAATTTCAGCCCTCCATGTTGAAAAACTAATCGTTTTTTTTTTTTAATTTTTTTTACAGTATTACCTCTTACTGTGAAGGGGCAGTGCTGCTGTTCTTGCACTTTGAGCATAAAAACTGACTATATGTGAACTGGACCTGAGACAGCTTGTTAATTGTGCGTATGTTTTGTAGCTGAAGGAGAGAGCACTTGATTTAAGGACTTCTTCCTTAAGCCTTTACCTGTTAATCAGTGGTAGTTTTCAGAATGATCTTGTGTTAAGCAGCAAAAAAACACTTCCTGAGCATACTGGGAAGCTTTTCTCAGTGTCTGGTTTTGTTTATGACTAGGCTTTCATGTATCCAGTTCAGATCAGGATGACTGCTTTGCATGGGGTAATGTAACTCTTCATGTTTCACTGACTTTTATAGCTGATTTATGTAAAGACTTCTGCAGTGATATCCTCTTTACTGGAGCAGGAATATAAAATTTCCTAAGAAATGTTTCCTGTTAAAGGTTCATTGATATTGCGAAGGAATGTTTTCTCAAAAGACTGACGAGAAATACATTTCTGAACTTTAAGGGTAAGCAAGTGTATTTGTAGTGTCAGCCACAGATAGGATCTGTCTCTTCCCAGATCTGAACAAAGCAGAGCAGAATCTACAAGGAGCAGTGGCTTTTGGTCATGTGTGATAGCAGCCCTCGGCCAGTTATCCCTGTGTGGAGCTGTTGGAATGACTGCGGTCCTCACAGAAACGAGCTGCATCGCTTCTGCTGTTCACATAGTTAATAGGAGTCTGAGGAATTGGGGTATTCACCAAGTTCTCCTATGTTTATATCTACTAGTGATTTTCAGATACTGAGGGGAAAAAGCTCTTGATATATCTGTGAGAAAATGTGGGAGTGATGGCTGGGGGGCTTAAAATGAATACAGATAATACAGTGTGTATTTCAAATCAATTGCCTGTTAGTGTAACAATATTTAATTTCTCTGTTGAAAACCTGATTTTGTGAATAGGGGTTGATGTATGCATCCCCTTTGGTCTGTCCTGACCATAATCCAGGATGTGTTGCTCTAGTGCAGTGGCAGCCAGGTCATGGGAGTCAGAAAGGCACACAAATGTGTTTCGTCCCTATACTGTAGTTTTAGATTTGCAAATTTGGTTGTATTGTTTCACATGATAAAAATACAGGGAATTGGTATGTATAAATATCTGTGGCACTTGGATTTTGTATGTACGAATGCATGGAACACTTCAAATTTGTTTGAGTGGTGTGTGTATGTAGGGGTGTTTCCCTGAGCTGTTCTGGACTAGGGATCTTGAGTAGGAATCCTGACAGACTGAATGCTGTGCACTAGGCACAACATAGGAAAAACAGGAATTTCATTTTCTTAAAAAAAAGAGTAAGTGTGCCTTTGATACAGCAGAAATCAAGATTGCAAGCCTTATGATCTAAAACATAAAATCTACCTGACTTTTTTTTAAAAAAGCGATTATTTTTATTGTATGTCAACGTATAGTTCAACCTGATAAAATTGGATCTATCCTATAAAGAGGTATGTAAAAATCTTTTCAATTTTGTAGTGATGAGGTGAGATCATCTTCTCTTGCAGAGTGGTTTTGCTTCCTAACTACAAATCTTAGCATTAATTTCAAATCTGTAATTGAGTTAAACTAAATCTTAATATTAGAGTGTAATATTAAAGCACAATATTTATTAATGTTATATATTGAATGAGAGTATTAATACACATTTTTAGGTAAGTGCTTGATCAATTGCCAGTGGAAAAAAGGGCACTTTGGAGCATGAACTGTATTCCAGGTTTGGTAAAATTGTGGTTGAATATTGGGATCAATTTGCCTTCCCCAGGACAGTGAGAAGCATCTGCTAGGAAAAAAAAAAAAAAGGTCTGTACCTTGAAAAGCTCTGGTAGTGTTTAGATTTTTAATCTTAAGATTTCTTATGCCTGTTACTGATGCTTTTTAGTGTTATTTCAGTGAAAATTCAAATAGTTTTGGAACATGCAAAAGTTATTTAGGCTGTCTTTGCATTTTTAAGCTGTGATTCTGTTGAATAAGTAGAAAATCGCTAATACTTTATTTGTGTTCTTGTTCTATTCTTTTAGTGTGGTTACTGCTGTTGTTCAGACACCATTTTATAATTCAAAAACTGACTACCTCCCAAATGGCCAGATGCCAGCAGTTGCTTCTTTTGAGTTTGTCATGCATTTTGGGACCAGCAGCTCTATAAAGACTGTGAAATAAAGTTAATTAACTCTTCTTATTTTTTTTTAAGTCACCCAGGTTGATATTCCCCAGAACTTAAATGGGTCAGAATCGGACCTCTATATTAAAGGCTAAGGAACATTGGAGCACATTGTGGTCACTTGGGGGTCACTTGCAAGGACGTATTCAGCCTGTGGTTAGCTGGAGGTCTCTTGAAGACTTCCTCAGCATGTGGTGGGAGACGTGTGTGGGTAGTGGTGTTGTAGCTCTTGCTCTGTCTTTAGAGAGTTATGAGTGCAGCCTACTGGATCTGTCACTGAACTGAAAGTACTATCTTCCACTTATCTGCCTTCAGATCTTGATTAATTTGCTTTCCTTGCCCCAGTGTGTTTTGACCAGGAGCCATTCTTGGAGGTAAGAAGCTGGTCAGAACAGTGCCAGCTGCAATGTGGCCTCAGGTTCCCTGCTCCAGTGTAATTCCTGTACAACTTGCCTGTTGAGCAGTGGCTGGTATAAACCCTGTGAAAAATACTTCTTCCAAAGAAAACTTGATAAACTTGTATAGAAAGCTTTCTCTCAAATATTCATCTAAGAAAATGGTGACTTCCATTCTTCCTCTTCTGGCTCTTTGCCTGTTGGGATGTGTGTAGATGCAAGTGAAGCCTGAACCTTCCATTTTTCCATTTGCTAAACTTCTCTATAGGCCAGTCCCAGGAGGCTTTGCAGAGCCTCCTTTCAATTTTCCACTAAAGCAATGCGATGTAAGGTCTGGAAGAACTGTTTTCGAGGAGAAAAAAAATAAGCAGTTATCTTTCTGCTTATACTGTTACTGTGAGGCTTGCAGTAGATAGATAGTCAAGAATTTCTTTGTTACTCTGTGGCTTTTACAAGTGACACTTCCCCCTCTGCCACAAAAAGGCTGTTCTGTTTTGTTTGGTTTTGTCTGCTCCGTCTCACTTAACATTTTCCTGAAGAACCTATGGGATTGTCATTGTTGTAGGTCTTCTAGTCCTCCCCTGAAGTTTTCTGGCTTGCAAAGATAACTGAAGTGCCACAGGATATTTTTGCCGTAGATGCTGGAATATTACGGAGTATTGGAAGGCAGAACCTATAAATAAAAATGAATGCCAAGGGATGAAAAAACAAATGTTCTCATTCCAGGTCATCATTCAAGTGAAATAAGTATGTAATTTGACTATTTTTTTTTTTAAGTCAATGTTAGCATTTCTCACTTATTTGGTGCAAAGTATGTTTTAGATACTATTGATACTATTGGTGCTAGATTTATTCCCCTTATTTGTAATGAGACAACTAGCAGAATAAAACCAATAAACCAACGTGCCATTTTGTGCCTTGTGGAGGAGGCCAGATCACGTGTTTTGTCTGGTAAACTTCATTCTTGGAAAGAAATTATTCTCTATTTCCTTGTGAGGAAAACTTGCAACGTTTTTATGATGATCAGCTAAACAGTACAACACGTCTGGAAATCAGCAGTAAGCCAAGTACATCTGGCCTGAAGAAACAATGTTAATAGATAATTGGAGTTAGAAATTGGTAATACTGTGTTTTATTATAATTAAAAAAACACCATCCCGTTTCGGCCCTTTCAAAAAGAATTGTGTGTATATACAATTTTTTAAAGTGTAACACACAAACATCCTGTGTTCTGTCATCACCCTGTGCTGTTAGTATGTTGCTGTGTAAGGCTTTACAATTTTTATTTCTACTAATGTTATGATGTCTCATGTTGGGGTTATCAGATTTTCCAAAGTTTAAATATATTTTCATCACCTTTCCTTTCTTGCTTGTAAAACAAATGTGTGTGTGTATTCTCCTTATGTGTGATGATACTACTTTCCTCTCTAAGCGAGGTCTGCTCCTTTTAGGAATCTTGCCTTGCTGTCCTGGATTACTGTTTTAAACTGACCTTTAAATCTGCCTTTTTCCCTATTGCCAATAGTTTTGTGTGAATGGAGGGCTTTGATTATACCTATTTTTATTGGCTCTGCTCTCTTCAGAATGTGCCTGTGATAAATTCATAGCAGTTGAATGGATGAGACTGGTAACTTAAGACTAAGCATCTTGAGAAATGTGAAAAATGAAATCCTGAATTCCAAAATAAATATTAGGTCAATTAAGTGGTGCATTGAAGCGTTTTTATGTTCTGGAAAGCTTTAGCAGATTGATGTCTTCTGAAGATATTCCCAATGACCTTTACGGTAAGATAATTGAATTGCTTGAGGGAATATAAACTGTGATTCTGCAAACTGTGCAGAATAATTAACCCAAAAGATGGGTTGTAAGGCAGTTCCTGTACTGTACGCTACGTTGTGCTACAAAAGCCTTGTTTAGTGGAAGGTTAATCACTTAATGAAATAATTGGAGTGTTTTGACATGAGGTGCTGCATCCTTAATTCTGCTCTGCTGCTCTGTGCGACCATCAGCGGTGGATTTTTGTCACACAAGTATAGGATACATGTGCGTGTCGTCTGTACTGTGATATGAAAATACTTCGTTTCATCGTGATCTACTTCAGAGAACGTAAGACTGGGTTCCACTTCTTCGGAACGCGTGGTGCATCCGTGGGTGAGAAGTGCTACAGAATGGTGAATATTAAATTATGTTAAACAGCCTTTGTCTATATGCAGCCAGGGCAGTTAAAATAGTATTAGTTTTAAGAATATGGATATGGAGCACATTTTTAAAATATTGTTTTATGTAGTGGAAAGGAATCTCAGTACTTTTTTTAGTAGAACAAATATAAGTACTGTTTTTCCTTAGTAAACTTACTTCTGGAGTGTGTGTAAAATAGCGGATAAGAAAGAATCTGGTTTTTAATCTATGCCATGTGCAGAAACAGTGAATAAATTTGATCAATCTTTGGTACTTTAAAAGCAATTCCTTTCTGAAATGTGAACATATCCTGCAGAATTCTCTCTTCTCCCTCAGTGTGGAAGACATTACCGTCGCTAGAGTCCAGAATACATGGATTTGCCATATGTGTGAAATTTTTTTAATGCACTAAACAATTGAACACATAAGGATGTTTTCTGGGTTGCTTAGCAGCGGTCAGGTTCTTTATTTTAAATGGCCTTCAGTGACATCTTTTCGATTTTTTTTTTTTTTTCAGAGATTTGGCAGAAATAAAAAGTCATTCCAGTGTTTGAAACATGAGGAATTGTTTAAGCCATGAAAAAGTAGGGTCAGTTTGTTGTAAAGTTTTGTTTATGTTTAAATATTTGCAAAACTTTATGTTCTGTGTTATTGTAAATATCTGGGAGTGCTGGAAGAGAATCCTGTTGGACGTTAGTATAGTTTTGAGTGATTTATCACCTGAAAGATGTAACTGATCACAGATTGTTATATCTGAATTAAGCATTTTAAATCAGTATATATCTAGTTGGAAATATGTTTTCTTCACTTATATGTGATGCTGAGTGTTGCTAGTAGTGTTCTGAGTTGAGAACATGATCCAAACTAAAACTTAAAATATTAAATACACTTTATTTTTTCCTTCTGGAATATCAAATGCATATTTACAAGGGTCTTGCAATGGGGTCGGTCTCTGTTACTGCCGCAGAGATGGCGTTGGTGCTGCCTCGTGTTCTGGCCTGAGGAGCCAGCAGCTATGTGATAGCAGCTTTAGTGGGTGTTACAGGGTTAGTGCTGTCAGCCTCAGGTGTCTCTTCCCTGCTACCTTCTGCAGGCATTCACAAGCTAAGGAGGTGTTTGTGCTCCAGAATGTTGACCAAGCCGTGGGGGAAGCGTGAGTCTTTGGAGGGGGGAGGCTTGTGTGGCCACCTCTGTAGTTTAGCCAGGAGAGTGCAAAGGCCAAATGTTTTAGGTGGATTTTTAAAGTGGGAGATCTCTGGCTCAGAAAGGGGAGCAGGTACATGGCTAAGGTGGCTATAAAAGCTGTTTAGCTTTGGAAGTGCAAGGAAAAGATCTCCCCACAGTGTGGCTGCCAGTGTGGCACACTACTCCTGAGCAGAGCTGTTTTCTGCACTTCTGCACAGATGCCCTTTTTCCTTCTTTCTGTACCCTTCCATGAGAGAAAGGGGAGAACAATCTTGGCATTTATGTTCAGCTTCCTTTCAGCAGCATGATGAACGGCGTCACTTAAGGCTCACAGGCCTGCTGCTGCTTCACGAGCAAGAGCAGGCAGTGGGCAGGCCCAGGGAATGCCCAGTTTTCTTTCCTCCTCCCCTGGCCTCCCCTTTCAGAGGTAGCAGACCTTTGGTGTAAATACTTTACTACTTACACAGGCTTCCTTGCTTTCCGTGTGATATACATAGTAGGGAGAGCTAGGGCATGTGTCGACTGCATGCTGGCGAGTACTACTCCAGTTGATCAGGTCTGCTTTACTACAGTGAAAACATGAGTAAGGCAGGTGTCCATTTCCTCTTCATGGTAGTAAAGCCAATTCAGATACCTCAGTGCCTGTTGACTTCCATAGTAAAAAATGGAGGAAGACCATGATGCAGAGCTGTTGGCTGTGGGTTGGCCATTTTTGGTTTGCATCATTCTACTCTAAAGGAAAAGCAACAACCATAAAGTAGATGTAATCTTCTAGGAAACCGCTGAGATTTATAGATCATAGTTAATCAGCCTGAAGTACAGCTCGGTATTCACCTTCTAAGTGTTACTATTGCACTGTTTTACAAATTGTTTTCACATTGCAAATTAATTGAAACAATTAGGTGAATGTGTTAATTTTTAAGGAAGATCAGTTCTGTCTGGTAGTAATGGTAAACTTCTAGACAGCTTCGTACTCTGCAACACTGAGTCCTTAGTATGTGATACTATCTAGGAACCTATTACTATGATTATTGAAAGGGTAGTAATGTATTCTTGGTGACATCTAAGTAATTGTACATCAAGCAACAAGAGTTCAGCATCAGCAAAAGATAAATAGGAATTACTTACGTTTTAAAAAATAGAAAAATCTTTAATTGTGATCTCTAGTAATTCCCAAATGTTGTCTTCTCCAGTGTTCTGCTCTTACGCTTTCTCTTTACTTCTGCTTCAGAAATGCAACTTACGTTTTTAGGTAGGTCTCGAGTTGAACTTGATTGCATTTAGAGGGATGGTATTCTCACTGTTTTTCAGGACAGAAAAGAATGAAATGCTTGTTTAGGAGGAAGATGCCTTTTAGGCAAATTATTCTCTACCTTTAATTTTTTTTTTTTAGTTCTTCAGTTAAAGACTCTAGTACTTTCTGGTATAAATGACAATTCACAACCCCAAGCGGACCACAGGTCCAAACTACTGTGTTACCAAATAATTTTGCTTAAGCTTGGAGTGCTTCATGACTTTCTGAGAGTTACTAGTTAATTGTTGCAAAGTAGAGCTTGGCAGCTGACTGATCGTCCACACTGAATGCACTGGGATTGTGCTAGAGCTAGCTCCTCAGTACTGTTTCTTCAGCAACATACAGATAGCTTCTCTTTTCTGGAGGAACTTCTCTAATCTGTGATTGAGTAGACTGATGCAGACACAGCTAGAGGTGGTACACATTTCACTATGGCAGCTTAGGCAACAGAAGCATTTTTTTTTTTTTTTTTTTCTGAAACACCTTAAATTTGGTGGTTATTTTTCAGCAAGTTACAGAGAAAACTTGTCTCAGTTTCTGCAAATTGGTTTTGCCAAAGCTGTGGCTTCATAGTAGCCAAGCTGTCTCACAATTTCAGGGTAGGAACTTACCGAGCTGACAAGTATTTTATGGTTAAAGCCAGCTGAACTGAAACAGGAAACCTGAATCCAACCAATATCAAAATAAAAGAAGAAAATGCAAACAGGAAATGTTGCTTTCTTTTGGCAGTCTTAATAATAATGGCTTGTGAAATCTAGAAATGCAGCTGACCATCCAAACTTACCTCTGTTCTTTCTAGATTTTTTTTCTTTATTAACAGCTGATATTTGCAGTGATTTTCTTTCAAATCTGATCTTTTTTGACTTTCACTCTGATCACTGCAATATTACTTACTGTGTCAACACAATTTTGGGACCTTTGCAATGTCTATGGAAAAGAGTAATTTATAAACTTCCATGCTTGTCCTTGCAGAGCAATCCGCAAGTCTTCATACAACTTAATTATATGTGCCACCTCATTGTTTTTAGTAACATGCAAAAAAAAAAAAAAAAGAAAGCAAATATCTGGCTTAAAGGGACAGCTGAAAGAATTGAAGTAGCTCTGATTTTAAACAACAGACACAAAAGAGGTCATCAATAAAAAAGCTTAACTACTGATAAATTATGTAAATGATGAAATTACTGTTTGTACAGTGGAAAACACCTCGCCATCAGGTCTATCTCAAGAAGCAGCAGTAGAAGTGACTTGTCTCGTCTAACGGGACTCTGAAGCATGAAGAATGGAAGTTCCTCTGGTGTGCTTGTACAGGTGATATTGCGTGCTGTTGATGGTAAGACTTCTGCAACGTCTTGTGTGTTTAAGAATAAGTAGTGCTCATGCTAAGTACTGTCTTTAGAATGTGGCCAAATTAAGTGTGTATATTTTTATGTATTCTAACTATATACATATTGAAATCCAGGTATTTTGACTATTAGGAGATGGTAGTCTGAATCTTAGTTTTGCATTACTGTATGTGGACTTGAGGTTTTTTCAACTAAAAATAGACGTGAATATAAAAATCTTTGAATGCTATCAACTCTGTTAACTGAGAAACTAGAAAAATTCTTATCGGTTAATTACAACTGTAGAAAGATCCAGTTAAATTATTAGTAGGACACGTTGCTTGGTACTTGCTGTTTGTGAGCAGAGCTGTGTTTGCCATTTTTCTGGAGCAGGCATTCAGGAGTTGTATGCTTTTTATGCTAGGTGGGCCCTTCCTTTTTAAGGAAGGTTTTTCTGAACTTGAAACACTATCTCATGTCCACTGCATCTGCACTGTGATGGCAGAGCTGAGCATTATCCTTTCTCAATGTCCGGATGATATTAGAGAATAAAGGCTCCTTTAAGACTTCAGGAAGTAGTTATTATGCAACTACCTTGTGTGGAAGCTTTTAGTATGATGCATTTGCAAGGAAATTATACTAATATAACTTACAGTACTATTATTTTTCCTCCTCAAGTGCAGTCTTTTGCAGCCTTAAATTACTGTTTACTGGGCTTAAAAACTCCTGAAACATGAACTTTCCAAAACATTTGACAGAGGAAATAGAGCAGCAAGTCCTAGCTTTCTTTGCTCAGTTTTCCCTTTCTGCTTAGTTTTAAAGCTAATCCGTTTTAACTGCAAAAAGAATGTACGTTTTACGTTAGTTGGCTTGCGCTGCAAGAAGTTACAGCTCATGTTGTGGAACATCTTGAAGACTAAATTATTATAATGGAAGAGGAATGTTAGGAATCTTTTGTGGACAGTTTATATTTTGCCGCAGAACTTTGTGTATCTTTGCTTTGGATGGCTACAAGCGAAGGCTGTAATCACTTGTTTAGTTTTTCTGTTCCTTGGTTGTAGGTATTTTCTGATGAAAAGGCTCCATGTTCAATTTCCTTCTTGTCTTGGAGGGGGGGGGGGGGGAATGTAGGGTTGGAGATTTTAGTGAAGATGTATATTCTTAAATTTATTTCTTTCAGCTAGTAGCACACCTGTGCCTTTTGGTCTTTGCTCTGGGGTGATTTGGTGGCATTATTCAGCACCAGTGTAGGCTTTGCCTAGATTCTAGATTCTTAAAAACCTGTGAGAATACTGAGCTGGTGTTCTCTGTACAGAGTCATTGTGGTTAAGAGGGGAAGGGCTCAATATATTGAATTGAATGTATTTATAATATAAGAATGTCATCACTGGAGTATTTGCTGAAGTTATAAGATGGAAGACGCATTAGAGGATAAAGTCAACTTGCAGAAATTCGCAGGTCAACTCTGATTCAGTTTGTGAAATACTTTTTTTCCCCTCTTTTTTTGATAAAACCCAGAGGAAGTAATGGTGGTCTGTAAGCTCTGAGATTCTTCTGTGATCGTGATACTTGCCTGTATGCATTGTAGTTCAGTGTTGAAAAAGAATATAACTTAAAATAGTCATCAGAAAGAAAGTGAAAGTGTCTACCTTTCAGGTATACTCCTTAATAAATAAAACACAGAATGCTGTATCTGATCTATACTCCTGGTGAGCTATGAAACTGAGATCTCCTTGGCTCACAGGTGACAAAGGGTCCATTGCATTGTTATTCTCTGCAAATCTGAGTAGTCTAGGTTTGCTTTATCTTTATTTCAGCTGACTGTAAAATGCTGATACTTTTCATTTTTGGATGAAGATACTACCGATGGCTATTGCTAACAAACATACAGCCATTTTTTTAATAGATGGGAGCTGGTCTCCTCCACTGAAGCCTGACTCAGTACATGCTTATGTTGGGAATGCTGATTTTGAGCTACTTTACATTGCTCTCAAGTAGACTGCTTCTTCAAGAAGGTCTGCAGTTCAGCAACCTTTGCCCACCTAAACCAAAATCATTCTTGAATTAGACATTATGTATTCATATAATGTCCTTGTTTTCCCACATGAGCTATAGATATGATAATTGAAAAATAAAAACAACCGCATAATTAATAATTCATATGAATACAGTCATCTGTTTTACATTGTAGAACGCAAACACAGTTAGGTACCTCTCAGGGGCAGGCATGGATACCTGAGTAAGAGTCCTTTTTCTCATCACATGTTTCTGTTCTTGAAAATAACCAGCAATCATATTCTCTTCTAGTGTTCATCAATTGTGCTTGTTGGCTATGCTGCTTCTATAAAGACTTGTAGACAATATGTTGTCTTTTGCCAGGCCTGTGTGTTATTTAAATTGATGTTTTAGGCTACTTATTTCTTGCTGTATTTTGAAATCACTTTATCAATACTTCTGTACCTGTTAAATAAAAGCACGATTACCTGTGGATAAGGCTATGCATTACCTGTTGCCATAACAATCTAATCTTTACAAGTTCTTGGATAGCAGTTTGATGTTTTGTTTTTCCCACAGCTATGAAGTTAATTATGACTGCTCCAAAGGACACAAATTGGCAGGTAACGGACAGCGCAAATGACAAGGTTTTAAAAATAGTCCTGATTTTTTTTTCTCATTGGTTCACTGACATTCCTTCCAAATGAGCACAATTTCCACGTCAGTTAGAAAGCGAGTGTTTTGGCAAATGCTTTATGCAGGCATGAAGCACATGGACAATATTAATAAAAACTGGGGTATTTTGCAAGAGGTATATCATGTGAAGAGATGTGTCCTGGAGCATTACACGATGTTTTCTGTGTTTTGTGATAAAGAATTAGGTTGTTCTTTGTCACCCCATTACTTAAATCTGCTCCAGCTTGAAAGAGCTATAAATGTTACCAGTTACATGTCTGTGTTTTTGCAAGTTCCGAGTGGTTGTGTTTTGGTTTTATTTTGGGTTGTTTTTGTTGCTGTTGTTGTTCTGAGAAGTAGGCTGGTATGCTACCTGGCAAAAGAAGTGCTTCCCATTGTTCTTGAGACTCACTAAGCTTTTTACTTTAGTACTGAATATACGTTTAAAAAAAAAAAAAAAAAAAAAAAAAGTAGACCTTAGAGACACTGTTTATACTAGTGTCATCTTAGAATATGCTAAATGCTTGTGTAGATGGGAAGTATGAATGCTTACCATTTCAACACTAATTGTGGGATACATGTACCTTGCACTAATCAGCAGACACTTTGAAATGCTAAATCATGTTCAAGATCACTTATAAACGTGCATGATATAAAAACTTTCTCATACAGGTTAGGATTTGATTAGCTTTCCTATTTCTCCTGTATGAGTTACTCGTTACTGTGTAGACCCTAAAAGAGGAGTTGATAGTTGATATAAAACAGAAGAAACATACTCACATGAACCTTTTCTGAAAGGATCTGAGTTGAAAATACAGAGCAGAAATGGTAAAAATTATTCCTGAAAACAGCATTACATTGTCAGCTGCACTAACATCGTGCTGCTTAATATTGTTTTTGTTTGCAAAAATGCAGTATTTCTTCAGCTACAGCTCCCACACAGGAACTGGAGGCAGAAGTAGGCCAAATATTAGTTCCTTACTCTTTATCGTTTGTTTTTCTAGATTTTGGCAGAAATCACGCATTCTTTGTTTTAATTTTTCTCTTCCCCACACTTGACATTTTATATCCTTTAAGTTTACAAGTTTCTTTTTAGTTTATTTTGCATGAACTTAAGTTTTTGGTATTAGTCCCGCTTAAAAGATCTGGTATTTTTGAGTCTTAAAAAATGGAAATGAGAAACTTTAGTATCAGAAATGCTGAAGGTAACTAGATCAAGTGAGTTGTGTAATTCAGAATTAGTTGTCTAACCACAAAACAATGCTTTCTTTTTTTCTTGGAGTCATTAGTTGAACTTCAGCATTTCCTGCCCTGTATCACAGGTTTATGTAAATAGTTTTGTATAATTTCTCTGGCTTCTATTTATTTCTTGTAAACAACAGCTTTAGAAACAGCTTTGTGTCCATAAAAGTATAAATTAGCTAACAGGGGTCTATATACTATTCATCTGCTGGACTGCGTGCCGTGGGCCCTGATATGCTTGCAGTAATGGATCTGGGGCCTGCTTGTGTAGGCAGCATAATGTCAGAACAACTTTCTACTTCTGTTTTTTCAACACCTTGTTCAGCTGAATGAACTCTGGATAAAAGATTCACCAATTCAAAGACTGGTTTGCAAATTTTGTTAGGCCTATTCGTAAGTGGAGTTTAGTTAGTTGAATACGTTGAATACGTTGTTGTGCAGTATTCCCTATGGCGGCTCAGACTTGTACATGTGAAACTAGAGGTTTAAGATGGTTTCCTGAAAACTGAAAAGCACAAACCAATTTTCCTGCGTAGATGTATGTGTATTCTGCAAAACGGATCTGTTGCAAGGGTTGGGCAGGCAGGGGAAAGCTTTGCGTTCCTACACATTTCCTAAGTAGCCACCATGCATAATTTGGAAGCTGAGAAAGATTATATAAACAAAATAAGACCAAAAATTGGCGGGAGCATGCTTATGTATTTTTGGCTCAATAAAATGTGTGGGGTTTGATGGTTGAGCTATGAAATTGGTGATAATATACAGGCAAACTACAGCAATAATTTTTTGACCAAATATTGCAGAACTTGCGTCCTTGATTTTTTGCTTCCTTGAGATCAACTTGAATGTGGGAGGAATCGCCATACGAAAATGCATGGATCAGTGTCGTATGGTGAACGGAACAGGTAAAACTACTTAAATGTAAAACATGAGCTTTCCACCATCCATACGTAGTCTCAGCAACGTGTGCTTCCAGCACGTTTATTCAACTTCCAAAAAGAGATTTGGGGTGTTCCTGAGATACAAGTCTCAAGAGTAAATAATTCTTATACCAAGTTCATAGAACAAAAAGATGAGGAAAAGATTTTATTACAGTTTATTTTTTTTCCTTGTTTTTTATTTTGTGTGGTGACCAGAAGCTTCAGGCCTGTAGGGCTGATCAGCTCAGGCTGTACATCAACCTTTGTCAGTGATAACGCCATAACTGTCTTTAATTTGAAAATAGCTTTAGGAAAGCTTTCTTGCTTTTAAGTCCCTTGTCTCTGTTTTCTGAGAAGCAGACACTTCATTTGGCTTAAACAGACTTACGTCTATATAGAAGTCTCTATATAAGTCTATATAGAAGGCCAGTATCTTTACTACCTCTTTGCTTTTGCATCCCTTAATGGGAATGCCCTGAGCTAACAGCAGCAAGCAAAAAGTGAGACAGCTGGTACCTCATTGGGCCCTGAGTTTATCAACTGTCTTCTGTGTTTCTGTGTAGGGAACATACTGCTATGTTAAGCTTTGCTTTGTGTTTTTTTTTGTTTGTTTGTTTGTTTGTTTTAAATTTTGGTGGAAAACTCTTCCTGTGACCCCTCTGTAATCTACAGAATCAGCCCCAGTTCGCAATACTTGAGCACCCTTGGCAGTACTTGGTTCCAGGGCAGTCTGAAGAAGCTGGTGGATTGTGTATCATGTAGGGCGCTAAAGCTTTAAACTGAGCAGTTACCACTGAAACTGTAATGGCATATGTTACTTTGCTTGTTTGTGTAATTTGAAATTCTGCTTTTATTATTCCACTCTTAGAGTCATTTTGGTAGGCTTTCTGAATCAGCGTTTAGTAAAATGAAAGCAGTACACAACAGCAAATGTGGTCTACATCTTCCAGCACAGCATGGTTTGAGTCTATCGATGCTCAGCTTGCTGCTGAATTTTACCACCCTGATGTAAAACAGCACAGGGTTTTACCTTATTTTATACTCTATCTATAAATCATAGTTATACAGTGTGGCATTCTTTCTTCACTCTGAGTTTGTCTTCATCTATTTATATATACACACACAAACAATCACTTGTTTTCTTCAGCATCTGCATGTAGCAGTTATGTTTTTTAATATGGGAACTGGTTGTAGGGAAAAAATACGTAGATGTTGAAAATGTGGACATAAAAACAGCTGTGAAAATAAAACTCTTGAAACTCTTTCACCTTTACCAGAAAGGTCTAGACTTTTGTTGCGCTTTGATCTTCTTACCTAAACAATTACTTCATTTCCTTGGTTTCTTAAAAGAAGAAAGACCTTGATGCTGGGAGTAAACTTCAGTTAGGCGATGTAGCTTAGATTGTAGGTTTTTGTGCTGATGCATAATTTGAATTCTTTGCCTATCTAATGTATGGGAAAAGAGGTAACAAATTAGCGAGTGCTTTGTTGTAGTGCTCCTGTTGCTCTAAACTTGAAGTATGGGTAAGTTTCTCTTTCGCTATGCCCTCTCCCTTTAACATGTCATTTGGGGAGATCCATTCCACTCCCTGTTCCTTACACAGACAACTACTTTGCAACTTCTACTGCATGTTGAAGTCAGTTCCTCTAGATTGCAGTGCACAGACAAAAAGTATTCTTGAATGAAACAGACCAACTTACTTTATTCAAATGTAATCTGGTTTATGGCAGTATCTTAAAAAAAACCTGTGTTCCAGTCTGGTTTGTTCTCAGATGTGAACTGTATGTAATGAGACGTGCCATGCATTGCTGTAAGTTGGCTTACATGTTTAAAATGCCATTTTTATCTTCTCTAAAGTTTGAGGTTTTATATTCTCTCTATTCGATTTCTTCACTGAATTAACTAAGTACTGTACTGCAGTACCCCAGTGCTTGTGCCTGTACTTCCGTACATCTGAGCACATCAGTATCTCAAGACATCAGATGCTTTTTTTCTTGATCTGTTTTTAAACTTCAGTCCTTTGCTACTTTATACAAATTTATAGCCCAGTTATGTTTTATATAAAGTACATCTAAGTGAGTTTACTTTCTTCTGCATGTCAGCTTAGCCTTCTGTTTCTTCTCGCAGGAGAAAAAGCGACAAAAGGATCTGATTTACGGGATGCTCAGAGTAACAGTTGATAACAAGTGGTCCTGGCGTTAGTTGTAGTGTCAGCTGTGTAATACGTTGTAAGTCTAATATGGAAGAGTGACAGTCTTATACTGAACTTTATCATGTCATACTAAATTTTACAGCCCCCATCTAGAATTATTCAAGTCACATGCCTTACTTCCTGTTTTTAAAGTAATTTTTATGCTTGTTTATGAAGTGGAATCTTATGGGCTTCTAATACATTAAAGTAAGTCCTTCTAATTATTAAATGATGCCAATTATATATGGTACGATAGGTGGTGAACACCTGACCTCAGTGCCAAATACTTCATGAGGAGTCTTGGGATGTGAGGCAAAAACCAAGAAGGATGTGTGGCTGGTATCCGTGAAAGAACTTAGATCTGAGGTGATGCATCATTTTTCAAACTGATTAATGCAAACTAGAAAAGGGCAGACACTCAGAATGCTGAGCTAAAGGGAAAACGTGATAGCTAACTGCTGGGGTGCTTGGATTTGTGCGTGTGGTTTTGTCATATGAGGTGTTACAACAACCTGTGTACTCCTGCAGAAGCATGAGGCTAGAAATCTTGCAAAGGACTCATAATCTGCATTCTTGAAGAACTCGGGGACATTTTTATTTATTTTGATACGGAGACAAAATGAAAAGAAAGTGTTTTTGAACAAAAAAAGGAACTGTTTGTGTTTTATTCTCCAAATAATCTGGTTATCTCCACAAAGCTGGAGAGCATCTGGCTGGCTGGCTTTTAGAAAGGGAAGAGACCTCTTAATTCCAAATACTGTTTTTTGTCCTTGTCCCTGGGTATTTGCAGAATCTCTTTAGCATAATGGTGCCAGATAAGCACAGTGTTTCTTTACTGATGGAAAGGCTTTTTTTTCCTTGTAGCTCAGTATGTAACCTGCATTGCAACAGACTTGAGCTGGTTTCCTGTATAAAGCTTTGTCTTTGACTTAATCTTGGCCTCCATCCTGCAACTCCACATCTGTGAATGACTCATAAGAAGCAGAGCCATCAGAAAAATATTGTGTACATTTTTATCCAAATCTGTAGGGTTTTTGTTTCTAATTTTTTTACAGCCTCGCTGCATTCTTCTCTCCTATGCAATGAATCATACAGTATCTGTGTGTACCTGACAAGAAAAGTGCTTGTGCGTAGAGAGAAAGTTGAACGCTCAACAAAAAGAAAGAATATCCCTAGTCATCAATCTGGTGAGAGCAGAGCTTTTGTATTTGGCAATTATCCTCTGTCAGCCCCTGGGACACTTCTGAAATGATGATTTATATATATATATATATATATATATATATATATTTTTTTTTTCCTCCTGTAAACAGCAAGTTATGTTAAATGGAGACTGTGGCTCAGGGGCAGAATCAGGTCTGTCATTGGCAGCAGGAGAGGCTATGCCTCCTGAGGCACTCAAAACTTTTTCCTGTCTCTACAGCATCCAGAGACTGAGGGAAGCAGCCCTGCTGCAGAGGTTTTTTAGAAAAATGGCAACCTTTACATTTCCTACTTCTTACTCTTGCTCTCACCTGCAAGTCTTGGTTCCAGGCGTGTGACAATATGGGGGATCTACCAGGGATCGTGTTCCTCCCAGGAAGTGTGTGGTGGCTGGGCTTCAGGGAAGAGGAAGGATGCTAGACCTTGAAAGTCAGGTCTTTGTCTTCATCTTTGCTCTCCCTGTCTCCCTTGGTGGAAAAGCAGCCCTCACATTCAGCACGGGTTGGGTGACGTGGGCTCATAGACCAGTAAGGGAGTCAGCTGAGGCAGGCAACATGAAAACAGTGCTGGAAGGGCTTAACCTGACTGCATTGTTTTGATCTCTTCCCTTGTGTCAGGGAGCAGGCATACAGTAATGGAAAAACAAGTTGCCAGGATAAATAGCTTTTTCATTTCTCTGAGAAGTATTTTATAACAGCCGTGGGTCCTGTGGGATGTTGGTGAGATTTTCCTACAGCTACCAGAGCAGCCCTTCTCCAGCTGTCTCCTCCAGAACTACCTCTTTGGATCAGGGGCCAAGGGAATTGATATTACTTTGGCAGTGTGTGGTGTGGGAGAGCATCGTTCTTGTTGACTTCATGTCTGGCCAAGGACTGGTGCTGTCAGTTTTGTGCCTACAAAGCATTTGGGACGAGTTCATGTGATGTGCAAACTTTTTTTGCCAGCCTATCACTTTGACCACAGGCTCCCAAATTTCCTAAAAGACTGAACTGCAGAAAGGCACTGTTGAAGGAGAGAAGGTGACTAACTGGCTTCCTGAGTAAAACGGCAAAACATATATCTCAGTGCAGGTGATGTTTCCTGGGACATGACTCCACTCTGCATCTTTCTGCAGCCCAGCTTGGATGAGGAGTCTGAGATGAGCAGTTAATGAAAACATTTTAGAAACATTAAGGTTAATCATTCCCTTCCTTTCTTAGTCCTGTATCCCAGGTACACTCAATAAATACTTTTGGTGAAGTTGCGGGGGGTTGGAAATAATAATATAAGGGAGGATGCACAAGTGTACAATGTTTTAATCAGATTTCACTCATGTTATAGGCGTGTATTTTAGCAAATGTCTTACTGTAAAATACAGTGTGATATTTTAAAAAAAGTTAATTATCAGTACTGCAGATGCATTTTTTTCTGTTCTAAGGGAAAAGTAGATAGTTAAGCTCTGCTAGTACAAAGTTTAGATGCTGGAAAGCTGTCTTAATCCATTGATTAAAATGGAGAAAATGGCTATAATAAAAAGTAAAAATCTGATTATGGTAATCTGGGGATCTTAGTGGAAAACTATCAAAAGTTAGGTTGCTGTTCTTTAAAAGAAACCTCTTGACAAAGCAAACAACACCTCAGTTTGCCTACACTGAGCATGTCCTCTAACTTTATTTAGCATGATCCAGAACTTCAACAGTGATTTTTAATTTCAGGTTTTATCACCAGGACTTAATGAAAATGATAAGGTTTTAAATTTAACTTAAGACTACTTACATTAATGTAAGTCAGCTGTTCCTTGTTTCAGAAAAACATCCAGTATCTCCTATGACCACCAGTCCTCTAGCTGAGAGGTGACAGGTTTTTTGCATTTTGATAGTGAAGAAGTCTCAGTGAGGCAGCTAATAGAGTTATTTTAATCAGGTAATGGAGCGCTGACAGCTACTCAGTTTTCCTGGCCGAATTCTTACAAATAGCTAGCTGGCAGCAAAGCATTCACTTTATCTTCATTGAAATCACAAATCTTTGGCTGTAGCCTGCTGCACTCCATGTCGTGTCAGGAAGTGTACTGTGGTTGTGTGGATGAGCCAGTCCCACGTGTGCCTTTCGCAGGAGAGATCCCTAACATGGAAAATGGGGTCCCAAAGCAACCCCAGCTTCACAGCAGGCTTTCAGTCTGTGACTTGATAGCAAAAATATATAAAACAAACTTTCTCTATGCAGAGGCTTGGCAGACAGCTTTTTCCCTAGAGATAAATTTGTTTTACAAAATGAGAAAAATCTGTTGTTATGTATCTGAGATTTACAGTTGTTATATATTGAATTATTGGTTCTGGATGGACTTTAGGGTATGCAATTCTGAAAATGTTGATTTTGGTGAAAGAAAATTGACAAGGCGGTAGCTTTGTGTTTTTTTTTTTTTTTCCCCAATGCTATTAGCCACCAAATCTATTGAGTTCCTAAAGAAAACAGACAAATAATTAGGAATATTTGTTCAAAACCAATGTCATCTTGGTCTTTTCAGTATGTGTAGCATTTTTCTTCCATTCTTTCTTGGCCATGTCTGCAATGGAAGTACGTATAATTTGTTTTAAGTTTTTCCTTTTTCTGTGCATTGTTCTCTAGTCGTTGAAAATGACGGATGAAATTTTGAATTTTTTTTAGGACGGTTTTTGTTATTTGCTAGTAGTCTTAATTTTAATACAGTATGCGGAAAAAGGTTCTTGAAAAATAGTCTAATGGCTGAGTAAGTTTATATAGCTTTCATGATGTATCATAGAGTAAATGTAGACTTTGGGGAGTAATGAAAAATAAGAACTTCTTACCTCTGTTTGTGTGTGTTTTCAGATGGGGCCTCGATTCAAGAAGTCTGATTTGGCCAGTAGGTAGTCTGAAAAGAAGCCATTGGCACTGTACTTCCATGGAGCTTGTAGCTGCTGTATTTCACCAGCAGGACTAAAGTCTCCTATGTTCAGTTTGCTTTTTATCTGTTGGTTGTTATAGCACCTAGAACTTTTTTTTTTTTTTTTTTTTTTTTAACCAGTGACCTTGTAGCTTGTGTATCAAGCACCTTCCAACAGAAGGAGATACAGTGAAACCCACCCAGGCAATGTCCATCCAGTTACTTACAATCTATTTACTGTCACTTACGGACAACGCTGAAATTCTTCCAGTTCTCTGGATGCACAGCTGGAGGAAGAAGGCTGTGTGATGGATGTGTCTTCATTGTTTTAATCTTTTTTTCCCCGTAATTTGTTGATGAAAGGTGATGCTATGTTGTTACCTGCCGTCCTAGAGTCCTTCAGTCACAGAACATGTAGGCACTGGGTAATTTGTGTAATATTCCAGGTGTCTTGTAGTTCCTCACTCAACAAATTTAATTTGTCAGCATGGTGTATATACAGATATATTTTTGCTAGCTTTTTTTAGTTGAGTGTGCCAGTAACTTCTTGAGTATTTTGGCTTTTGTCTCCCTTCCTGATACTTTCAGTTGACTTGTGGCTTACTCTGACCTGTGGTGAGCACCCTCAAAACCAAAGGTTTCTTTACTTAGGAATTTAAGAAAGTGTAAGTGCCTGATTTTTTTATTTTTATTTTTTTTTCATTCTCTGACTAAAAAACAGAGACTGACCGAGAACCTAAAATACAGGGATTGTTAAGTGTTACAGGTTACTTGATGAAATTTATAATAATAAAACTAATGTTTTTTTCCTGTTTGTCAGTTAAGGAAGACCACTGCACAGGGAAGATCCAGACTTTTTTTTTTGCCCCCTCAGTAGCAAAGTTCTGTCTTCCCATGAAAGCAAAGTCAGTTGTGTTATTGGGATAATATTTGTAACTTGAAGCACGTTCAGAACTAGTCACAGAAAATCTACAGAACTTTGCAATGAGAAGAACACGTAAGTGATGCGCTATGGAAAAGCCAGTTAAAACCAACCTTGAATTCTATTTTTTGTCATTTACTTGTTTAGTTAGGCCTTGCTACTTTCACCAGACCCTTTCATTTCAGAAGTTAGACAGAAAAAGAGATGACTAAGCTTAGTTTCTGATCTGAAAAAAAGTGAGACTTGAAGTGAGACTAGCTCTATAATTACAAGGAAAATGGAGACTTATTTTGTTTGAATTTCAATAAATTCAACTTTAGGTCAGACTTCTTTTCTTAACAATGTGTAGTCTATCTTTTTGTTCCTAAAGGCTTGTTTTATGCTATTTGGCTTAACTCAGTGACCTATGGGGGTGGAATTCTTTATCTTGGCTTGATATAAGCAAGCTTTAAGAGTATGTGTGGGTTATAGTCTGACTTGGTGCACAGAAAAGCATATTTTTTTGCGTTGGTTTCTGGTTCAAGCCTAGCTGTTCAATTATGTATTTTTTTTGATGATAGGCTTGGTAGCTTCTGAGGAAAAAATTCTGACTTTGCTTTTGTCTATTTCTGATAATGAACAGTATTTAATTGAAACAAAAAAATCACTCTGTGGTTAACATCTTTTTATGACTTTCAGAAAAGATCAGATCTAATTGCTATGAGGAAAATCCCAAGTCCTTTCTGATTCAATGGATAGAGAAGTTAAGATAATTTGCTACTTATCTTCAGGAATATTCTACAGTTACTTGAAATCCCATGAAGTTGATCTGTCTTGTTAAAATTCAAATATTATTTTGTTATTAACTCTCCCTTTAAAGAGTTTTTTTGATGTAAGGAATGATTTTCATCATAGCTGAAACCTTAAAAGACAAACATGCTATGAGATTGTTTAATAGCTGTAGTCTCTCAATAAAGAGAAAGGAAGAAGTTTGGATGCTAATCAACCTAAAGGCACATTCACAAATATGTATTTCATTGTTTGCAATGTCAATTTCAAGAGCTTAGGAAATGAGACACAAAGCTCATGTGTGAGATCAACAAAAAGTTGCAATAACAACTCCTTTAAACAAAACTTGACTGAATCCTTGCGCCTTGGGTTTGGTTCCTATAAAATATGGTCCGCATTGTAATAATTCTTTTTTTAATTAAAATAACATTCAAAGTAAAAGTTTGAAATTCACTTTTCCATGTGAACTTAGAAGAAATTACAACTGGGCTTTTTTACAATTTGGTGATTGAGTAGACAAGCAGTGTACTTCGTGGGCACCATAATAGTTAACACCTGTTTCAACTGTTTCATATTTGTATTGGATGGAACCTTGGCAATCCAATATATCTTGAAAAGTGAAAACCTGATATAAAGTATTTCATGGTATGGAAGAAATTATAATAAACAGAGTGTGGCTTAAAATATAAAATGCTTATTATGCACATTTACTTCAGTCCTTTTTTGTATTTCTGAAACCAATGTTACTACTTTGTGCAAAAATAATCCTTTTGTGAAGGTCAGTTAAATGATTATTTATTTAATACCAGAAAATAAATAGTCTTCTAAGAAGACAATATTTCCTGAGTAGCAGAGGTTGGCAAAGATGAGTAAATTTCTCAGTCAGAAGTCAGCGCACGGTGTTAATTGCCACTTCATTTAAAGTGGCTTCGGCCAAATCCCCTTTTGGGACAGGGACCACGGACAGAAGGGCTGGTGTGCCAAGGCATGAGCTCTGGAAATCCTGTCTAAGTGCTGATGCTTTCCTATTGCTCAGTGGAGATGCAGCTAATCCTTTGTCATTGCGCACCCTGCAGTTCAAGGAGTACTTCCCTTGACCTGGTAGTGCTTATGCAGCAAAGTGGGATGTTATAAAGTTGAAGAACTGCTCTGTTCCTACTTGGATCACATTTGTGGTGCCTGGTCCCACTGTTTGAGGAGCCCATGGCTCTGGAGAAGATGTACGAAAGATAACTTGGTTTGCTGCTTCTCCTTGAGGCTGTGGCTGCCCCAAAACCATCGGCTGATGAGTAGCAGAGCTGCCAGCGAAGTGAGTCCCAAACGCCTTCCCTCAGCCCCTTCCAGCCATGTAGGACTGGGGAACTGATCTGTAAATGCTGCTCCTTCTTTGGGGTGGAGAGCTAGGTGTGGGCCCTGCCGTGGCTGTGCAGAAGGCTGCGCTGCCAAACCAAGGGGAGCAGCACGAGGTGGAAGTGGTCAGCAAAGGCTTTCCCTTTATAAGAGCGCTTACAGCCATCAAAATAAAATCTGTCATCCACACTGCTTCTTGGGCTTGTTGTTTAAACAGCAGCGCGGGCTTCAGTGACCTGCACCGCTGCAAAAAGAGCTCTTGAAGTTTTTTGGTTTAGTTTTCTTTTTAATCATTATTTGAAGTGGAATTTAGCGAATCATTTAATAACTGAGTTGCCCTTGTTGACATAGGATTTCCTACATCAGGGTTAGTGATGTTACCTTAAGAGCTAGGCAGGAGTGTTTCATCGTTGTTTTTTGTTGCTGATATGGTGTTTTTGAGAACGCTAATTTTGTTTACAAAGTCCAAAAATGCAACACTTTTTTTTTTTTGCAAAAAAGTCTATCAAAATTTTATTCTATCAAAATTTTATTATCAAAATATCAAAAGTTTATTTCAAATGTAGTGGCCAGATGGCTTACATTGTGCCTTCTGTGTGGCACTGCCAGTCCTGCTGCCTCCCGATTGAAACTTCCAAATGCTGCCTTTTGAAGGGAAGCTGGTTTCATGGTGATATTTTAATATTAGTGAGATTACTAATATAATCTGTTAGAAAATGAATGTCAGATATAAATTCTGAAAGCTCCTCAATATGACTTGTCAAAGATGAAATTTGTTTTGAAAGTCAGGGTTATATATTTTTGGGGTATAAACAGGGTATAAACAAATCTCTCAAGATTTGTTTATAAAGAAGTTGAGCTTAGGATGCAGTGACCTAGCAGGCTTATTGTCCTAAACACAAGCTAACGCCTGCTTTTCTCTGTTTGTCTGACTGAGGTCAATCTCAGTCACTTCCTAAATTGCAGCTTATTGTAGTGAACACTGTGTACTTCTAAACACTGTAGAAGTGTTTCCGTTTTCAATGATCGGTGCATAAATTTCATAAGCTCAGAACCGTTCCAGCAAGTTCTTTCCCTGCAGAAGATAGTGGGTTTGCTTGAACAAAATCAGTTCAGCCTTCTCGTTATGAAAGAAATGGGTAACTTTTCCCTGTGTCTGGCAACTCTTGCTGTTCTCAGAAGCAGCAGATCTCCCTGCATCCTTTGCCTCCGTACTTTGCAGGTACACACAGATTATTATATATGCAATTATAGGTGGTATCCCTAATGTATAAGCTAGTGATGAAATTTCTGACTTTAAGTACACTTTGTCCTCCTTGTAGAAATAAATAAGCAAATTGTAAGAAGCTGAGTAACATAACAGTGAAGCACTACCACTGGCTCACAGACTTATGAGGATGAGGAAGTGTGAAAGGGGAAAATAACTGGAAAATAGCTAACAGTGGGAAACAGAATATACAGCTTCATGCAGATTATCTTTTTGACTTCTAATTTTCTTATATTTTTTTTCTTTTCGAGTGAAAGATGCAATCTTAAGTCCAGCTCAGTATTTTGGGCTAATATTCTGAGGTTTTTTTGATTCACTGCATAATGGAGATGGTAATGACTAGGCCACCTTAATATTCAACAACCATCTTGCCCCCAAAAAAGGAGCATAGGCATAACTCTTACGAGACTAAATGCAGAATGGACACGGACAAAATACTGAAATATTACCGTGCCTTCTTGATTATGGGAAGAACAACTTCAAGGTATAGCAATGTTAAACTTCAGGTCTGTTTCAAAAAAATACAGTACAGCCTTCCCTGCCTTTTGGTAGGCGCCATGAGACTTGGTAAACATCTCACCTGATGAAAAGTTACGATGACGAACCATATCTTCATAATACAGTGTAACAACTGAAAGCACTGAATATTAACTTAAACTGCTTCTAAATGCCATTTGCTCAAACTCATTATTCTCTCTAAGACTATCTTTGTGTGGGCCACGTTTAGGCTGCTGTCAGTCCCTGCTCTTCCTGGCTTTGTCCGTGCTTGTTGGAGTCTGTGGCTTGTGTCGTACAGCTGCTGGTAGGGCCAAGCTGTAAATCAGGTCACCAGAATGATTCTGATTAAAAATAAACCTATAATGAAAAGGTTGGAATTTGCTTTGTCAGCATCCTGCTTAAATGCCCTGCAGAGCATCACTGCTATTATCTGAGCCATCTCTTGTTTGTATTCAGTTTAGAAATCATATTTGCAGCTGGAACAAAATCTGTCCTCAGAGCTACAGCTTCAGCCTCCCATCTGTCATCTTCTCTTCTACAGCTTATCTTCTGTGTCCTCTGAGTAAAAGCATGCTGGAGGGTGCCCTTTTCTTCTCGGTTTGTGGAGTTGTGGAGCCTGGAATTGCTCTGCCCCAAGGTGGCTGCTTGCTAGGCTTCACTCAGTGCCTCTGGTTTGACCGTCTTTGACTTGCAATTCAGAAGCTGGTGTGATTTATCAGATAGGACTTTGTAGGCTATAGTTTCTCCATGGTATGTAAGTGATGGTGGTGGTGTTTCCTGAGAAGCCTGTTACAACCGTAGTGGTATTTTCTCTTGAGCAGAAACAAGTCTCATGCCACTAGCTTGAATCTGCTCTGTTGCAGTTGTTGAATGCATTAGCTGAGTTAATGCTAATTGAGGAGATTGACATTGTTTGTGTAATTAGAGTGAGAAGAACTAAGTAGCTGGAACAGTTTTCAAGGCTGAGTTATGGGGCAAACCAGAGGCCTAATCTGTGCATGAGAAATACAGAAATATTGCAATGACAAGGAGTTTCTTCAGCAATCCCATACTATTCAGGAAACTCCCTTCCCCTTGGAGTTTCATCTGGAGGCATTCCTTTTTCTGGGAAAAGAGAATTATCCTCTCTATAATTAGCCCTATGATTAGTTCTCTTCCAGAAAATCCACTGTGTTTTGACTCGATTGCTGTGTCTTCAGTTGCAACACAGATAAGCTGCAACATACGCTAGATGCAGTTGTACCATTTTGAGTGCCATCACTAGCGTTGTCTAAGCATACAGCTAGAAGTTTTAAGTACACGTGGGACTAATTCATGTCTTCTGGAAACCACTAAGTTATATGATTGCTTCTTATACGCTTGCAAGCCCTGTTCTGAAACGCTGCTGTTTCTTCTGCAGGCTTTTTGAGAAGTACTCTTAAGGCTGTATGGTTTGTTTAGTGCCCACATGTTTAGGTTAGTTATTTGCTCTTCCTGATGATGCTCTTGCCTTTTTGATAAATATTAATGTCCTGGTGTGACCCTTGGGGTACAGGGAGCGTTTCAGTGTGCTGGCACACACCCCTCTGACCGTGCCCCTTTTCGACCACCCAGACCTACCCCTCACATCGCACCATTGGACACCACAAGAAGCGTGTTGGGTGTAAGGAGGGTGGTGTTCTCCATTTTGTCTTTTTTCCTACAAATGGTACCGGTGTGAAGAGGTTTTTCTTCCTTCCTCTGAAGAGCTTCTCTTCATGGAGTCAGTATTTTCACCTTGCAGCCTTTGATTTCCTAGGCTAAGCATATCCAGATGTTTTGACTGCATGACAAGTTCATATTTACCCATTGCTGAGCTTTAGCAGCAGCAGCCACATTCACAGCCACTTCTAGCTTGAAGTCGTCTCTTTTGAACGTTGTTCTGGAGTGCTCAAAAGTGCCTGTGCTCAGTGGTGCTGTTGCTAGTGTCTAGGGCTGCTTTTGGTTTTCAGCTGTAGCAGCTGAATGTAGCAGCTCAAACGCTGGCTGGTAGAAAGTACATGTTGCAAAAATTCTCTGGATCAAGTTGTGGTACTTCCCTTGGATTAAAAAATAAAATAGGACTATTATGAAATCCAGTGCTTCTTGTTTTGGTTCTAGCTCTTGATCTAGCGAATGCTGTGCCCTTATAGCTTTCTTTTTATCATCTTATTAGTAGAATTATGTTGTAATGTATGCAGTGTGAATAAATCACTAGACTTGGATGATCTTATTTAGTTTGTAACTAACATATAGATCAATGTATAGTAGCTCTATTATGCAAATAAAAACATCTGCTTGGACTTGATCCTTAGCAAGTGACTTGCAACGAGTTGTTCCAAGTGTTAGTCAGTTGCTGATAAACGTCTGTTGCATGAGAAGATGAGGACCTAGAGTTATAACTTCACAGTAGCGTGAACTCATTGATGATTTCTGTACACAGACTTACAAATTTTCTCCAAAGTATTTTGAAACCAGATCTTATTTTTGTTTTACAGCTGCTGCTGAGGGCAAAGGGAAAAGTGGGGAAGACTTTTTTCAGAAGGTAAGAAAGATATTTTAATTTGGTAGCAACAGTTGACTAGATGAAAAGTTGCATTAATTATTCATTCATAAAGTCAACTAATTAAACTTAATGTGTAGCTTCCACTGTATTGATCAAATACATTTTTAGGTCTTTGTTATTTATTAACCATTAGCTGTGCATGGACCGTGATAAATATGTTCTTTGGTATATTCTACTGCTATTCACATAAGGGCTTAATTGTTGTTTAATTGAAAGTTTCAAGCTATGTGTTATGAAAGTATTTTGCCTAATAGCAGGGGGCTCATCTAAAAGATGTTGTGAGGTGGTCTTAAGGATTTTATCTCTGGGGATAAACGCTACATCCTGTTATTGAAGGACTGACATGAGACTTACTGTGCTATCACTGAAAGCATAAATATTTGGTTGGGAAATGCGAAGTCCTTTTAAGAAAGAAATGCACAGTCCACACTGATTCAATAAAGCTTGTGGTTAGACAGAGGCATGGAAGGACTGGGAAAAAATAGTCCTGCAGCAACTAAACTACAAAGAGAAGCATGAGCAAGAGTAATGACTTTGAAATTGCTTTTCACAAAGAAACATGTCTTTTATGAATAGTGTGTAAAATATTATTTGAGCTAATGAAGATCTGCATACAGTATGCAAATAAAAATGAGCCGCTTTGTCTTTCTGTACCATAGAAAAGACAATGTAAAAATCTTCATGCTGTATCCTGAGAAGTCTTGAAATGCCTTTTGACTGGTTGTCTGTTAAACAAGTAGTTGTCCATATTTTTTCAATGTTTTGTTCATTCTTAAAGATGGTACTGCTAGAAGGTATCTTCTTAGATGTAAGAGAACAGTTTACCCTGTATGTGGTCATCAAGCACTTTGATCAGGGCTGGAGGGGAGGAATATGTATACAAGCAAAATTCGTTTTTTAAAAACAATTGTATGGGAGTCTCCAGGTTATGTTCTTGACTGACAAATGAATTACTTTTCTGAATGTGCTGCTTGTGCTTGACTTTCCAATATTAGTGAGCACAGAGGAGGAATTGTCAATTCTTTCTTAGGATTTTATCAAAATGCATGGATTTTTTTTAACTTCCTGCAACGAAGCTGAGTCTTAGTAGCAGATACTTCATATTACATGTTTATTTTACAGCACAGCATTTTCACAGCCTTGTGTAAAATTACTCATAATTCTTAAAGCTGTGAACAAAGTATTTCCTCTCTGTGGGGCTGACATATTTGATGTGTGTTGGATACCTGGTTATTTACTGTAGATATAATGTACCTTACAATTACAGAGCTGTTAGTATAGCAAAAAATACTGTTTTGAATTTAATAGGAAAATGTGCTGTGTGAATAAGAGTACAATACTTATCAATATCCATAATGTGTTGTCTATTTTGGCATTAATGTATTGTCATACACCTGTGTAATTATATAGGCACAATGTGGGTATGGCAACAAGCTAAAGCTGCTTCATTTTGAAAGGCATTCTTCTTAGTGACGCATCAACTCTGTAGTTTTAGATTAGTGGATCTTTTGTGTACATACACATGATATTACAGCTAATAAAAACAGATGGAAACTATCTGCTTTCCAAGTTTTCTCTTTTGTTCAAAAAAAAAAGAAACCAACAACTTTGGTTGCTCATAGCTTACTCACCGTCTGTCTGTGCAATTTCCTTTAATCAGGGGTATGCTTTTTTTCCTCTTACGTGAAATGAATAAGGCAGAGTTTCTGGAGGTAAAACGAAGACTTTTCATGTGTTTCAGGTTGTAGTGAGGAAGAAACTCATTTGGAGCATTGAAAACATATTGCAAACTAAGGTAGCGAGGTACCTTCCAGAAAATTAGCATGAATTCAAAGGTGTAGCAAAAACTACTTTAAAAGTGCATTTGGAATAATCCTTTCCTCAGGGCTGTGTTGTTGGACCGAAGTTGAGTAGTGAAGAGAGGTGCATCACTCTTAAGTGACATCAAGGATTGAGGGTATAATTGGCATAAATGTTGTCACGTATAACATCTTCAGACAAATTGTACCCTCAATGTGTTGAACTGCAGTGGGTTGGAAGGAGTGAGCCAGGTGAGAAGTTTCCATATGAATGCTGAAATGACAGAAGCGACGGGGCAAAGACTCAGTGATCCTGTATGTTAAGACACAGATGAAGAAGGAGGAGAGAGGCCATTACTGGAGGGAAGCAAGACAATGCTGGTAGCTTCATGTGGTGGCTGGACATCAGGAGATGGTGCTTAGTTCATATAAGCTAGACTGCAGGAGGAGCAGAATTTACTCAGTGATCCCTAAGCTGAGCTTTAAAGTCAGGACTTAACGAGGGTCATTAAGCTACACATAGCATGCTTTGTAACAAATCTATCATGTTTTTAAAGGATTAGATTCACACAGATTTTGTGATGCTGTCTTCTACTTAGCAGAGGCAGGGTGGAGGGTGAGGACCTAACACAGTCTGTGGAGTTTTCAAAACCACTGGGAGCTGCTAACAAGGGATGCATAAATAATGTGATGGCTTTCCCTCCCTAGCTCTCTGATCTGCAGTTCCCTGGCAGGTAATCTTAAATAAACATCGGTTGGTTGGCTGTTGTATTGCATACAGTTTATGTAAAAGAACCTCATGGACTATGCTCTATATATTATTGTCCTAATTTATTCTATGTGAGTAATACATAATATAAAATTCTTTTGATCCAAAGCCCATTTGCAGTAGATGGTGGAATTTTTCCATTGAGTTCCGTAACATCTGGTTCATGCCTCATAGGCAAGCAGGGTCCCTCCCAGACAAAGACAGGACATTGTTTCAGGGAACATTATAATTTATATAGCACTATAGATATGCATGGCACTTTATATAAAATGTAAGAAGGTGGTGGGTCTCTGCCCTGAGGAGTTTATAACCCAAACCAGATGAGCGTTGGCCATATGGACAGAGGGGAATTTATTGCATCATTTATGCTTGTCTTTGGTTCTGGCCTTCTCAAGTCTTGCCTGTTTTTTTGTTTGTTTTGTTTTTGTTTTGTTTTTTTGTTTTAATATTTGAAATCTTAATGTTAAATGATAACTGTTCACTCTAAAATTTGTCAAGGAAACAGTGTATGAGGAGCCTTAATCATGAGACTGTCAACAGTATGGTGGGAGATGGGTGAATGTTGAGGTTTAGTAGAAGCTGGGTGGAGTTCTTAGGCTAATGTAAGACTGCATGTGCAGAAGGAGCAGCTCTGGAAATGTCCATGTGGGGTTCTGTCCAAGTGCTTGACTCTAGGTCAGATGTAAGCTCCTCATTTCAGCATGGTTCAGTGTGTTATGTGCATTAGTCATGGGCTCTTAAAGTATTTCTGAGGGGGCTCTTCAATTCTTCCTTTCCTGGCTTTCAATTGTTCGTAGAGTTTGGTTTTGTGGAAAGCGCAACATGCTACCAGACAACTGTAACTTGTGGCTTCTATTGTCTCTGAATGTTTGAGATGCAGATTTCTTTTAATCAGAAAGAAATAGTGTTTGTAGGAATTAATATTAATTTACACAGTTGAAGATATAGATTTTTTTTTTTAAGATAACACTGGATTTAGGCAAAATGTTTTATAAATGCTTATGCTTCTCTTGACTACAGTGTCTGTTACTCACTGAAGGGAGCGTAACCATGCTTGGAGATGTTGGAAGCATGAAGCTCCAAATATGCAAATATTACATGCGTACAAAAATCTCATCTGATAATAAGTTAGGTGTGCAAAGGAAGACCAGGGTTTCTGTTTCTCATTTTCTTTATTTGATTAAATGAGTAGGCTCTTCAAACATACTATATTTTTTTAGAAGCAATATTTGGCAAAACCATCTCTCAAAGCTAGTCACTTTATCAATATAAAGATTGGAAAAACAGTAGCATTAAGACTGTTTTTTTTTTTAAATTGCGATTATATATTGGAACACATCTAATTCCATTTTTGTATCGCTTTTCAGTTAAATTCCTTTCCCATAGTTATTAATGACCATACATTACCTTTTGTTTAGGAGGCTCTGGTAGCAAAGGCAATAAGGAAACAGCCTCAGCCCCTGTTTATTTATCTAACAGTAATAGAGCTTGTTTTGCAACATCCTGTGTTTTCATTTATATGCAAATTAAAAAAAAAATTGAGGACCGTATTAGGCAAACCTTGTAACTTTTGCATAATGCTTGAGTGAATAT
Source organism: Nettapus auritus (assembly GCA_011076525.1). Classification (NCBI taxonomy): domain Eukaryota; kingdom Metazoa; phylum Chordata; class Aves; order Anseriformes; family Anatidae; genus Nettapus; species Nettapus auritus. The sequence continues at coordinate 7,296,558 of CM021770.1, read as the reverse complement.
ATTGACCAAGTTCTTATGTACATGAACATACATTCTGATAGAAATAAATATAACTAAAAATGGTATTTTTCTGTTGCTGCTGTAGGTCAGGCTGGAATTTGGTCAGTCTACTTCTTAATGTTTCAATTTGGAATGTGTAGGTAAAGCTGTAAATGTGGATGGCTTAGGGCACTTTCAGGCATAACAAGTATTAATCATTGACCTGAGACTAAGATGTCCCAGGCTGATTATAATCTGTGTTCAGCGGGAACTTTTTGAAGGGCTTTCCATGTGTCTTCATCCATGACTTCTCTGAAACTGTATTTGTAATTATTGCTTCCCTAAGGCTATATTCTCATTTCTGATGGCAATAATGCAGCTGCTGGTTTCTTCCAGTGCTATTTATTTTTGCTAGTGAGACATAATAATTTCATGCTTATCTATATGTTATCATGGGTTTCTGTCCCCATTTTAACTGCAGCAGCAGTTGGGAACTGTAGAAACTAACTTCACACTTTCCATTTTTCTGGGTAGAAATCAAGCCATATCTGTATTAGTTAGCATTAAAATATATGCTTGATGTGGAGTTTGGCTCATAGCATGTGACAAGGATATATTAAGGCCATCCATTTCCAGAACTAGTTTCAAACACCTGGCTGTGCTATTCTGTGGTGGGAATGCTGGCATGAGCTCCTAATTTATGTTCAACTCCTCTGTTTTGCTTCCTGGAAAGAGGAAGTGACTGCTCAGGGATGTTGGTGTGGATGAGAGAGTTGAAAGAATGTCAGTAGTCGTCAACATGTGCAAGAAATCTTAAGAGTTTTGTCTCCCTTTTGGTAAAGCCCCAGCCGGTGGAAAGAAGGAAGCTATTTAGGTTGGATCAGTTTGTCTAAAAAGGTAAATTGAGAATGTTTACTTCACCATTTTGCTTAGTTCAGGCAGAGCTAAGTGGTGGGAAGCCTTCATTCGTGTGGAAAACTGCGTTCATCACATCTAGCATAGCAATCCATCTGTTAAGGGGATGGAGTTAAGTACAAGGACTTAAATCATGAGCTTTAGCTTCTTTGTTGCTTCTGATATAACGGGGGCAATCTTGAAAGTTAGCCTGTAATACGAAAATGCTGTCTGATGGGCCTAACTCTTGAAGTGCCCACTGCATGTGAAAGCCTTAAAACAGTGACTGTCCCTGCCGAGCTTGTAAGGGATAGTTTCCTTAGTCAGAAACAAGGGATCAGACTGCCCACTAGTATGGAGTGAGTGATTCTGTTTCACTGTGTGGAACTCAGTCTGAGGTCCAAGTGAAACCCAGCTTTAGTTGATAAAGTCCCATTTTACGCAACCATACTGCTGTACTTCACCTTTTGTGCAAGATTTCTAAAGCATTAGAGAAGGAACAATTGATCACCCCAATCTCTCTTGAGATGCTTGATCCTTTTCACTCTGAAAGAGAAGTCCTCTCTTACAATACAGAAGAAGGATTTTTGGTCCTCAAATGCTTGTATTCCTTCTTCTGAAATAGTGAGGAAAGGAGGTGAGTGATACACATGAATAACCTGCAGTGGGTTCCTGGTCTTTGTAGGAAGGGGACTGCCTGTTCTGTTGCTGTGAAGAGGAGAGGGGGCTACCTATCTATTGCTCTTCCAGTAACAGGCTGTGGGGCTTCAATGTTCTGTTATTTTCTCAGATAAATTTCTTCTTTTCTGTTACTTGTTTGGAACTCATTAATGCTGTACACAGAGGTATACTGATAGCTAGCTTTGTTTTTGCATGCTTAGATAATCCTTTTACACTTTGTATTATATTTTCAGCCATTTATTTAAAATAAAAGCATTACCTCTTACTTTGAATTTGTATTTCTATTCGGGGTAAACAAAATAATGAAGTCAATTCAAGAAAAGGCTTAAATGTTTCTCTGTAGGTAAGGGCATCTGGTCAAGATTTTTCTTCTCACTAGAAATAGTTATGAATATGTACTGAAGATGAGTTTCTTTAGATGTAAGATATAGTCCTTTAAAACATCCTGCTTGCTTGTTAGTGTACAGGCAGGCCACAAAATTGTCAGTCATGAGAAGTTAAAGGAGAACGTGTTAGTATTTTGCTTAGTTTGACATGAAGCTGTAGATGTATGTGATTTGGAAACAGATATGTTTTTGGTTGCATTTGTACCTGAATCTAGATTAGTTGGAAAACTGAAACATTTTGATTTTTTTAAAGTTATTTTAGCATTTATTGAAGCTAATTTTAAATTGAAATCCTTTTAACAAAAAGGATATTCATATGTGAAGATCAAATTCCAGCAATACTGAAATAAATAACTTGTAATGGAATCATGAAATTGTTGTTTTTGCCAAGATTGAACCTTATCCATATACAGTCTCCCAGATGACTATGTATATATATTTAACCCTTTTCAAATACAGGTAGAGTTACAGGAGAAGGACTAGCAAAGTAGTTGCATGGAGAGACTTGAAATGTTTTGGGATTCTGACAGTTGTAAAATAAAATAGGAAAATCAGATACCTCTACCCCACCCTACAGGAGCTGTATGCATTTATCTCCTGGTACCTGGGAAGGCTTTTTCATACTGTTCCTTGCTATACAGAAATTTACACAGCTAGGGATCGGTTCTTGTCTTCCCTATGCATGACTTTGTTGCATGCTTTTAAATAGTTAAGTAAACTATTAATCTAGGACAATCTATATCAAGTACAATTTTCTTATGTTTTATAGTTTTAGTGCTCACTGTGCAGCCACTCCGAGTAGCAAATGACTTTTTTCTCTGCTACAGAAGAGCACAGACTGAACACTAAATTCTGTTTTAGCTTAAAAGTAGTTGGTGCCTTGGTGCCATCTTAGTAGTGCTTGTGTTCAGAAATATCCCTTTGCTTTTACCTGCGGAGAAGTAACATCAGTGCTGTGGAGTCAGACACACAGTACGGTGGTGGTGGGTGATTTTTGTGTGTGCAGTAGTTCTAATGTATGTAGGAAATTCTGATCTTGAATTTCATGTGTAGACCTTAGGAGGGGAGATAGGGGCACAGCTTGGGCTAAGAATTCACCCTCCCCCCCCCCCCCCCACCCCCCGCCGCGGCGGGGCCGCCCCCACCAAAAAAAAATAAAAGCCCTTCTGGTTCCAGCTACACCCATAGCTCTGTTCTTGCTGCTAAAACTCTTGTTCTGGGATTAGTCATCCTCTCAAATACTGTTGTTTCACCATATCTGCATTAGAAGAAGAACAAGTATCAATCCTTGTAGGATTTTGCTTGTCTACTGTGACTCTTCAGCTCGTATCTTCTCCTGCTTATGTATTTATTTCCATGCAAGCTATACTCCATGTTTGTGGTTTACGTTGAACTGAGCCAGTGTAAGATTGACAGTCCTATATGTCACTTTGATTCTGGTTAACCAATTTTACTAAGTATTTGAGGTAGTTTGAGGTGTAAAGGAGAACTAACAGGTATGAAATTAGTATGATCTTTGTCTTCTGGTAGGATAAATGTAATCAGACTACTCCAGTATCTTTCATAGTATTTTCAGTTAACTACTGAATTAATTTTGATCTTGGAGAATATTTTTATAACACTTGGAAAAATAAGTGTTTAAAAATGTGTATCAGGTGGTGGATGACAGAAAAGTTGGACTGTGTTTTGGTCTCCTTTTTGTAAGAAACCTGGCTTTGACATGTTTTATGATCCTTAAAAAAATGCATCTGACTGCATAGACCTTTTGCCGTTAAAGCACACTTTACCATTCAAAACCCTTCTTAGAAATCTTTTGCAGTTATTTAATATTAGGGTTACTCTACCATCATGGTGATTTAACCTCACTGCTCAAATATTTTCCATTTTATCCTTTAAAAGATGTATTCCCCGTGAATAATTAGGCAAATAAAAAGTACCTGGAAAAGAGCAAAAAGATGTTCAGGGATCAGTTGTGCTGAGATGATTCTGGGTCGATATTAATGGCAGGAGTCTTCCCTTCTACCTGTGGAGGCTGGTGAAGTCCAGATGATCAACAAAATGCTTGCCTTGCTTTCTGCACCAGCAAGTGTTAATGAGCAATCCTGCAACAGTGTTTTGGATCTGCATAAAGAATCTTAGTTTTTATGACAGTAAAAACGCATGCCATCAATATTACTTGTTTATGGAAAAATGTAATTGTCAAATTTTGAAAGGCCGTTTTCATGTTACTACCTTTTTGCTATTGCTGCTCCTGGATTTCATTTTTTTTGTACTGTCTTGCATGGTAGCTTTCATCTTTGTTTTCTACAAACCTGATATAACAAATTTTTTTTAGGTTCATGGGAGAAACTGTTTCTCAAAACCAGGTGTTAAAAATGGATGTGGATATAGTGATATAACAACTATCAATCACCTTTCCTTCAGCACTCATTTATGATTCTTTGGGTACTTGTTATTCTCCATAAACTTCACAAATCGTGGTAATCCATAAAGAATTGCACAGTTTAACAAAAAGGAGATTCAGATTCAAAACATGATTACCACTTTTTTTTCCTATTATCATGACTTCTATGTAAATGGTACTGTTTATCTTGTTTCCCTATCTTCATCCTACCTCCACACATGAGAATTTTCTCCTTTGCAGTAATTATGACAGTACATACTAATGCAGAGAGGTCCTTTTTTTGTGGTATAGATAAGTGTTGAGGGTTTCTGCTGACTCCAAGAGCTTTATAGTTTTTATGTCAGTGGAGAAAGTGGTATTAATTGATGCTATGTTGAAGTGGAGATTGGGGGTCATCTTGAACTTGCAGATTATTTGGCTCTGAAGTTGAAGAGCGTATTGTTGCCAGTAATAATTCTCTAGAGGCATCCTTATACTTGCTGGTCTGAGGTATACTAATGGAATGTAACGAGTAAAGTCTATCGTGCATTTTCTGTCTGTCTCCAATATCTGCTTGAGTTACAACTCAGCACTTGCAAATATTTTTTGACTTGTTTTGCAGCTGAGCCATATACATGTTATCTCTTGCTTCGGTGTGTTACTCTTCTGATTTAGACTTTCCTTTTTTTTTTTTTTCCAATTTGCTCTTTCCCTTGTCTTGTTACTTTAACATTACCTCAAACTTCTCCATTTTACCTTCATGCTGCTTGGAAAGATCATATCTTACTTGGTCATGCCTCTTTTTCTTGCTGCAAGATGATTTTATACTAAGAGCTGAATCTCTGAGACATGAACCAAGGATTGCAAATAACATTAAGAGAGACTGTAAAGGGATTCTGAGTATGGTTCAGTCCTTGTCTTGACTGTACACAGTGGTGTGTTTATTTTTCTATGTGAAAAAGCAATTTCTAAGTCAAAAGTGAGACCTGGAAGGAAGTCATTTTTTTTTCCCTATAGTTTTTTTTTTCTTGTTTCATCATTTAACCTGCTGAAGGAACTGTCCCCACTCCCCCAAGGGGATTTCAGGTCACTTTGAGAAGGGTAAAGCAAGCTACAGGAATCACTGCTCCGTTTCCTCCCTTGCTTCTCATCTACTTCTGTTTAATGCTGCCTCAGAGACAATAACTTCTGTTTTCACAGATATGATCACCTGTAGTTAGTCAGTTTAACTTTATTTTGTGTAATTTACTTAACCTATCTGCTCCAGCTGTTTGGCAAGAAGTAATTTTGCCTCTAGCCTTGAGAATGCTGGAGGTGGTTCTTGTTGGGGAAGGAATTTTTGCTTCATGGTGGCAAATTAAAATGGAGGTTTGTTGCCTGCCTTATCTCTGCTTACTGAAATCTTAGATCCACGCTTATAATATATCCTCATTTTTATTGGAATGTTGGTGTCTTACTGTTTAGCCAAAATATTTCATTCAGGATGTTGAGCTTGGAGTGTTTGTCACCAGGCCCTGTGACAGGATTTGCCGTCTCTCTGCCAGCCCTGGTGTGTGGTGGTGGGCTCTGCAATGGTCTGAGCAGCAATGCCAAGTGCTTTCTGGTAACTGTCATTGTTTGGCAGTTGAATACAAGGTATACTGTTGCAGTAACTTAAATGTTTACTCCTTAGTGCTTGGTGCTGCTGTCCATGACCCAGGTGCCCCGGAAGGCTGCTGTGGCAGTGTAGGCCTCCTCTGGGTACCGTGACCCATGGGCCAGCCACGATGGAGTGAGAGACAGCTTTGAGCACCTGACTGCTTCCAAGTCTTGTTCAAAAGTAGTGCTGATTGTGTTTTGGGCGTGTTAAGAGTGGCTTTCTCATGGATGCAAGAGGCTAGGTGTGTAAGATTTTAGGGGCTGAAGAGAATTGTGCTAGAAGCTGCCAGTTATGCTAAGGCAGTGGGTGCTGAAGTGCTGTCTAAATTAAGATGGGGTTTTGGTGGTGTTGGTGATCTACGCCTAGGTGTGTGTTTGGTTCTAATGTGTGAAGGCAAATTAGGAAAAGGCTTTAAAGACGAGAACTGATCTGTTCGAAACACAAACGCTACCTGGACAAATGAATGAGAACTGCCAGTGGGTGTGCAATTTAATTACTTTGTTTTTTAATAGCATGAAAAATCCAGGGTATCTACAAAACTTGCTATTGTGTATTTAAAGGGGGGGGGGGGGAAGTGATGTTCTTAAATATAGATTGAGACAAGCATGCATGTGTTCTAAAAATGGGATTTACGCTTTTTAAGATTTGGAACATTTTCATTGTTTAAGTACACTGTGTTAAAAAGGCATATATATATTTCGGTTATCCCTAGATTGCTCAGTTTAACCTTACTAACTTCCCATGCTGAAAGAGGGATTTATCACTGACAAAATGAATGGCGGTTTTCTGGTGGTGGTGGTGGTGTTCTTATATTTTTGACAGCTATACTTGCAGTTTTGGGAAGTTTCTTTTGTCACTTCAGTTTGAAAGTTGAGAAAAACAATTGCAAAAGTGCCCACCCTGGCTGGTGCAAAAACTTTCAGGTTCTTTTCTTACCTGTTTTCCCTTTCTTTGTGAATAAGGAGTAAGGCAGAAATGGCTGAGATGCATGAATCCCAAAGGCCAGATAATCAGAAAAAGATAACTTCATAACACAAATGATAAATAATACTCCTTTCATTTGATGAGTTGCTTGAAATGAGGAAAGGCCTGATTAATAGGTTGTTCTGTATCATCTGCTTTTTGTAAAATACGTGAGAGTTTTAAGAGTTCTGGTTCATTGTTTCTTTTCATCTGGGCATTCCTGATTCTATCCAAAATCAGCTATACGAAAATTACAACTTAAGACAATAGGAAATTATATTTTAACGTAAAAACCCTCTGAAGTGAGTAAACTATATTGTTTTTTAAAATAAATCTAGAGTAGTTGGAATGCAAGGAGGCTGAAAGCTGCCAGAGATGGATTTTTTTCCTTGAAGGCTCAGTGATCTGCAACTGGTGTCAGATTTTAGGGTCAGGTCACAGCCCCATTTCTTGTGTGTCTTACAGTATCTTGTGTCGTCATCTGTGTATTCCACACTGAGAGTAACTTGTATATTTTGGCAGCATAAATACCACAATTTCTTTTAAGAGAAGTGAAAATGGAGATTAATTATTTAAGAGTTCTTTCATTCCGAGGAAAAGAAACTTGAGATTATTTATTATGCGATTAAGTCTTGCTGCCAAATGTGCCTCATCCTTCTTTCAGTCAGTTGATCCTTCAAGATGGAGAGAGTATCAACTAGTACAAACCCTCCCACGTATTTTATGTGAAAAGAAGGGAAACCTAGGCAGGAGGTGCTCTTCAGCAGTCTAGTGTCTAGCTGATCATGAACTCAGATGTATTCATCCCTAGACTGAATTTCCTGTAAATGTTTTGTAGCTGAAATATTTGTACAATTAAAACCTGTGTTTATATATGTATCACTTACAGAGCAAGTTCTCTGTTCTGTTTTGGTTATTTGAGAGCAGTGCTGTTGTTTTCAGGGTATATGGCATAACACTGAGTTTACACTAATAAGTATTCTGTTGCAACATGCTGTTGAGGCTTTTATGGAGTGATTCCAAATCTGTTCTATGGGGAAAAACAAACAAAAAAACATCTGGTAATATATATATATATATATTTACACTTAAAACTGCCTTGGTTAGAATGTTAAAATACAGTTAAAAGTTGATGTCCTGGTGATCTGTGCTATCAAGAGTTTTACTGTGGTGCAGTTGCAAGATTGTTACCTTCAGGTTTAACAGCTATGGGACAAACTCACCTTCTGGAATTTTAGAGGTTTGTGACCCCTCCTGCTGTTACAGTAAATAGTGGTGGTTTTTTTTATTTAACAAAAAAAAACAATAATGCCAACGAAAAAAAAAAAAAAGTAGGTGACTATACAAAAGTATACAAAATAGAACTTTTTGCAATTTTGGTCCTCCTCGTATAACTTGTTGAGCTTTCTGGTTATTGTAGTACATGAGCTTTATTTTTGAAATACAGCTTAAACTCTGCTTCAGGGTTCCTATGAAAATCATGATTTCTCAAAAATATAAACGAATCATTTTCTGTGGCAAACCTTTTTAGGCAGTTATGATCTCAAATGGCTTGACAAGCAAGAGAAGTTTTTTTTTAATGGGTGAAAAAATAAGTGTTGCAGGAAAAACTTATTTTTTCCTATGTAATATGAGGTTTTCAAGTATGTGGAAAAGATGATGATGATTACAGTCAGCTTGGAATTTATCATGAAGTTTACTGTTTAGAGTTCAAAGCCACTAGTACTCTGAGCATGCTTATACTTCAAGAAATGCACTTAATTTAAATGCATCCAGACGTTTTTCTACGTAACTACATAAGACAGGAGATAAACTTGTCTTTATAGTGACCAAATTGTGAGCCTTCCTTCTGGTCTAATGTGGTAAATTGTAGCCTTGCATTCTCAAAAGAATTTGAAGGTATTAGTTAGCCAAATCTCAGTGACTGGCAGTCAGACCTCTTTTCCTTTGAAGATCTCATCAGTCAACTCTTCTGTATGTCCCCTGAATGTATGCATCTCTGAAGCCATGGGCTTTCATTTCTTTTTTATCATTAGAAATAAGGAGGACTTAATTTCTTTAAGATGCATGTTGCCAATCTTTATTGAGTGGGTGAAGTACTGATGGGATATAACACTTGCCTGGAATGATGATCATTCACTCCCCCTTTTTTTTCCTCTTTTGTGGTTCCCTTTATGTTGAATCTTTTAAAACTCACTCCTGCATCCATTATTTGTTTTAGCATCTCCCTCCTCCTTTTAGTTAATTCCTTGTTATTTTCTGTATATTTACTTGCCTGTTGCACAACTAAGAATAATCCTGGCCCAAAGCCCTCTATCAGACACAAGTGAATTCTTTGAAATAACTTTTTTCACATCTGGATTGGAAAATTGTGAGAAGTATGTCTATGTTGCCGATAGAATTTCATCCTCCTGGAAATGTCTTATTTCAGCTGTAACTTATTATCCAATATTTGCTTAAACCAAAAATATAGTATAATGAAGTCTGGCTGACGCTTTCAGTTTTTCCACATGGTGTGCTAATCTGGAAATTGTTTTGGTGTACTGGGGATATGGATGGAGAAGATAAGAATAAGGAGGCTTTTAGAGAAGTCAGCCTTAGTTGTGACTTACACTACTATTGGAAATTTATTGGTATTGTAGCTGATTTTTTTTAATGCAGTCATTTTCTTCTTGGATGTGACTGTAGTTTATTTTGGAAGTAGATTTTTTTTATTATTATTGCTTATATTTATTCCTCATGACAACAAATGCTAAAATGTACTGCTTTGTTTAATTCCTTCACCCCCACCACTTTTCATGAGTTGACTCTTTTGGATGGTATCCATTTTTTTTTGTGCATTGTAATTCTCATTTGTATGAGAATTTTCTACCTCTCTCATGGAAGTTGAACAAATATCCTTCATATAGGAGGAACCAGACCCTGAGAGTTGCCATCTGAAAAGCTCTCTTTGTCTATTCCTACCTCTTACTTGGGTCATTCAAGTATTATTTTAGTCTTTATTTAGAAAGTATCTTAAGATAACTTAATGTTTTTATTGAACTGTAAAGCTTTGAAATTCACTCTGAAATGGACCTGGAGCATGTTGTGGCTAGCAGTAGCCTTTTGAAATTCATAGACATGGAGCAGCATTGTCGGTTTGCTTTTCAAATTTCAAATTAGCACAAGTCACGGATTTGTAATAATTGATAGATTGAAAATAGTGAACAAATTTATCTTGTGCAAAAATGAATTCTTGGCTTTGTACGAGAGCAATAAAAACTTAATTTTGCTTAAATGCTTTCTTTTTTAATAGATTATGGAAGAAACAAATACACAGATTGCCTGGCCGTCAAAGTTGAAGATTGGAGCAAAATCGAAAAAAGGTATTTAGTTTCATTCTTTTTATTTTTATTGGGTAGGTTTAGGTCTTAAAGAAGTAAAGCCATGGAACAAGCAATTTTGTCTTTAGAATAGCCTTATCAGTAGTGGGCATCTGAAATTTTTTCAGTCTTCTGTTTTTGAGAATTTATCTCAACTTTGTATAGATATCTGATGTACAAATCCATTTTTAAGTAACTTGTGCTTCTGCAGGTATGTTGTCAACACTGATGTACGTGTTGTCTTTAGCATGCCTGCTTTCTTCTGTATAGTTCTACATCCCATCTGAATGGCTTCTTTATTTTAGGCTAACCAAAGCTAGGTTTTTATATTAGTAGGTATATTAGTGGGTGTTCTGCTGTTATTGTTTTTTGTTTTGCTTTATAGAGTAAAAGATTTGTTAGTTAAGCCCAGTTAGAACAACTATACCGTTTGTGTTCCTGACAGCAACAGTATGTATGCTTCTTTGTTTTCTTCATGAAACTGAAGTAGAGTGTTTCCTTACTAATGGCTAGTGTTATCTGTTTGAAATTATGCCTCTTTTGGAAGTACAGGCTGTTCGTATGTATCAATTATATCATCTGGAAGATCTTTCTGAAATAAGCATTCTAGTTCTGTTCTTAAAGGTTGTGACTGAATGAAAGTAATACTTAATTCCTCAGCTGCAGAAAAAATGAAACTGGGTATGTTTTTCAACATTTCACATGTTTTTGTTCAGGCTGATACATATTAAAACCCCAAAAGGTGGAGTTCAAATAATATCTTTGTATGTTCTATTTAGAATGTAGTGGAGATGTGGGCTAACCTTTGTAAGTGAAGAAGGTCTTACGAGAAGAAAAATAATCTCTTCAGAAAAGTGCAGGATTAATAACATGGAGTAAAATGAGATTTGGTCTCTGAGGTACTTTCCCACATGCTATTGAAGTACAAATTTTCCACCTGTACAGGAAAAAAAAAAAAACACATGAGAAGGGAAAATGGGGAAAGAATTCAGACTGGAAAAAAAAAATGCAAGTATCGTATGTATATATTCATAGGTGAAACTAATGTTTACGGGAGGGTGAGAGTAGCAAGGTCTTTGTGCAATCCTGTGGTCTACTGCCTACCATGCTATGAATCAAAACACAGCTAAAGCTCCTCAGGAAACTGAGGCAGGAGAAGTATGTGGGTTTTTTTTATTATTATTTTTGAAGTGGGTAAAAGAAGAAATAAAGCAGTACTTGCATTTGTGTTCTTTCCAAGTTAAATGATCCTAATCCTGAAGCTGAAAAGCATCTGTGTAGAGAGCTAAGAGAGGTGGCTGGCTGGAATGCTGGATTTCTACTTACAGATGCACGTTATGTAAATTAATTTAAACTTTTTTGTAGTGATCTCAAAGAGATAAAGCTCTAAAAGAGATATGAGATGATAAAGTTAAAAATTGGGGGGGAACACAGTATAGTAGGGCACACTGAGTGCATCTGTAATAGGAGTGAGTATTTTGGAAAGAATTCATGTCAAAATATACTTTAGATAGAGATGGGCCGCAAATGAGGAGGCATTTTAGTAATATGCTGAACTATTAAAAAGGGAAGTTTCAAATGTCCATGACTGCAGGGTGGCTCTTGAGTTAAGATTTTACTCTCTGGTTAGCTTTGCCCAGGGAAGTTGTGTATATTCACTTAAAATAGTCAATTACAGGTTGTGTGCAAAGAATCCCTTAACCTAAAGGTTCCTATTTCTTGTGAAATACAGTGTAGTTTATATATTCTGTTTACATTTGGTGTCAATTGTTTGCAGTTCTCTAACTTTCCATTCGTGGACACAGCAGCTGTTTATATGGGGAAAATACTCTCAAGTGTTTAACATACTTTAGCTTTGCTTAATGGCACTTTGTGATGGAGAGGGGAGTCTGAAACAAGTAACTGGCCAGCTTGCTGTGGACTTGAACTCTGAGCACACGCTGTTTCCCCACCTCCCTGGCTGGCAATTGAGTGCCTGGTAAGCAGTTGGTGGAGAAGCAGTTACTGATGTACGATATTGTAAATATACTGCATGTTATCGTGATCAAATATAACATGCAGTAAATATATTGCATGTTATCATAATCAAATGAAACCTTTTTTTCATACAGTTCAGCTGTATGAATAAGTATAAAATATAGCTTGCCTGCAGTATCACTAGTATCACGCGTCAAAAAATCATGATTTTTAAAGGCAAAACCATTAGGAAGACTTCTCTGTACATGCTGCTTTTGTCATGTTATCGAGTCTACTGTGAAGTGTTTAGGGCTTTACGTAGTGCTCTTCTCGCTGTTGCCAGTTTCTAATTTGATGTTGATACTGTTTCAGGAAGGACAGCATACATATTTTCTTTCCAATTACTGCACATAAATTGAGATTTGTAGACAAGCTGTGCATCAGAAGGGTCAGTCAGGATCTGAAGATTGTTCTGTACAAGCCCCTGAACCTTTTTCTGATCCCTTGAGGAGAAATTTGCTGTGATGAAACTGAAGCATTGAGTAGTGACCTCAAAGTTGCTAAACTTTATTTGGTTTTATACTTACTACAACTTCTAATGGTTGTGAAATAACTGTGTGGAGTATTGTAATGGGGGTTGTTAACTCGAACTTGATAAATGTTTTCTAAAAATTTTGAATTGAAAAATTCCAACATCTACACTTAGCATATGCAGATTTTAAACAATTTGCGAATTAAAAATGTGTTTTAATATGAAATTGCAAAAATAGCCTTTTACAAAGGCTAGGATGCACAAATCAATTATCAACTCTCAATAGTTTCATAAAGGCCAAAACAGGAATTTCCTGGCTTTGATGAATACCAGATGTTGCAGTCTTGCTCGGGTGATGAGGGTGAAGCATTTTGAAATGTGTGTTTAGAAAACACACAAACAGATAAAAGTCTTCCAATAGCATCTTTAAGAAAGCCATTTGCTCAGGTTCATGAGAAGATTCCATACCATTAAGGCTTTAGAGGGGGAACAACTTGAAACGCTCTGTAATGCCCAGTCCCTCTCTGCCAGTGACTGGAACAACCAGAACTGATGTCCTGAGCTGTGCACCTCTGTTTTTACATGGGGGGTACAAGAGGTGGAGTTTCTGACATACCAGGAGCTGATGCTCTGGAGGCTTCAGGTCTTCCGAAGTTCCGTGAATTAATGGTCAAACAGACAAACAGGGTTTTTTTCTATTTTCCCTCTTGCTATCAACATGTTTTTTTTGTTTGTTTGTTTTTGTTTTTTTGTTTTGTTTTGTTTTGTTTTTCCTCTGGTATGGTTAATATTGCCTAGGAATGTTTGTCTTTAAAAGATGTATTCAATAGTATAAAAGTTCACAGCGGGGCCTATTTAGCTATAGCTAAAACTTTTGCCCTCTCCCTTTCCGAACACTGTCCTGCCCTGTTCTTCGTCCTGCTCTCCTGTTCAGCCCTTGATGCCGTGCTACCACTGCTGTTTATATTGTCACACAGTAGACCAGGTTGGCTTAAAACTAACTGTGGAGAATTTTTACTGTTGGATAGCTTTTTCTGTGCGCTTGCTAGCTGTTGTAACCCAAACTGTATCCTCAGTCTGTTTGCTGTGTGATGGGGTGAACTTGTAAGGCGGAATGGATGAAAGCAGCGGGAGCAGGTGAAGACCACGTTACTTGGCAGCGTGTGTTGGGCAATTTAAGGTGCTCCTTGGAACTTCAGTGAATGGGTATGCAAGAGTTGAGATTTCATGTGTGTTGATCTTTTTTCATTCCTCACTTTGATGTTGTTCCTCTCTGTATAGGTGTGTGCCTTTATTTTCAACAGCTATGAAGAAGTTAGGGGGACATGCGTGTGCTGAGAACACGGGCAGCCCTGCAGTAGCGCTTGGCCAACAATCAGGCTAAGAAATCACTTCCGCTCATGGAAACCTAGTGGCACTAGGCAGGAGTAAATTCAGAGTTAGAGCAGGGAAAATTTGGAGAGATTAGAAGAGGTGGTAAAGGGAAATGCAAATTACACTGAGCTTACAGAACAGGGATAATTATGAGTCTCTAAACCTCTGATAATAAAAAGAAAAAAAGGAGGAAAAAAAAAAAAACACAACTAAACATGGAGAATTGGCTTGCATATCAGCAGTTCAGCATTTTACTTGCCAGTTTTTAGTGTCACACATGCAGGCACTTCATAACTTAAGCATGTTGCATGGAGAGATTAATTACCTCATTTCTTAATACACAAATTCTTCCCTGACCGTTTCAGCTCCCAGTATTGGGACTGAGCTGAATCCCAAATTCACACAAAGGAGAGACTGCTGTTCCCAAATGGAAATTTCAGTGAAACACATGGCATAAAACTGTAGAACACCTCAGCATTTTTTTTTTTTTTTTTTTTTCCAGTGTATTCATGAATGCAGATGAAATGTATTGAATGGTCATGTTCAAACCCAGTATTTTAGGGTGAAGTGAAAGTGGAAGAGTTGATAATGCCCATATAGCAGCATCCTGCAGGAGTTTTGTGAGTCTTAAACAGCACCATAACCTCTTCCAATGTCTGCAAAAGTCATACTCCTGTGGATGGAAAAAGGAATCAAGGACTGAGTCCTGCCCAGGATCCCACAAATGTGGTCAGGCAAGCAGCTCCTGCTGTTCATTCTCACGTAGCAAGCTGCCTGCTTGTAGATGGTGCTTTCTTACAAGCATGGGTCTGATCTGCTCTGGAGAAAAAGGAGTGCAGGTTAGGCAGGAAGCTTGGAACTTGCACGTTATGTCGCATCTCTACTATAGATGACTGATGATCCTTCTTGATGCTCCTTTACAAGTGGCCTGTGGTGGCTGTGCAGCATTGCCTTCCCTCCTACACTGCCCATACCAAATCTTGCCACTGCATGGGATCTCTGTGGTGACCACAGGGATCTCCTGTGAAGAGAGACTGCTCTTGTTTGGTGACAAAACGTGAGGAGGAGGAGGGGACCCTCCGAGTCACTGGAAATGATGTTTGAATGCCTAGTTTAAGCTGCAGGTATGTAAGCTTGCTGCTGGTGCACAGGGGAAGAGCCACTTATTGGACTGACTTATTGTCTCCTTCCTTTACAAACTATATACCCCACCATGCTGTACTGAGATCTGGTAGCAGACAGAAGTGTCACAGATGTAGTCCTCAAATAATATTTGGTACTGAGGCTAATGAGGCAGCAGGTGAGAGACTTTGAGTACTGTGAAAAGTTTGTGGCATAAAGAAGTGGTCTGGGACCCTTTCAGCAGGAGTTCCTCGTGTTGATGTTACTTGATAATAAACTCCAGCATTAGATAAACAAATAGATTTTCCTACTTCCAGTGATCACTGAGAATGCTGGAGTACTAAAAGGGTTCTAGTGTATGCTACTAAGTAGAATGTCCATCTTTTTTTAAATACTGGGTGGCTTGGTGTACTTCAGGGGCTGCCACGTCTGTCAAGTGCAGTTAGATAATCTGAAATTTCCCCCAAGAATTTGGTCAAGTCTGAATTTAGTCTAACAAGCATAAAAGTAACTAAAAATTACCTAATAGTTTAGGCTATTTACGTCTGTGTTGTTTAACTGCTGATGTTGGAAACTGTAGGCTATTTCCTGCAGTTTGGCAGCTATGCCAAACCTTGCAGTTTAAATATATAGTGCTGTGCTATATATGTGTGTGCAAATCTATAGGCAGAGAGTGCGCTATGCCTGTTAGGATGGCTTTATTCTTGAAGTCTAGAGTGTTTTCCTATTCTCAGGCTTTGTGTATGTTATTCCTACTTACTGTTATTTATAGCCATAACGTAGCTTTTTCATCTGGATTTTCCTTAAATGACTTTGTTACTCTGGGCTAAAGAGAGCTTAGATCCTCTTTCTTTTTCATAGCACATACGTACTATGAGCTGCTTTACTTTTTAACCCAAATTAGAACAAAATTGGAATATGTACCTGTGCTTTCCTGTCAATAGTTGTTACATTCTATACAATGTCATAAGTACACTTCTAAAAGTGTTCCTGGAAATGGATGGTGACGATGAATTCCTTCATTTTGTTTGTTATTCTGCTAAGTACAGAAAACTGTTATTCCACAAAGCAACTGGAAAACTCTCTAACTTTGCTGTTCTCTTAAGAGTAGATGATGTCAAGCCAGCCTTGCTGTGCATGAACCTCTTAGCTGTTCGTCCAGCATGTAGTGAGTTACCCACTTCTTCATGGAGAATATGAATCTAGTCTGGAAAGTTAATAAAAATGTGTATGTAAACAGAGGAAAATAAGGATCTCTCTTCATTGAATATGGGCAGTGAGTTCAAGAGTGTTCACAGATGACAGAATTAGACAGTTTATGGCCTAAATCTGAAAATGTGTATGTTTCAAATAAGTTTTTCTTTATCACGTATGTTCTACTTGGCAAATGGAGATTCAAATCTCAGGATGGGAGGAGGGAAAGGGGAACTTACAGCTGTGTATGAACCTGAGCTACAACATCAGGGCATTCTTTTCAGTAGAAATTTGATTATATATTTCAGAGATCGTTCAAGTTGTGTAAAAACATGTTCTGACAAAGGCTAGATTTCTTAATTACACTTGATACCATCTTAATTCTTTGAAGATAAAAGTGAATCCTGTTACTTTCATAGAGAGTTTGCCCATGTAAACTGTGTTAATGGTCTTTAAGTGCATAAGCACTTTAAAATTTGTCACGAAATTTCGATAATTTCATTCCATTCTAAAATGAGTCTTTTCACTTGTAACCCTCCATAGTCTCTGAAACTCCATAAAAACGCCATGGTGAATAATGGGGAAACAAAGCTTAATGGGCTGGAATTGCTTATATGCTTGCCAGTATACAGCTATGTAGCTGACTTATCAGATTGTGAAGATTAAGTTTAAAGACTAACTTACTGTAAAAGCAGTTCACAGTTTGTTTCTGTAAGTGTGGTAATGCATTCTTTGAATTTCATTTCACATTTGAATCTTACATGCTGAGCCATCCGCACCAGAGAAGGTGTGATACTGCATCACAGGACTGCCAAATACTTCAGGCTGGTTATTGCAGCAAAAATAACAGTAATTTTTCATAGTTTTAGTCAGCTTTTGTTCCTGACCTACTTTGATCTCACTGTGTGCTGCTTCTGGTTGAAATAATTGCAGTTTCTGCTGTTCTCAGAATAAGGCAAAGCAAAACAAACGGACAGTGCAAGAAGGAGAACACGGGATACAATCAGCTCTTTTTCCTGCCTTAGATTCTATGCTATGAATAGCCACATAATTAGTTCAGAGCTTTGTTTTACGCTAATTTATTTTAGTCAGACCCTCGTTGATCTGCAGTGGTGTTATTGAGCTTTTGAGGATGTGCTGTATCATCTCTGACTAGAGATGTCAAGTGATGTGGATCTTGCATGAACAGAAAGCAGCCAAACCTCTGTGAGGTGCTTAGACGCTGAAGTGCTTAAAAACAAAGGT
This sequence comes from Nettapus auritus, assembly GCA_011076525.1. Classification (NCBI taxonomy): domain Eukaryota; kingdom Metazoa; phylum Chordata; class Aves; order Anseriformes; family Anatidae; genus Nettapus; species Nettapus auritus. The sequence continues at coordinate 7,278,848 of CM021770.1, read as the reverse complement.
AACTGCAGGATTGGTTCATGCTCAAGGTGTAATTTTCTGTTGTCTCAGCATTGATTCCGGTGTAGATGAATGTGAGCATGGGTTCAAATGGCAAATGCCCTACTGCGAGTTGTACAAGGTCTGCAGAGATCCCGTTCCGTACCCCAGCCTGGACCCTGCCCGCAGGCGTATTGATGCTGCCCACACGAGGATGGCTGCAGACGAGGTTTGTCCACCAGGCTGTGTGGCTCTGTGTGGTGGGTGCCTGTTGTCCTGGGCAGGAAGTCCTCCAGCTGCTTGCACATGGGTCAACAGAGCTGTTAGAAGCTTTTGAAGCTGCTCCACGTGTTTTTCCCCATCTCGAAGTGGTAACTTAGGTACAGGTAGGATCCTAGTGCATCAGTTCAAGGCAACTTCCTACAGTAGAAATGGGCATGATGTTTTTCGATTGTCATACCCCCAGAGTGACCCTATTCCTGAAGTGGCAGAGAACAATAAAGCTGTGCTTGGTTGCACCTTCTCCAAGTACTTGGAAGTGGTCTTCCAAGGGAAGAACAGGAACCACTTCAATCAGAAACAAAACAAGGGAGACAGAGCTGTCTTCACAACCGTGCTGTTTGGCAGCTGTGGTCTTATCTCTTGCTTTCTTGCATGCTTGACTGTGCCTCTATGTCTCCACAGCTACCTGCCAGGCAGCTCAGCCCACCAGCCTGGTGCATCCTGTGCCAAATCCTCCTGCTGGAGAGGGAGGTCAAGGCTGCTGCTTAATTGATGCCTCTGCCCTTTTGTCACAGACCGGTCTTTAAAGCTGTGTAGTTCTGGTTCCCAAGGTATAAAATGTAGGCCTGACTTCATACAAGTTCAGCAGAGGTTTTCTTAATCTTGGCATTTAAATGCCTTTTCCTTGCTGGTCCCCATGACGACGGGTTTGGCTGTTCTATGCTAGCTCCTCTGTGGACTATGCATGCCGCAAAATTCCTGTGCAGCTTTTCTTGACCTCACTAAAAACATGTAAAAGGTTCATTCTGATCAGGAGTTGTCCAGCTGATAACTTTATGTAAGTAGATACTAAAAAAGATTATAAAACTTTTAAATAAGTATAACTTGTAACTTTATTTTTAACTAGTACGTATGAGAATGAAATGAATTCCACAATGGTATGTTTCTACATACTGCAGGCCGTCATGTCAGGAGGTGAAGGATACCCTGTCAGGCTTCTTGAAAATGCTAACAAGACTTCCTGAGGTGAAAAAATGATCAGTTCTTGTACCTGCAATTATTTGATAAAATCATGTTTCACTTGGATGCGGTACATAATCTGAGAAATGATTTTTTTTTTTTGATTTGTGCTTGACTGTTCTATAGCAAAACTAAAGCTATTTGGTATTTCCATGTAGATAAAAGTTAATTTGGTCAATGTGGCATCTGCTAGCTTGTAACTCAGATCATCTGAAGTGCCTAAAATTAGTTTCTGATTTGATTTTGCTCTGATATAAATCAAATAAGTACAACCAAAATAAATACAATTGCAAAAATACTTTTAATAATCTGCATCTTCATGATAATTGTCATAATACAGAGTGGTGGTCAGATAATTCCTGTTAATCATATATACAGCTAGGGCTTCAGAATGCATCTCTGGAAGATGCTGCAGTCATCAGTTAGTTATAATGCTGTAGCTGTATGCTGTCTGCTTTTTAAACTATTACTGCTCATTAATACATTTCTTTCATTTGTGAAGGGATTATCCAATGTTTTTAGGATTTTTCCCGTAAGAGAAAACTATCTCTGAAGGTGTGAAACATCATTTGAAGCCCACAGTATGTTTTTGTTTTGAGCACATACTTTATCTTGGATTTGGTTGGGAAAGCTTTGAGAAAGCAAGTGTTGTGTTTCCTGCTTCCATGTGTTTAAACCATAAGGGTTCAGAAGGTTTCAAACATAGCTGAGATGTTCTGGATCCAAATCTAATGTTGTTTTATGCAGATGTTTGACACTAATGAAATTTGTTGCAAGCCTAGTTAAAGATGCTAATTTAAAAAGATTGCTTATGCATTAGGCTTTGGTCAGTGAATGGCAATGATATCAGGTTAGTAAACAAGATGCAAATTGTTGTATTTTGATTTGGATCAAAAATGGCTCAAGTGGAAGAGGATAGGACCCAAAAACAGCTTTCAGGAGCATGGAGAAAATACTGCACACAGCAGAAATCAAGTTGAAGAACTTTCAGACCCTTAAATTAAATAAATAAATACATATACACACACATATCCATGCCAGGTTTACTGGGGAGTCAGAGCACTACATTTACATGCTCTGAAGGAATAATGTTTAATATACAATATTTTATGCCTGAAAAAAATGCCCATGTTTTTAGTCTTTCCAGTTTTGTATTCCTGTATGTAGTTGCCATCCTGAGTGCAATCCTCCCCGCAGAGAGCCAGTGTCTCAGCTGATGTTCAGGCTTTCCTGCTGCCTGTGGGAGTTGGAGGTAGGGCTGGCGGCCCCGTTCCCCTCTTCAAACTTGTGTAACCCCTGTAGACTGTCTAGAACCAAAATCTAAATGAGTATCATTCGTTTTCTGCAGATCTTATTTTATTAAAAATTCATTTTTTTCAAATTGCATTGGTTTCAAACATTCTTTACATTTTAAATTCTAAATATAGCTTGAGGCTGTGCCAAAGACCAAGTGCAAACACACAAAACCATCATTGATAGAAACTCTCTTTAATGACTTCCTCTGGAAACTAATTTGAATCATATGATCTTTCTGGAATAAGCAATAGGAGGGAATATCTGAAAAATAACTACAGCATGGAATGGCTTTCTGACTTCTAAGCTTTTGATCTGAACAAACTTAACTTTGTATAAACTGTGCGAGTCATTTGATTTCTTGGTTTTTGAGCAAGACTAACATTTCCTGTAAAACAACTCAAATCCAAAGAGAGCAAAATCCAGGGCATAAATAGTATTCTTGGGGAAAAATACTGTTTTTCCAGATTTTTAGCAGTTAAGAAATAATTGTTTTGGTGTTTGTCATGAGCTGTGTTAGGCTGCAGTTCTGGCTGTGTGGCTGCAACTGCAGCTGCTGAATTGGTGTGGTTCACCCAGGGAGACCCCTGCAGCCTGCCAGCACTGATTGACCACGGCTAGTTGCTGAGGGCTGTTGGCTACGTGTACTCCCGACGTTACCTCACGGGAAGGGAAGAGGTAAATGATATCTTGGTAATGGGAGGAAAGCTGTGGGAATGAAAAATTTGGGGATGAAGTGGAACGAGAAGGGAGACATGGAAAGGAAATGGGAGGCTGATGGAGGCACTGAAGAGTCGGAGAGATGGAGGTGTGGGTCAGCAAATGAGTTGTAGGAAACATGAGGGCAGAGTGGGAGTCTTAAAGAAATTCTGCTTTTGAGAGAGCAGAATAATAGAGTAAATTATGCAAGTGGCATATAGAGAACAGGAAAACAGGTGGGAGGTGGAAAGAGGAAGATGGAGGGAAGGAAGAGGTGAAAAATGAGCATTCTAACTGGAGGGGAGGATTACAACCCAGTGTTCATGGGTGTCTGGCATGGACTTCCAGTACACATCCTCCTCTTGGAAATAAAGTTACGTTCAACTCTGAAGTTTCTATGAGCAAAGTATCATGGAGAAAAGCTGGTAAATAGCACTGTACTGGTGCAGCCTTCCATTACTATCTTAAACTGCTGATCTAGCATGTCGCTATTCTCCTATCTAGTGTCTTTATGCAGCTTTGATAAAGATGTAGCTAGCTGACTACTATTTCAGTTTGTTAAAGATTTAACAGATGTCTTGACTTACATCAAAACATATGTATGATTTAAAATATGGGGAACACAAAGCATGTTTCTAGTCTGAGGGAGTTGAGGATATTGGTGCTTTCTGCTAAAGATGGCAAAACAGAATTGGAATGTGTGCAAGTGTAATAAGACAGCAATAAAAAGGTTTCAATTTGAGTGCAACTGCCATCAAGTTTATTAGATTTGTGTCCAGTGCAATGTCAAATAATTCAAACTGCTTGGTTTTGTAACACTGGAGGAGAATAATAGGCAATAAAATAAGCTGAGAGAATATTGAGCTTTGAGAAAATGCAAGCTGTCTTGTGGAACTTGCTTAAAATATTGCTGTGCCAAACTGTTCACATCGTTTTTTAGCAATAAATTTTTAAAATTATACTCAACTCTCCATGTGCAAAATACGTGCATGTGTGTATTTCCTTCTCCCTTTTCTATTATAATTGGAGTAAAAATTTGCTGTTAGCGTTAACTTTTGTCTGTGGGTACAGGCGCTTGGAGAGCTATAAAAATGAATGACATGCATATAAATATACATTTGGTCACTTCAAGGAAATCCAAACTTTCAAAATGTGTACACTTCCTAGGACAAAAAAAAAATCAGAATTGTTTGGGTGCAGTGTATGTTATTCTCTGCTTCCAAGAAATTTGGCTGAAACCCTGGGGAGATCAGGTGGCTTCCTATCCTTAAAATGATTGATACGCAGCACCTTCCCTTCCGCTAGATTTTCTGACGTGCTGCCCTGTACTGGTCAGTGTTTTCAGGGACCATTAACTGATGGAATAGGATGCATTTATCAAGATGTGCAAATGGCTTCAAGACAACAGAATACTATTGACATTCCAAAGCAGAGTACATACTTTGAAAATAAGAAGTCAGCAGAGTTTAAAAAAATATTGTGTATATTTTAAAAAGTAATAACAAATCCTATGTAGGAATAGGAGAGGTCATTTGTTACCAGCATCTGCTTAGTACAGGATTAGAAGCAAACATTTCTGTCATAGAAGAGATTTCTCTTGGATTCTACAGAGGAAAAGCTAACAGACGGGTTTTTTGGCATCATTTTTGCTTCTTCCTCTTCTACAATTTTAGTTCAGCTTGAACCACAGACAGCTCAAAATGAATGCTTGGTAAGTTGTGTTTGAGTACTTAAATTTAGGTTCCGAAATGTGTATCTGAAAGTGGTGTCCTCTGCTCTGCTCTTATCTGCTGGCAGGGAAAAGGAGTGAGCACTGAGCTGGGGCTGGAGAGAGCATTCCTTGTAGGTGGGGATCCTCCACGATATTTTGGCATTTATTAGTTTCCTTCACGTTTTATTTTGCACCCCCCAGCAACGTATGCTTGCTGCCTCAGTGTCACAACTAGTGTGCTGCCATTAACAGTACCTCGATGCTTATAACTGAGCAGAGAATATTCTGCTGTCCTGGCGGTGGGTGTCGGGGTACCCAGACTTGCTGAGTTTGTCCAACCAAGGCCATTCTGTGCAGCAGTTCAGCAGTGCCTCCCCAGGCCTTTTGTGGCCTTTGGAGATGCAGAAAAGGTCAGGTGCAGAGTACAAGTTTGGAGATCTGTGCCTCACCTAAGGAAGGTGGGACTGCAGAGCTGAATGAATTAACTGGGACTTCTGGGAGATGCAGAATTTTGTGTTTCGTCACTGAGGAGTTTCATTTTGAAAAGGTTTTGAAGTTTCCAAATCTTCTTTCTGCTATTGTATTGAGCTCATTCTCATTGCTCTCTGACCTTCATTTTATTTTTTTTAGCGGGAGGGTAGAAGTCTACCTGAACAGCAAGGTACATAAGAATGTAACTAATTAAAATATTGACATTATCTTGTGCTCTGCATTGGCATTCAGGAATCGCAACCCAACCAAGGCAGCATGCTGGTGCTAGGTCATAGTTTTGAGCTTTTCTCAAGCAGCATCCTTGATTTGTACATACTGTGTTTGCAGATGAGTTTGACTCCTATGCCAGGTGGTAGCAGTAAACAAAAACAATCTTGGCTGAATTTTGTTAGAGTAAAACAATTCGAAAGCAGCTTCTTGAATATGGCAAACTTCATTGTTGGTTGAATTCTCAGTGTTTACTCTGTGAATTTGACTGTACTTGAGAGCTAGAATTTTGACTTTGACTTTTCTGCAATGAATGGAAAACTTGTCTTTTCCCACAAATATTTGGATAGCTAAACTGTAGGGACGAATTTCAGCTGTTTTATGTTGTTTGTCCACAGCTGTTGCTCTGTGTTTTCCTAGCTTGAATTGACTAGACAGAGTTGTAGGGGATGCTAGAAAGTTTTTTCTTTTTTTTTTTTTTCGTGCTGTAGACAAACAATTAGTGGAAAAGTAACACTGGAAGGTTTTTACTTTAAATGAGGAGTGCAGAATGTGGAGAAAAATAAGACAGTTTCTCAAGATCTCAGATGAAATAGCTGCTGCCACCACCTCTACCTGAAGGCCCAAATTTCTTATAGTTCGTTATTTTCTATTAAGAATTTGCCAGGAGTGACAATATCTGTGTATTTTGTCATCTGAAACGTGCATGCATGCACACAAAATATCCACTCCCTCTTCCATGAGCGATTGCTGTCGTCAGGCTGAGGAAAGAAGCTGGATGAGTTCTGTTCTTTTCTGGCTTTATGATGTCTGGTTTGTGAGTTCAGTGAGGGAAAGGATCTTAGGAGTTTGAATAGCTCTCCAAGTACTCACCTTACACACTCAGTGCCTGCCAAGCTTCCTAAATTAACAGATAGGCTACCTGCTGAATAGCAGTTTAACTGGCTCCTTTTAACACAGCTTTGTAAATGGGTAAATATTTTCCTGAATGTGTTGCTAAGGCTATCAGTACATAATTGACTTAAAGATTTAAAGCAAGTCTCTTGCTGACACTGTGTTTATTGTTTGGAATGCCAGATTAATTACAGCATGTATTGCAGGCTCTGTGTTATGAGCTGCATCTGCTTTTTGTTAACTTTCTCCATAAATGAGAAACTGTCAGTGCAAACTGTTTCTCATATTTTGAAGAAAAAATCCTCAAACCCTGTAATTGTGTACTTTAAAAATTAAAGAGCAGTTGTGTTTAGATCACAGGCTCGTTTATTTCTTTTGTTTCTGGAGGAGCTGACCCAGGCATAAATGACTCCTCCCTGTTTTGCAATAAATAAATGAACAGAAGAGACTGTCCCAGGCCATGCGAAACATGGCCACGGGAGTTCATGTCAATTCTCTTGGATCAGAGCAGTTTGACACGCACAAATCCACAGCATCCCTTGAGCCAGCAGTTCGTTTACTGGAGCTATTTATGCGAGCCTCCAGCTTGCTGCCGCTTCAGAAAGCAGACAGATCAATTAATGCTCCCCTTTGTGTGCAGCGTAGGTGACAACTGAGAAACCTTTTAAAGAAAATGGCATTTGCTGGAGTCTGTTATCTTGTTTGTGGTGAAATTGTTGGGTCTTCCATGCTCAGTGCTTATCCTGTATCTAGTACTGCTTCTACACAAAAATGTGAAACGAGCTAGCATTGGCTCAGAGAAACATACAGTACTTTCTTGTCACATTGGTGAATGATCTACAAAAACAATCTCTAAGCAGTGAGCAAGGCAGTAGGTGGGAATATTTGTTTTCTTTGTTTTGTTTTGTTTTTTAAAGAAAGCCCAAGAACTTTTAAGCAAATCTACAGAAAAGTTATTTGAACTGTGGTCATTTCTGTAAGAAGAGCAGGAACAAAGTTTTAGGCTAACAAAGTTTTAGGCTTTTCTGTCCTTGCTCAGGGCTTGCTGCGTGTTCTGGTGCAGAACAGCAACTTGCTTATACTTGGGCAGATAAGGCAGAGCCAAAATATGAGCACGGTTGTGTTATGAGGGGAATTATCAAGGGCCTCAACGTCCAGTAAGAGCACTTGGCAGTAACTGTAGTAAAACTAAAATTTCAAGCCCTGGAATGTGGTAATACAAACTCATATTATTGTAATTTAAATTACTTGGGGATACAAATTTGTCATAATCTTTCAGCTAAAATTGGCATTAGCTTATGTGTTATTCTTGCATTTATTTTTTTTTTTTTAGGACTTCCTTGCCCTTAGCAGGTACCTGGCGATGTGCTCTATACTGTGCGTACTTGTAAACCAGAGACTGACCGTTCTTCTCTGTGACCCCATCGTTCCATTTGAACTCAGATTTGGGGCACGCAGAGATAAGAGTGATTTTGCTGAATTTGACATGGCATGGGTGCTCAACAGGAGATAAATTTATCAGAGGTGAGTTTTGCAATTGGGCTGATGCTGGAGACAGATGAACAGAAGAGATGCAGAGCAAGTTCATTGGAACAGCTCAGGTCGTCTGGTTGGCTGATTTAAAAGCTAAGACTTGACATCTGCTTCAGGTAATTTTTTTAAAGCAAAGCCTGGAGAAATTACCGTCAGAGAAACAGCATGAGCAGTGTGTTGTCTACTTGCTATGAACTCCTTGTTAAACAGAAGAAATTTCAGGGAGGTCATTGGTCTTCAGGATATGAAGGTTAACTTCCCGTATCGGGGCACCCTGCCTGTCATTCTGCAGAAAATTTATTATCTATAAATAAGAATTACCTTCTAATGCAAGATTTTCAACTGTTACAGTGCCACACAAATATTACTGTGATAAAAACAAAGAAATGGCAGATAATTATGGGATGAGAATGTGTAATTTGGTATTTATGTTAAAAAATCTCTGTATAAAAGCTTCCTAAAGCTTTCAAAAGTCAGAAATAATTGCCACTAAATTACTTTTCTTTCCTGATGAGGCCCATCACAGGTGGCTTTAGGGGAAGCAGTGTTTCCACCTTCCGTCTAATTTATTTTTTTTTCTTTGTTGAGATTAGGGTCTGCATAGCAGTAATTCATGGAAAAAGGTCTCCAGCTATTATATTATCATGTTGGCTTTAAAATAAAAGCACCCAGTGATTTCAAAATATAATTTTTTAAAAGTCATAACTATTTTTGAGTCAAATTTTATACACTATAACATTACCATAATTTTAAAACATTGATATTATATCTCAAATTTCAAACCCAATATTTAGCAATGTAATATGCAGCAATAACTTTTGTGCATTGGAAATAAAATGATTTCCACCTTACAATTTTTTAAAAGGATTAAGGAGGTTTTTCTTCCTTAGCATATAGATAGATTGTAAGCAACCTAATTTGTATCTGGTAGGTGAGTAGGTGAAATTTGGACACGGAACATGTTCTGTTTGAACTTGAGTTTGTTTTTATGAATCTACTAAAACATCAAATCAGTATTAGACAGTGGACTGTTACACTGGAGCTTGGGGTTGTCGGGGATGCAAGAACCCCCTGCACTGTGCTGCTGCTGTTCTGCGTTGTGCGTGCTCTGTGCACCAAGGCAGTGTAGGCAGGTGATACTGATGCAACACACACTAGGGTTTATGAGCAATAAACCACTGACATTTTTTAAAAAATACAGTCACTTTTCTCTCCTATAATAAAAGTTACTTAAATACTGTTTCCAGCATTAGCTCATCAGGACACGGCTCTGTTCTCCTGCTTTCACAGAGGCTGTTTGCTGACCCCAGTGGAGTGCCCTGCTCCCCTGTGGGATGCCGCATCTTGTCACTGTGCTCACTGCACTTCAGATTGCTACCGGGCAGCTGGTGGAGCGCTCCATGTCGTGCGTTTATTTGTGTTTGGGTTGGGGTGGGAGGCTGGGGTGCTCTTTGAAAGGCCAACGTGCCTTGCTGCAACTTGAAATATGAATCATTTCCATGAACTTCTTGTAGCTGCTGCTACTTAGCTCTCAAGAAGATTGTTCAAATATTTTTATGTTGGACTTGGCATTGCTCTCACTAAGGAGAGAGCGGGAAGATCCTTACCGTGTTGTTCAGAAACGTGGATGAAAGAAGAACCTTTAAATAACTTAATCCAGGAAAGGGAGACTTGTGCTTTCTGCACTGTGGAAATATCATAGTAAGAGAAGTGATAGAGTATTTGTAATAGTAACCAAAAATGGTACCTTTAACTATCTTTGGCTTTAGTCACTAAGTTCCCCATGCAGTGTCAAGAACCAGCTCATTCTATCTTTCTGATATGCTTTTATTTTATGTGGATTCTCAAAAGGAGAGTTCTGTTTGTCCTGTTCACGCGGGTGTAACCAGTGCAGTATTCTTTGCTGGAAGACTGGCTGCATCCTCCTGTTCCAACCACAAAATTAATGCTAATGCTGTATCCCAGTGGTAGTGTGAGACACAAGTCTCATAGTGGACTGCAGAGCTAGAGCCATAAGGCATTAAGAGGAGTAGCAGTAACCAGCAGGTATAAAGATGCAAAGTAAATGAAGTTGGATTTGGATGTGGGAGAATTTTCAAAGCAGGCTGGGCCTGAGGCTAGTGTTTAGGCTGACAAGTCAGGTGTTACAATGTTTTTCCCCTTTTATTTAGCAAAGCATGGCCATGATTACTGTTTTTTGCAAGTGTGTGTGTATAAAATCTAAAATGATTTCAGGGCTTATACATCAGAATTGTTACCTTGAATTTGCCCATATGTGCAGTGGAAATACAATGGTGGTGTCTTTCATAGTATTAAGTTTAAGAGATGACTTAAATTCCTATTTTTTTCCTCCCTTTATTTCTTATTTTCTTTCCCAAGCATTGTGGTTCTGCATTTGTGCTTTGAGATACAATGGCAACAGACATTTAAGTAATGAGCCATGAATTCATTGGTTCCATGCTGAAAAAATAAGGCGTAACAGACTTGTATCCTGCTGAGAGACTGCCTTGCTTGGGCTGGCTTTTCAGGGGGAAGGCTGAAGAACAACTAATTGTCCAAGAAGTAGCAGTATTGGTGGCCTGGGCTGAATACATTTACAAAATGTCCCTAAAAATGATATTTAGAAAAAGTAAAGTATGGAATTTAATGGTAAGAGAAGTGTTTGGAGATGAAAATTGTGTGTCTGAAATGGAACTCTGCAGGTGACTACAATTAATTCATTCTCATTTCTTCTTTTCAGGTCTTCTTCTCCACCTTGGCCTTCCCCTTCTCCCTTCAAATCCAGTCACTTCTGTTTAATTTGTTATATGTTCTGTTACCTCTCCCTTGTCTTGCCTCTTTGCTTGTGCTTTAAGAGAAGTCTTTTCAACTTCATTTCCTCTGTCACTGGATCCGAATCCAGTCATCAATAGGTTTTCTCCAAAAGTAATAAATTGTACAGGTAATCTTTTTTAAGCTTATCTGATATTTCTGGCTGATTGTCACTTAATTCTAGGCTTTCTGAACTTTAATTTCTGGTTTTCTGTGGTGACATTTCAAGGCTGCTAGGAGATCTGAATGTAGGATTCAGCTATGATTTCATGCAGAAGTGCACCCGATTTTGTTTTTTTTTTTTTTTTTTCTTTTTATCTGTAATGTTACATCAAACAGCTTTTATTTGAAGTAGCCTGCTAGAGTAGTTAAAGTTCTAAACTACTGTATGTAATGCATATAATGAAACCTGATAAACAAGATGTTCTCACCTCTACCACAAGTGGCACAGTGTTTCTTCAGTCCTTTGTTTGGAGGGGGTGAAGGGGGTGTCGTGTCAGGGTTGCTTTACCCAGTCCCTGCTTCAATAATCTGCAGTCAGGTGGACCCACCCGTGTGTATATGTGTATCTGTGTATTTTTACAAATGCTGGAGAGAAGTAAGGAGGGGATGGTAGACTTCACCATCATATAGTTGTTACAGTGCAGGGCTGACAAGTAATGCTCTGATATTTAATGCTCTTCAGGTGATCAAACAACCACAACTAAAATGCAAAAGCTGTGGCAGTGGCAGTGCTGCAAATGCTCAATTTTTGTTCACTTGCTTTGTCATACTCCAAGTAGAACACAAATCCTAAAGAAGGTTTGGAGTTGAATGCTAGGAAGAGGGAAAGTTAAGAGTCAAAAAGATCTGAGAAGAAAAAGCTTTTCAAACGCATGCATATAGGCATTGGCTCTAGCTCTTCACAAGGACATTTCATAATCAGCTGTTCCTCCACAACAAATAGATCCCCCAGAATGCCCAGAGCCTCAGGATATGTCTGCTCTGAAGACACTGTTAATTGCTTGCAGCCCATGTTGAGTTTTGTGGTGCTTTGGCTGGGCTTTTGATGATGCCCAAGTTAGCCAGCCGAAATCTTTTTCAGATATGACAATGCTGCAGTCTGACTTAAACTACAGGGGGGGAAAAACCAACTAAACCTGACGAAGCACAACCTCGTGGCGTTAAGTGATACATCTGAGGGTACAGGGAAGTCTGCACTAGGCAATGACCCCTGCATTCTCCCTCGGTGTATCAGTAGCTTTATTTCTTACGTGGTTTAGATACCAGGAGGTAAGCAAATGCACTGGAAGTGTGAGAAATCTTATAAACTGATCAGCCAACAGCAAGAAGTGCCCAAATGACAAATTCCCTTTCTCACTCCATTTAATTCATTTGCATATGCCCTTAATCACGAGCTTTTGCTGCATGCTTTTTGCCTTAATGCTTCTCTCCATGGGAATAGATTGAACCTGTTTCAAGTCTATTTTAGCTATTGACATCAATCCATCTTGTTCAGTCAGTGAATATCCACTCTAACAACTGTATACACAGTATTTCCTAATGTATTTAAAAGTATTAGTTAAATATTTTTCCATTTAAGTATCCTTTTCTCTATATTAACAGTAAGTCCTACTTGACCTTTTTTGATTAATTCTGTGGTTTATAGACCCATTTCATCTTGCTGCTGTAGTGTAAATAAGGTGCTCTTTCTTTTGAGAACACACCAACTTTCATATGTTCATTTGACTCTCTTTTCCCTTCATATAGTTTGAGTTTTTGTTAGTACGTTCCAGGCTGTTACTTTCATAACTTCTTAAAAATGCCAGGTCTCTTATGTCTGTATTTTTTTTATTTTTTTTTCTTCAAAAGGCTCAGATTCAGTAATACATATGGGCTATTCAGATCCTAATTGGCTGCTTGCTGTGAATGACTGTCATCTGCCCTCCTGTTGCCCAGTTCCCTAGCTAATTTTAGAATAGTGGAGTTTCTGTAACTTAAGTCTGTTCGTCCTGTAAACAAGCTAGATGCATAGTTGTGGTCTGAAGAGCTTGCCTGTTAAATGTAATGTCTGATTTACAGTAGAGGCCTGCAAGTTAAATGGCTAATTATTTGAAATACTTCTTGCCTGGCAGAAGTTAGTGTAGATGCGCTTGCACTGGCACAAACGTGTTTTGGCTTGGAGGAATTTTACTTTGTTTACAGAAATGCTGCACACAATAGTAGCAAAAAAGCTGGAGGCTTGCTGGTGTAGCTGTGGACAGAGGAGCTGGAAACTCTGCCAAAGTGTGGAGTGAGGAATTTGAGGAGAGGAGCAATAAAAGGCCACTTCAAGGCAGGAGTCTGGCAAAATGAAGACTGTTGAGAAAAACTTCCAGCATTTTCTGTTGTGCAACTTCAGCTTTCTATTTTATATAAACATTCCCCCAACCTTGAAGGAAACAGATCTGTTAAAATAAAATGTCTTTTCCATTCTTAGGAAAGATACAGTGTGTCAAAATATATTACAAGATAAATTACCATAGAGCAATTTTTTCACATTTTGCACAACATTAAGTGTTTTTTATCAGTCAAAATCTTTTCCAGTTGTGATAGTACACGTGTATTTAAGTATGAGAGCTTTGCATGTTTTCAGCGTGCAGATTGCTTCTGAAGCCTTTGTGCTATGCGGCAAATAGTTTGTAAAGATTCAGCGCCTCATTCCTTTTTTCACAGTAAGCATCTGTTCTTTGCTGTAATTATACATATATTTAAAGCATACTTCCAGTCAAGAGAGTTGATAAATACGGGATTAAGATTTGATATGTTCAAAAGTGTTTTGAGAGGGGGAGGTAGGTGTACAAAACCAATGTTATCCTGAAGCCTTAGGATAGAACAGGCCGTGGCATCTTAATGATTGGATCCAGTTGTCATCTGGACAAAAATGGCCTGATGTCCCAGTCTCACCAGAGCCAGCTCTGTTGGAAGCAGTCGACCTGCTCCTCATGAAGAAGTGGTCTCCGGCAGGCTAAGACCACGTGCACCTGCTGTAGCGAATCAGCTAAGTCTAGATACTGGCAGGAGGGTGATTTTTATGCTCGTCTGTCCTGACAGTATTATAGATCTGTTATGCCTGCTCTACTTTTTTGCCTGACAATTGTCTTCACGCTAATTATCTTATTTTGGGCTTTGTCTGATGAGAATGCATTGCAGTGTTTGTATCCTGCAAGTATGTCAAATGTTAAGTGTATAGCTTTATCCAACAAGTATTTTTTTTGTCTCAGTAAAGGTAAGATAGTAATTTTTAATAAACTTTAAAATGTAACCGTAAATGCATGAAATAAATAATTGCACATTAGAAAATGGGTGGCATGGAAAAGTTTTGTGTTCAGCCTCAGCTTATGTAAATACAATAGCAAAGGGATGTCACTTGCCATATGCAGTTACTGACCAACTCTAAGTTTATGGAGCTAAAAAGCAGAAACTCTTTGGAACAAAGATTTTTAAGGTATTTGGCTCTGTATTGATGGCAACAGCTTCAGGAAATATTGAAGAAGCCCAAGTCAATGTTTTAATTACTCCCCTGTATTGATGCATAAAAAAAACATAGCATGCTATTTTATTCTACTAGGCATTTTACTCTATTCAGTGAAAACAATTCATAGATACTATGCAGTTTCAGGCTTTTGCAGCAAATAGTCTGGATTAACCAAATAGCTGAAATTGCAGGTAAATGCTGATTCCATTAGTGACAGGTTTTCTTTGTTGGCAGACATTTAAGGTCAAATGCAGCCTGGTCTGTACTGTGTACCTGGGCTTGCAGGAAGCCTGGGAGAAACTTGCCTTTTGATTACCCTCTGGTAAACCTGCTATAGTGTTTAAAAACAGAAATAGAAAATCTTTTAGTTGGAAAGTGTACCATTTAGCCAGGAAAAAAGGAAAAAAAAAAAAAAAA
>CM021770.1:7134605-7263977 GCA_011076525.1 Nettapus auritus | reverse complement strand
AGGAAAAAAGGAAAAAAAAAAAAAAAAGGAAAAAAAAAAAAAAAAAACTTCTCTAGCTTGTTTGTAATGATTTGACAAGTGAGTATTTAGGCTGTGGCTCAAAAAATGATTGTAATGATAAAGTGACTTGATTGCATGTAGGTAACCTGCCTGGAAGAAAATACTGTTCTTTAATCTCAGTGGAAGAAGAAAGGTAGAAGAAACAGGGAATATAAGTGGAAAACATGACAGAAACCAGGTACAGATTTGGGAGGCTGAAACTGATGAATCATTAGAACAGACAGTTCTCCACTTTTCCATGTTTTGTAGAGGAACTGCAAAGTAAACAGTTTAAGTGATTCCCTGGAGAGGTATATTTAATAAATTTAAATGTCTGTAATATACAGAAAATTATGCTAATCTAACCTAACTGCCCTTTTAACTTTTAAGCAATCCCTGAATTAGCGATCTGTTTCTGTGCGCCAGCTCAGTGTCACATGGGTATCTGTTGGTTTGCCTGGAGGCCGTGCATCATTTCAGTGCACTCTCAACTCCTGCAAAGCCGATTCAAAAATCTGTTCATTGAAAATTAGGTTTGTTTGTTTGTTTTTAGTGCAAGACTTTGATTGAGATGTCATATCAAAACTGTATTTCTTTGAAGGAAAGACTGAGCAAGCCTCGAAGGAGGAATTTTGGTAGCTTAAAAAACAAGTTGCTTCATATCCATTACCAACCACTGTGTCATTGAGAAGTCGTCCAGTAAAGAGAGGGTATTTAAGACCAATTTTGAAAGACTTCTTAGCGTATTTTGGAATTGTCACTGACATCAGTGGGTTTTTTGTTTTTAAAGTGGGGAATTGAGCTGTTTTTTTCCCCACTATAAAGAACAAAGAAAGATTAAGTGCAGCAGTACAGGATTATATTTTTCTAAAGCTGACAGTATTAACAAAAAAGGGGAGTCTGATATAATTAAAAAAAAAAATGTATTTTCACCCATGGATGAACAATTAATGTTACAGACTAGTAATACTTTTCTTCGGTACTAAGAGCTATGGGATCCCAGATGTGATTCCAGATACTTGTCATACTTGTGACCCAAATGCTTATTAAAATATGAGGCTTACAAATATTTGCAAATCAGCCCGAAGTGTTCTTCCTTCGGTTTTGTGTTGTTTCCTGGGCATAAGTGTTTGGGGCATACATCGTGTGCTAGAATCTGCTTCTGGGAATTTCTGCCTGCAACATCCACTTCAAATGTCGTTCACAGCTTAAACACATTAGAACCACATGGCTTACTGTCAACTTAAAACAGAAAAGAAAAATTGCCCTTAAGACTATTTTTTTTACTTCACTTCATTGTGAAAAGGCTGAAACAGCAGATTTCCAGAGCTTCTGTTAGATTCTGTGCGCATACCATGTTTTAGCGACTTCAGTTTTTCTATTTTTAATAAAAAATCAAATAAACCTGCTTCTCAGAACTGAAAATACTGCACTTCTCTGACTTTCATGAGAACTGGCAGTGAATGTGCTGTTCCTTCAGTATTTCTATATCTCCAGCTGAATGTGTTCAAAACTTCCCAGTGGTAAAAGACTATTTTTTGTTGTTGGAACAGAAGAGTATCCAGGCATAGTTTAAACATACTCAGTTCTGAATTGAATACAACAGGTTTACAATTTAAAGTTGTATCATTTGGCATTTCTTTACTAGTGAAATTATTTCAGTTGCTGAGGTGATGGGAAAGGCAGATATGTTGTATTATGCTGTTTTCTCCTGCCATTGAAAATACATACAAGTCAGATATGTTTACTTTTATGTGAGCTGTTTAGCATAATGAATAAATTAATTTATCATTCGTTAGCTAGAAGAGAATTTGGTTTTTGTTTATTTTTTTCAGGAAAACAGTTGATCCCATCACAGGAGAAAAAGAAAATTTATTCCAGAATTAGGGCAAGAGAAACAGACCAGATAACACCTGCAGAATTGTATCTGTGTTTGAGACTGAGAGATTTGGGTGGAGGCTGACGTCTGATGTTTTGGTAGTAATTTCATATTGTGGTACTTTATGCTTCTGGACACCAGATGGTGCTGCTACACCAGCTCATGTGTGATTTTTCACACTTGGAGTGATTGATACTTAAGTGCAAGTTTACAAGTTAGCGCAACACGTTCTACTTTTTAAAGACAGCGGTCTGAAAGATATAATTCAGACTGGTGTTGTGGAACCACAATTTTACGTCTCATGGGGCTAAAACTTCTATCAGCTGGTGTTACTCTCAGATATTTAGCTTAATAGCAAATCTTAATGAATATACAGGACACTTCAGAGATTTTATTATTATTTAATAGTACTGTTTAAATTTGATTTGATAAATTCAATTAGAAAGCTTCTGGCAGAGCACCTTTTTTTATTGCCAGTTAAGACTACAGAGGATATTTCCAGAATTGAATTAAATAATGCAGTGATGCTTGAGGGCTGTTGGGGTGTTTTTTTCCCCCTCTTAGATGTTGTCTCCATCAGAAACTTAAGTGAGGCTGTCAAAATGCGCTTTGTTTGCCCTCTGTTACTACTTTTTGAGAAGACATGGTGGCTTAGATAGTTAACTGCGCTGTGGATAATATTCTTAATAATGAGACTTGGACTTGACATTTCAGTTTTATTTATTTAAAGTTGGTTAGTGTATTTAGTAAACTCATTTGGTAATCCTAACTGGGGATGAATGGATTGAAGAATGTCTGTTGTTTTTTTTTTTTTAGCTGAATCCCAAATGTTGATGGTACTATTTATCAATTAACTACAGTTAACGGGTGTAAATAGTTCTGGAAGATTTGAAAAGGCTTTGTTTTCAGACTGCTATTATTGAAACAGTGAGGGATGTTTGACACATTTTCTTGTATTTTTTTTTTTTTTTTCTTACAAGTATCTATTTCTTTTATAGATCCCCATATTAAAGTCTCTGGAAAAAAGGAAAATGTTAAAGAAGCTAAAGAGAAAATCATGTCTGTCCTGGACACAAAAGTAAGAAAAAATTTACTTAGAATTTGAGATCTTAACCCCTAAATCTGTGGCGAAATTGATGTAGAAGAGGATATAGAAGGCAGATGCCTTTGCACTTGGCGCAAAGAAAAGCCAAATGTTTAGGACCTGGTCAAGAGGCAGAAGGCATACCTCTGTGTCTGGGAAAGATGTGAAGATGGTGCTGTGTCTTGGGAGAACGTGCATGGTCCCTGCACTACTGCAGTGGGAGTGAGCAAGCAGCAGTAGTGTCAGAGTGACGTGCACCCAGGCTGGATTACCCAGGGGAGAAGAATTAAAAGTAGAGAATACAGACAATTCTGAGAACTACTCATTCTAGAGACTTCTGGAAACTGGCAGATACTAAGGTTCAAAATGACATGAGTTCATATGGTCAGTATTCCATTGTAGAAAGCAGAAGCAAGCTAAACAACCCTTTTAATCCCCAAACTTCTCCGTAACGTTCCTGAAGACAAATGCTCTTTCTCAAAAGGTTTTTTCTGATCTCTCTTTCTAGTCATTAGCAATATTGGCTACTTCTGATATAAATGACTAGACATGTTTAAAAACAGAATAATTTTATTAATATACCTTAAAATGCTGGTTGTGCTTGAAATATAATTTAAAGAGCATTTATATCTTTCTGTGTTAAATATTTCAGTGATCATCTACTTTAAAATATCCGGAACAGAATTTGAGATTTCTAGTATTTGGCCAAGAGTCTTATATCAAATTATATCAAAAATGTCAAATTTTTATTTAATCTAATGGCAAGTTTTTCAGGACAGTGTATGCAGCTTCTGCATAATTGTATGCCAGCTCTTTGGTACTCAAAACAGTTTGCTGAAAGGAGCTCACCAGTGATAGGTGTGTTTTTTTGGGGGAACTATTAAGTCTATTGTTAACAGTCAATGTTATTAAGAATAACTGCAGACGCTATTTGTACATGTCAAAAACTGATGCACCAGAAAAAAATTGGTGTTTGCTCAAGGGGGAAGAAAGGTTTTTAGGTCTTTTGGCTTTGTGATTTTCCAAACTTGTCATGATACGATCCTTTCATATCAGTGAGGCATGGGTGACTGCAATTGAAACACCAAAGGATTCAAACAAATTGGAGTAGATTGCAGAAGGACGTAGAAGTCACTGTTCATAAAATCTGGGGCATGTCTTAAAAGCTTTAGACGTTATTTTTGATGATATACCTTAAGCTCCATATTGCAAAGAAAATATTAGTGAATTAGCTTCTGACTCTGATCTATATTAAAAACATCTTACTTGAGTAGAAGCTCAGCCACTACAAAAATGTTTGGAAATGCAATTTTCAGTGTCGTTCTTGAAGCTACGTTGTTATGAAATACTCAGGTTCTGCTCTTAACCTAATAATGGGTGCTTGATTTCCAGAGCAATCGGGTAACCTTGAAGATGGATGTTTCGCATACAGAACATTCTCATGTGATAGGTAAAGGTGGCAATAATATTAAAAAGGTGATGGAGGAAACAGGATGCCATATCCATTTTCCAGACTCAAATAGGAATAATCAAGCGGAAAAAAGCAACCAAGTAAGTGTGCGTGTGTATATGTGTATATATTTATAGCTTTTATTTTTATAAAAACTGGTGCATATCAACTAATAAATATATATATTTAAACTTAATTAGAATGTAATTGCTGAGAATATGAAATGTCTTTTCTAAACTTCCTTTACTGATTTGTTTTTATTTAGAGGGGTGGTGAATTCATGTTCAGGAAAGTAAGTTTTATATTTACACTTTTTGGAAAGCATGGCACTTCCTAAATGAACAAAACTTGATCAACGGATGGGAACAATTTGTGATGATTCATGAATCATTTTTTTTAAGCTGAAATTATTTTGGGCATACAGAAATGAACAACTTAGTGTGAGCATCCTACTACAGAAACAGTAGGAAAAGTAAAGCCCTTGTAATTTTTTTTTCTCTTCAAATCTTGACTTATTTAGCATAATGTTTAATTTCTTGCTGCTTTTGGCTCATGATGCAACTTTTTTTGAACGCTAAAGTAGGTGGATAGCAGGCCAAAACTAATGTTCTATTGTAATAGTTTAACTTGATTAGAATAAGTCATTGTACCTGATTTGGATATCTTTTGTAAAGCTAATGTTAGAGAAAAGTTAACCTTCAAGTCTTTCATCCTAGTATTTAGAATCCCTCTTGTGCATCCCAGTGGCTGCTCAGCAGAACACAGTGGTTTCAAAACATTCAAGAAAACATTATTTTGAGTATTGAGCACGTGCATACAACAGTAATTCTATTATTTGATCCAAACAGCTATGTTGATCGTTTGATAAATCTCTTCTAGTTGCTTAAGCTTATGTAACCTAAGGTGCTACAATATTTATGGATAGGTTTCTTCTTTTTAACAGAATTAAATTTTCAGCTACTGTTCAGACAACACTTAAGATGTCACCAGATGTGATATGTTGATACTTCAGACAACATAGGTATATATTTTTAAATGCCTCACTTGAAAATGTGATGCAATATTTTCTATATCCTTACTTTTCCAGGTGTCTATTGCAGGACAGCCAGCTGGAGTGGAGTCTGCAAGAGTTAGAATTCGGGTAATAGCCTATTTCAGTATAACATTCGTGTGAAAACACCTTAAAGGAAAATATTGCAGTAGAGGTTTGAGAACCCTAAGTTTGTCTAGCTCTGTCCTCTGACAGCAGAAATGTGAGAACAAATGTGAGGATTTGTATGAGTAATATGCAAAGGGTATTATAAAAACTGATTCACATTTTGGCAAAATCTTTAACTAGCCCTAGGTGGACCTTGAACACAGAGTCTACAGTGTAAGCAAGAAGTAAAGTATCCCATGTTGTGTTTAAAATTGCGTCTTAATTAACACTCTAGAGATGGTTTGTAGGAGCTCAGCCATCCTGTGTGAATCTGAGTTAAGAAAGGCAACTGCAACCTTTTTAATTTTAACAGTTTTCGTGTAAGTAACTTGGATTTTAATTCCTTTCTCCACTCACAGCACTTTTCTGTCTTCACTTTCTGGTTTTGATTGTATGTATATTGTGGCATGGATACTGAGTCTGTTAAATTGATTTTTTTCACAGTTATAGTCAGGTGTGCCACTTATACAACTTCGGTCTTGACAGTCATGATAGAAACCAATGGTATGCAGCTTTGTCGCTGACATCAGAGCTCTAATTAATCCACGACAATGAAAAAAGCTTCTCTGTAAATGTTTACAAATATTCATGTCTGTAGGCCCATATGAATAAATACAGGCAATGAACCTGACTTTATGACTGCTGCATAATTGCAAAAGACTATTTTGGATCAAACACAAAGAAAAAACTCCACCCAAAGCAAACAAACAACATGAGGAAAAAAATAACAAAACTTGTTTCCTTGGAAAAGCAGTGCCTTTTTTGAACTTTATCTTAAGTTTTTACAAATAGATGCTGGGTAGAGTGTGTATTATATCAATTTAATTATCACTGACTGATACATTATGATTCAGTAAGTTGTGGTAATTTCACTGAATAGGACTTAAGTTTTCGATATTTTCTTTTTAATGTTCTAGGAGCTGCTTCCATTGGTACTCATGTTTGAATTGCCTATTGCTGGAATTCTGCAACCAATCCCAGATCCTAATTCTCCCACAATTCAGCATATATCTCAGACATATAATATTTCAGTTTCCTTTAAACAACGGTCTCGAATGTATGGTGCTACAGTCATTGTCAGAGGGTCACAAAATAACACTAGTGCTGTGAAGGTAATGTGTCTTCCTAAGCTTCCTTCTGCATTTTAGAAATATTCACAATTTAGATACTTAAGCACTATGTTAACATTATATCTTGCCTTATCTGTACGTGTTACCATATAATCACTTTTAAAGTCTCAGTACTATTTTATTTTTTTAATTTAACTGGTGTTGGTAAAGTGTAAAAATGCAGAGGAAATAATTTTAAGTTTAGAATTTGACGTTGTGGTAAGCTTTTAATTTTTTTGTTGTTGTTGCATACCTCTTTGGGCTTGCAGCAATTCTGAAATCAGTCCTAATCATACCAATGTCCATATATAATGAAAACTTTATATATAGATTAGAATCCTCCACGCTTCAGTCTTTTCATTGTGCGGTCAAATACATAACCTTGAAACTCGCCATAGCAGTTAATCAAACTTGTCTTGAAAAACGAGGGCTGGGAGATTTGAATTTAACATGCAAGTAAAGGAACTGCCATGAGGCAATTAATAAAATTAGTACATTTTTGTCAATGACTGCCAGTGTGACAGATTGATACGGTCTCATATGGGTATATCTCAAGCCCATAAGAAGGTCTTAGACCGAAACTGAAAGGCAGACTTGGGAAGTGTACCTACCCAGTTATGTCTCAGTTGGCTTCCTTATTGCTGTTTGTGGGCACAGAAGTTCCACTTGGCTCAGGCAGTTTGATGTCCTCCGGTTTGCCTTTAATAATGGCAGTTAAACTCTGCATTTTGTCATAAAACAGAAATAGCAGGTAAAGGTTGGTTCGTATCTTACCCTGTTACAAATCAACCAGGTTTTTAAACAAAACAGAAGTTTCTTTACCTTGGATGTGAAGTGTATGATAGATAAGGAAACCATCTGATGAAGCATTGTTTGGTAGGCTTGTGAGCACTGTTTAACCAGTCTCTTGCACTTACCCCTACAGGAAGGAACAGCCATGCTTCTAGAACACCTAGCTGGGAGCTTGGCTTCTGCAATCCCTGTGAGCACACAACTAGACATTGCAGCACAGCATCATCTCTTTATGATGGGTCGAAATGGAAGTAACATCAAGCATATCATGCAGAGGACTGGTGCTCAGATCCACTTTCCCGACCCTAGTAACCCACAGAAGAAATCCACTGTCTACCTCCAGGGCACAATTGAGTCTGTCTGTCTTGCCAGACAGTATCTCATGGTAAGTACTTTTTGTTAAACTTCTTGTAAAAATGTTAAGTTCTGGGAAAAATATGCCACTTCCACATGTATTTATTGGTCCAATATAAATTAGTTTTGGAGGGGAGGGTTGTTTACTCACATTGCAGAATGCTGAATCAATTGAAAGCTCTAATTTTGTTAGTGTTTTGTGAGTGTGTGTAGTTATCCAAAATATTTGCAATCTGTGGTAGTATGCTTTGAATAAAGGCCTTGGCAATATAAATGCAGCATAAGCAATTTACATTTATGATATTTGATAACAATGTGCTCCAGAGTAGAAAGCAGATTGGGGGGGGTGGGGAGGGGATTTATTGTTGTTAGGTTCTGGGCTGTCTTTTGTTGTTGTTTTGTCAACTTGTCTCTTCCGTGTTTGTCAGGTAAGTAGGTTCCTTTGGAAGAGGCAGGGTATCCTTACCTTCTGTGTGGGTGAGTTTTCAAGGAGAACAGAATTAGAGATGTTTACTCACGCCGCAGTCTTGCACTCCTTCTAATAGTGAAGCCTCAATACTATAAGTCCTTTTATAAGAATGGTGATGAGTATTATTATTATTATTTGTAAAGGTTTTTGTTACATTGGCCTTTAAGCTTAATAGGAGCTTTTTGGCATTGTAGTACTAATGCTTTTACGTGTGTTTTTTTATATGGATATTTATGAGCAACAAATGGGAAAATTGGACTCAAATCCAGTTTGAAGCTGGTATCAGGATAAATCATGATAACATCAAGTTCTAGAAGTCAACATCTCTATTGTGCTGCACAGTGCTTCACTGTATAGTGGAAAGCAAAAACGTGCCACCTTTCTCTTTGTACAGTTATAGTCATGGTTATTATATTCTGGGAGAATAGTGTCTATAAATGCTAAGTCTTACTCTATGTATTTCTGTAATGAGGTTTAAAGAGTGCTTTTATGTAAGTTTTATAAGTGGAAGGAAATGCAAACAAGCATCCTGTAAATATCAAAAATATATCTTTACTCTAGAAACTTTGAATTACACAAGGGCCGTTTTATGAAATATTGAAGTCTACATTGTTAATTGCAAATGCAGCAGAACAGCTCTGTCTCCCAAATCATGCCACCTCTATCACCCGTTAAGAAGCGTACTGACATAAGGACATGGAAGAATTGAGATTTGGTCTGTTTCAACTCCCATGGATTACATGTCCAGAAACTGCTGTTGTTGTTTCCAGTTTTATAGATAAATCAGACTTAACGGAATGTGTTTTCAAACAAGAAAAAATTGAAAAGCTGAAGAAAGAAGCAACTAACCAGATAAAAGCTTATCTCTATTTCCTACCTTAGTAAAAGCAATGAGTTGTTTTTTTCAGCTTCAGATAAAAACAAAAAAGACAGCTGTGCGAACTAGAGATAAATGGCTGCAATCACCCTCAGCTTCTTTTGAAGTATGTTTTGCTTGATTGTTTTCTTCTCTGGCATTGTCCGTTGGAATCAAATTTCTGTGTTTTGGAGCAATTTCCTGCAAGGTGTGACTGCACGCTGGCTTTCTCCCCATGGTCACGTTTGTTACTGGCTCCTTCCAGGTGCTCTGATTCAACCAGAGTAATAGCTGATGCAGTTTCACAGCAAGGCAGTAGAAATGTCCTGTGGAACTGACTATGTGATTTAAAAATGAAATAAAAACTGATTTGATCTTTACAGGTGTCCTATAAGTAACTATCTAGAAGCACCTGGGCATTGATACCAAGAAAAGAAATGCCATAACCATTTTCTGAACTACTAAATTGTCATTTGCATGTGATTCTGTAATTCTTATGAGGCTAATGTTAGAGGCAGAGCTGACAATATCAATGGGAAATCTAATACTGTGCATAGATAGCATTCCTTAGAGTATGACATATGTAATATAGTTGCACTACTTTTTTAGAAGTTGCTTAGCAGTATGTCTAAACAGAAGCTTTAATATTAACTAGTAACTAATTTCATTGAAAAGGCTGTGTGGTGTATGATTGTGCATATCTATCATCTCTGACAAGCATTACAAGTCCTAAAGTCTTAGTTTCTAAGCATAAGCATATTCCTTGCAGAGTTGTATTCAGTATGGTATAGTGTTCACAGTAGTGAACTGGAGAAGGAAGAAAGAACGTGTAGTGATTTTAAATTAAATACTTAAACAAGTGAGAGGGGTTTTGGTGAAGCGTTCTTGGTTTGTCTTCCCTTCATTCCAAACCCTTTAGTGTTGTCCTGTTTTGATAATCGCTAAAAATATACCAAGACTTGTTTTTTGTTAGTTTCACATCTAATAATGCAGGCTGTACTATATTACGGAGGACATTGACGAATCAGTTTTGTTCACTCACATTGTATCAAAGAACAATGCTTGTGTTTCTCTCAACATCATCATGTAGGTGCTCTAAACACACAAGAACAAAACCGTAGTGCAAAAATCTATCCACTTATAAAATATGACATTCCAATTTCTAAGTTTTCACTTTCCTTTTTTTCTTGCTAACCTTTTAGTTGCATTCTCATTCAGCGGGCATTTGATGAAACCTTCTGATAATATTTTCTGTAACTCTCTTTTATGAAAACATTTGGAAAATCCATGTATGAATTGCTCTCAGCAGCTCTGTTAAAGTCTTTTATTATTGGATTATTAATTTCAGTGTTTTAAAATAAACTCCATTATAACCTGTTTTTTCAGCTAAGTTCATTTGCTGAAGTTAAGCTGTGTTTGTCAGTCTTGGTAAAGTCAAAATAATTAAGATATCTTGGTTTAATTTTTCTTAACTTAAGATTATTTCAATTATTTCAGTTTGGAAAGTACTCTGTAGCTATAGGTGGTACTGTTGAGAAGGGCTATGTAAATATAAAATACTGAGTTAGTGATCTGAAGAATGTACCAATTAGCTGCTTTTTGTTCTGAAAAAACTTATAGAAACAAGAAACTGACTAAATATGACCACTTTCTAAAATGTACATACCAGTTTTTTCTGATGTGTGATATTTACTCTGTGTGTGAATCTAAATTCTCAAAGTCAGATTCGTCTTTCACTGACTGTTACCCTCTGTTCTTATTTTATGAGCAATCTAATAATCCCAAGATATCTTGTTAAGGGCTAGGGTGGATTTTCTGTTCCCCTGTCCCCTCCTGTTCTTTGGTTGTGTTTTTGTTTTGGTAGGGATTTTCTTTCTTAATTTTTGGCAGGTTACTTACAGTTTTACTATTCGAAAGGTTTCAGAGTTGTCACCTGTATTGCTGGAAAATACTGATGTAGCTACAGAGAATGGGGGGAAAAGAAAGGTAAAAGTTGAGCTTTAGACAATAATGAGTTGCAGAAACCTTTTTTTATTACATCATTTTTTTATTACCTAGTTTATTGTGGACTGTTTGAGTGCTGCTATCTGTTCTTGACAATATTTTATTCTGATCTGATATATAGTAGCTGTTTCTGAATTTGAATCCTCCAGACACCCTTAATTTTGCATAGGTAGCTAATGTGAGGGCATATATGAGGTTACTGTGATGGTCAGAGTCCTAGAGTAAAAATACGCTGTTGTACTGTTGCAGGCAATGAGGTAGCTTTACTTAATTTCTTCCATGCTTTTTATTCTGAACGTGTAATACCATGATGTACATGTGTACAATCTACGTGTTTCAATTTATTGCCAACATTAATGTGGAAGCAGCGTAGGTTATAATTTCTATGAATTTTTGAATGTCTTTTCAGGGTTGCCTTCCTCTTGTGCTCATGTTTGATATGAAGGAAGAAATTGAAGTAGAACCACAGTTTATAACACAACTAATGGAGCAGTTAGATGTCTTCATAAGCATTAAGCCGAAGCCAAAGCAACCAAGCAAGGTTGGTGAGAAGTTAATATATTCTTTTTAGGCTTTCATGCCAGCTTTTCAGAGATGATGAGATGACATGTCTGCCCCTCCTCCCTGACTTAATGGATCATAAATGTGTAAAATGCATATATATATTTTCCACTTGAAATATCAATTGAAATGTTATAACAGTTCTCCTTTATGGCAGTTTGAATTTTTCATTAAATATTTGACAATACCGATATTAGGTTTTTTTATGGAAGATACTGATAAACAACCAAAAAAAACTATGGGGAGGCAAATTTGAAACTTTATTAAAAGAAATTTGCCTTCAATCACATCTCCCTTGCATAATTCCACTGTTTGTTAGCAATCAATTTAAAAAAAATCTGTGAGAAAAACTTATCTGCATGAGAAGTTGGAAAAAAAAAAACAAACACACACACATGAAATATAATTGCAAATTTATTAGAGGGATAGATATTCTTTGTAGAAAAGATACTCAGATAAACATGAAGAGGAAACCTGCCCAGTTACCTGCATCGTTATCTGTCTGCCATAAAAGACAAATTTCCAAGTATTAAGTGACTGTTCCGTTGTGTTAGTGGTTTAGTGTCTCTGTGTAGGGATATATAAAATCAATACACCGTACGTTGTGTGGAGAATGTACAAAAACATTTTTTTTGATAACTTAATTTTTCAGGTGTTCCTTACTTTTTTTTCCAGACAGCTAGAACTTTAATAGCTTTCATATAAACCTTTTTTGTCTACTTTGATATACAGACTACTGATAAAAGAGAATACAAGCCTTTAATTATTGGCTCACTTCTCTAGATCTTGCTAGTCACTGGTTTTCCTTGTTTTTTCTTTGGTCTGATTTGTTTTTTCTTCCCGCTACAGTCTGTGATTGTAAAAAGTGTTGAACGAAATGCCTTAAATATGTATGAGGCACGGAAATGTCTCCTGGGACTTGAAAGTAGTGGAGTCACCATACCATCAAATCCCTCTGTCTCATGCCCTGTTGGTCTTTCCTGTCCTGGTTTGGATATCTTGTCCTCAGCAGGACTAGGACTCACTGGACTTGGTATGTATTTTATTTTTATATATATGTTTACACGTGTGTATATGTATCTGTATACACATTTGCGTGTGTACATATATGTATACATGCGCACATTTGAAAATTCAGGTGCACTTTAAAAATATACATATTTAGCTTTTGTGCAAAACCCAGATGTGTTTTTGCATAAGGACTTGTGTTAAAGCATTAGATTATTCCAAAAGCATCTGGCCTTTCAAGAGCTTGTTGTTGTAAAAACTTCCTCCAAGGCTTTCGTAATCAGCAGCATGACTCATCTCTGTAGAAAATCATCCAGAAGCTTGCAAACCACTCAGCTGAAAAGGGAAGGAAGGGAAATGCAGGTGATATAGGACACTACTGTGATTTTCAGAGGAATCTTTTTCAAGTGATTTTTTTTTCCTTTGGCAATATTGTGATGTATGAGGCTGCCTTGAATTTGGGTGGGTACTTATGTTTGTCAACTGTAACATGAAAGTGCACATACCCAATGCAACATTTAATTCTAGTTTAGTTTAGGATGCACAGGCTATTAATTTAGACCTTATTTATCATTATAAAACTTAGCACAGAAATGCCTAAGTTTCCTATCTTACATCATTTTATAGAAGAAATGCGTAGTCCAGACTGCAATAACCACATCATTTTCAAGTTCTGCAAATACCTGATTACCAGAAATGTTTTTTTTTTTTTAATAAAAAAAAAAAAGACAAGAATTTAGTGTCAAATCTTGACATCGGCTCTTGAAATTTGGTGTTCTCACGTATCTACTTCACAACCTGCCATTCAGTGGTGCTGTGTACTTCCATGTCAGATGCTTTTATGAGGGTCACATGGGTACAAGGGGTTGTGCCATTTGACTGTGGCTTTTAATGCAGCTCTCGTTACTATTGTTGTCATGCCTTGGTATTGTTTGGTCCTTGGTATTGTTTGGTTTTTGTTTAGTTTTGTTTTACCTCTTTTCATAACAATGCTGAACTGACCTATGAATGTTCATAGGTGAAGAGCTGGTTTGAGGAAATGCCTTTGGAGGGTGGCTTGCTGTCAGTATTGAAAAAGCAAGGAGTTAAATAGCTTTTAGTGTGAAAGTAGTGGTTCATCCATATGAGGATGAACCACTTTTCAGAAGAAGGCTATTTGAAATGAAGTA
This sequence comes from Nettapus auritus, assembly GCA_011076525.1. Classification (NCBI taxonomy): domain Eukaryota; kingdom Metazoa; phylum Chordata; class Aves; order Anseriformes; family Anatidae; genus Nettapus; species Nettapus auritus. The sequence continues at coordinate 7,250,005 of CM021770.1, read as the reverse complement.
AGGTTGTAAAGTGCAGTTACTTTCTTGTTTTGCAAATGATGCTTCTGTGAAACAAACTGACAAAAGTGGTGAAGGAGATACACAAGAATGGCGTAGATGAAAAGCAACCTGTGCAGATGCTTTGATTTTATAATAGTTAGTCCAGTAGATAGACATAAAAGATGCTACAGTTCTTCTTATGTTTCCCAGTTTAAGAATCCTTGTACTTTGCTTTCTGCACCAAGTAAACAGCAGGTTTAATGCTCAAATATATGTCTGTGAAATGTACGAGGGTGCTACTTTAGTTTTTTTTTAATTAGTACTTAAAAACTTGTAATAATGTTTTTCACTAAGTCTTAGCCAAATATTCACATGTGCTACTCTTTGCAGGCCTTTTAGGTCCAACAGCCCTGTCGGTAAACACCTCAACTACTCCAAACTCTCTGCTGAATGCTCTGAATAGCTCTGTGAGTCCCCTACAGAGTCCAAGTTCAGGCACGCCTAGCCCCACATTATGGGCAACATCTCTTGCTAACACGAATGCCACAGGTTAGTAGAAGTTAAATGAATTGTTCAACAGTAACTTGTAAGAATGACAACTGAAAGTCCACAATTTTTCATTTATTAAAGCCTTAATTCTTAAGTTTATATTCACACAGATGAATAAATATCAAAATTTGAAGCTATAACTTTATATACATTTACAACCTGCTGTTGCATACAAGGTTTTGATGCTTTAGGTAAGAAACTGGTAACTCACAAAGTAACAGAGCATTTTGGTTTTGGCATGCAATTCTAAAGGCAACTTCTTCAGTAATATGTCAAAGCTATCTAAAGATAGACATTTATTTGAAGTATTAAGTAAGATTTTTTTTTTTTTAAAGTGAGAAAATTAATCACAACATGACCAAAATTCGTTGCAGGTTTCTCTGCTATTCCACACCTAATGATACCATCTACTGCCCAAGCAACTTTAACTAGTATTTTGCTGTCTGGAGTACCTAGTTATAGTCAGAACACTCCATCTCCACCACCAGGCTTGACTCCTGTTGAAGTCCATGTCAACGGCTTGCAATCAGAGAGTAAAAAAGGGTCACCTTCTTTAAATGGTCACGTGAAGGTAAGTTACGTGATCTCTGGAGAAGCAGATCTGTTCGTAATGAACCTGTTCTAAGAAAGTTAGGAAAAAAAAAGAGCTTCATTGGTAGATTCTTAAAGCTACTAAGTTTCTACATAAAACAGTAGTGTTATAACATCTTTATAGTTTTGAAAATGTCCCATGTTGAAAAATTGGAAATGAAATTTCTCCTGTATTAAAAATGAATCTCTTGCTTTCTTGCACAGACAGAAAAGCAAACAATATTTTCTTAAGCATAAAGCATAAAATCGCTTCAATTTTTGACAATCATTTCAGACCTCAAATATCAAGTATGCTGCACTGTCTGCCACATCGCTGGGAGAAAATGTGTTGAGCACAAACCACAGTGATTCGGCAAGACAAACAAGTACTCATAGTGCCTCAGAACAAGTAGCTGCCAAGTCAAATAGTGCAGAAGGTAAGACTTTGACATTCTGTTCTTTTGTCTGGTAGTGTCTGTGCAACCTACATATAGTTCATGAAACAGAAATGCGCAATAAATATAGTTAAATGAACACATGATGACTGTGCATTGGTTGTGCAGCAGTGCTGAAGGAAAATATCTTTTGGATCTCAGGTTTATTGTCAGGGAAAGTAAACTGTGCTAACGGAGCTATGTTGATGATAGAAACACCTTAAGTTAACATAAATATGCTTTTATTATTTTATTTACTCCCCATATTATTTTTATATTATTTATCTAGGGAAACAATAACATTTTTAGTATTTTTTTATAGCAGCTTCACTTCATAGCTTAAACCAGTAGAGATTTTTTTAGCAATGTTTTATTTTTGCTCTTCAATTAATGGAAAGAAATAATGCCTTTTGAGAGAGTTATTCTTACACAAAATTGTGTAGATCAAACTTAGATGACATCGGCAGACAGAATTAATTTGCTATTTATAATAAAACCTCAGTTTGTTCTTTGGCTGCTCAAACGCAGCATAATGATCTGTTCCTTCATTTATGGAGGGAAGCAAGTTTCATTTCAAACTTCTGTGCAGGTTTGTGTAAAGGCCCTGCTTCCCTTTCAAATACTGATCAACAAGGAGATGTTTTTTTCTTAATGCTTGTAGTCACCTAAAATACTGATTTGAATAAATGGTACATTGCCCAATTAAGGCAATTAATATTTGCAAAAATACGTTCTAAAAATATTTGAATATTAAGTGGGGACCTTTTATTCCAGCCAAGATTATATGAGCACCTGACAAAGTTTATTAAAACTGGATACCAAATCAAATTTGTTTGAAATAGTCATTCTGATTATCTTTAAATTTGATATTAACTAATATTACTTGCCTTTTGCTTGAGTAAATAAAGGAAAATACTTACAAGATACAGTAGACACACTACATTAGTATTGATGCTTTTTTTGCGTGTATCTGAAATTACATTTTTGACTTACCTCAGGCAAAGTTGTTAACTCTGAAGACTAGGTTAATAAGAAGAGCAATTTTTTTAATAGTTGTCATCACTTTACTAAGCACACTTTTAAATAAGAGTTTTGTTTAATTATTCTCTTTATTGGCCTTATAGGTTGCAATGATGCTTTTGTAGAAGTGGGCATGCCAAGGAGTCCTTCACATTCAGCAAATACCAGTGACCTGAAGCAGATGATGAGCTCTTCCAAACAGGCGTGTACGAAGAGGCAAACAGTTGAATTACTGCAAGGCACCAAAAACTCTCACTTACAGTAAGCTGAAAGTGCAAATACAGATTAATGGAGCTATCTTGTGTTTGAAGATAGACCTTTCAGTCATTAGATGCTCAAAGAGCTGTCTTAAATTGAGCTTGGCTTCTTTACTATGTCCTCCACTTTGTCTTTTGTTTGTAAACTTTGAATACTTTTTGTACATATCAGGAATTTTTCTCTTCAGCTTGTGTCCATGTCTGAGGAAAAAAAAACTTTTCTTCCCCACAGAAGAGTGGGCGTTTTTTTCAGAGGAACTTTCATTAGCTATTTCTAAAGGACATGTTTTTACACACCCCCTTCTTATTGATTACATTGAGAACAATTCTTAAGTTCCAACCTTTTTTGCTTTTGTGTTTACTTGAGGCTGTTTTCTTCGTAGAAAAAATGACTTTCAGGACATAACAGCATGTTCCCAATTTTTTTTTTTATTTTTTTAAAATGACCCAGCAGTGGGAAAGGCCCTTTGAGTCATAATACATCTTGGCAATTCTTGTTTTGTTCTTAATGTGATGTTTTGTGCAAACTACTTTAAGTAGTATTAAATAGCTTTTGGGAACTGCTTATCATGACTCTTGAGATGCATGTTTTCTTTTACCTCATTTATTTACACTGTTAAAGCTGTAATATCTATGTCATTAATTCTGTTCTCATTAGCAGAAATCCTTGGATTTCTAAACTATTAGGCTTAGTTGTTTGTATGTCTTGTTCTTTTTGTCATGGATATAGTCTCAACATTTCTTTAGGGTTTTATTCTTCTTGGAGTAATCTTTTAAAACATGATTACTTCTCTCTGCTTTGAAGTGAGAGTTTACACTTGCTTTAGAGCAGCCATAAGATAGGGCTTTTTTTCAGAAGAAAGAATTCCAGTATGAGGTACATTGGCATGCAGGATCATGGCTGTTGTAGCATAGGACCCATGTTATCTTTCTTAGTTCCCACTTAGATGTATCTCTCTTCCTATACTGTTAGTTTGTTAGAACTGCTGAGCTGTTGGCCTGACCAAAGCTAAACAGCATAAAGCCACACTATATAGGATTGCATGTAATGATTCCTGACACCAGATAGCTTCAATCTTACTTGGTGATCTCATACTAGGTAATACAGGCAGCAGCAATATGTCTTGTTTCAGTGTTGCAGAAAAATGGTACATAGTGAAGGAAAACCGAGACTTTGGGATTGGGGAAAATGTTGATATTTGTATACTACTGGCTTTTGTTGAGTTTTGCTGCTTCAGTTATGACAATTACATTGATTGTTCACTGGTTGTGAAAAGAAAGATTGGAGTTAATACTGACTTCGTTCCTTAGTACTACAGAGAGGTTGCTCTCAGATGCAGAGTTAAGTGCTTCTGAAAGTCCCATGGCTGACAAAAAGGCTCCTGGAAGTGAGCGGGCAGCAGAGCGAGCAGCAGCTGCCCAGCAGAACTCCGAAAGAGCACGTCTAGCACAGCCATCATATGTAAATATGCAGGTATGTTTCCCAAATCAACCCAAATCTACTGCAAAACTTGGTAATTGCAAAGTGTATGTATTACACAGTGCAAAGGAAATTGGCTAGCGGACTCACTTGCCATTACTGTTTCAGGAATGCATTTCCCAGCAAAATTGTTCATTCTTTCAAGATGTGAGTTGTATTTAGGTTGGCTGGTTTGTTTTTGTATGCAGAAATGATGTTGAGGTGGCTGGTATTGGGAGTTTAGACAAAATGGCATCTCCAGTTGCAGGAAGGTATGGTGATATACAGGAGGCTTCTTTCAATGTGTAGTAATGATAACTCCTGTTGTTAACTTTTCCCTTAGTTCTCAGATGACATCCCAGGGTACCATACATTTCAGAAGGAAGAAAATCTTATTTTTGTGTTGAAACTGCTATATGATTACTACCTATTTTTGACATAATACAGCAAGACCTTTTCAAATAAGTAAATACCATCATTACCTTCTCATAGAAACTTAATGTAGGAGAAATAGTAATCTCTCTAAGTCTTTGCACACCAAAGAAAGCAAGAAAAAAAAAATTAGTTTAGTCTTCAACATAACGTCTGAAGCTTATTATGAACTATTATGCTCCTGTTGAGCTTAAATAAATAAAAATTCAGCACAAAAAACTATATGGCTAATTAGTCTACTCAAGCATCTTAAATATGTGTGTAAAATCTTATATCATTACTTTAAGATGAGTGATAACTTGTAAAGTGTTTTTCATAAGTTTTCATAAGCAGTGTCAAAACATTTTTTTCATTGTAGCTTCAGGTATCTACAGGAGTATTTACTGAAGCAGCTACACTGGTTCTGTCATACAAATACAATATACTTCATCTGTAAAACAGTAGTAACAGTTCTTTATCAGTATAGTTCTATCAGTGTGGGCATAACTAGGCTGCATTGAGTAATGGGGCAAGACTAAGTTGGGTGTTTTGCGTGTTTGCTTCTTATCAGAGGTCTAGTTATTTTAAATAATGAGTTTAACGCTTCATGCTAAATAATGCATTTTTGTAGTTTTGCATATTTAGACTTGCTAATCTGTAATTCAGAGAAGTAGAACGAATGTAGTTGGTGACACAAAGTTCATATTTTCCATTGTCTTTGGTAGTGAAAACACAAGTTTTAAAATTCTGCCAAAGCTCACCTGTTTTCCTTTTAGAAAGTGAGTGTATGGAGAGGAACTAAACTTGAAAGAAGGTTATTCAATATAACTGTGGTACCTAGATTTGCTGTATAAGATATATATTGCTTCATACTGTTGGGGAATGTTTTAACTGGTAAGAATAGATGATTATGGAAGAGAAACTAGACTTAAAAAAAAAAAATCTTCAACAATTGTTCTGCCCTAAGTTTATAAATGCTTCTGTAGTCTCATGCAAATGGAAATCAGATAATTATTTAAAAAACTTTCTATGCTTGATCAAATCTTTATCTACGCTTGAATGTGTGCTTTACGTTTACAAGAAACCTTGTTACGTATTGCTTGGCAACTTCTGAAAAACTTTGTTTTGGAAAAGATGTTTTGGAAAAGAGCTAAATACTAGAATGACATTTAGTTGGAATGGTAATTAAACTGTCTGCTGTTTGCATTTTAGGCATTTGACTATGAACAGAAGAAGCTACTAGCGACCAAAGGTATGTGGATTAACAGTGACTACTGAAAAGTTTGTTGCTACGTTACTGAAAGAATTTTCTGAAGGCTCACTTACGTAATTTGGTTTAATCAAATTTCTAGTTGATAGTGAAATACATGTATATTATTTTTTATGTTCCAAATTTTTTTTAATACCAACATACAAAGTACTCAGTGTAAACAAGTTACAGAAAGACTCACAGCTGTAATACTTCATCTAAACCAATTTAAATTTTAGGATGTTTGCCATATCGGCAAGGTTGCTCCACATTTCAGGAGTAGATTGTTATAAAATTGATAAGGCGCATAACCATGTCTTTGACCCTATTTAAAAAATAAACCAAATAAACTCTTGCTAAAAGAAAACCAGAAACACTTTGTTTTGAAACAGATGGGATTATTTTGGCTTCCTTGCAGCCCTAAAGGCTTTACCTAACCTCTGACAGAGTAAATTGTCCTCAGGAAGTATAGGATTCAATCTGTGTAGCAACTGGAGTTGTTAAGGATTTGTTTGGTGTGTTGAGGAAGCCTGTGAGCATACATGATTTCAAGATTATCATCTCTGTGTCTTTTAATAAGGTTGCGATTTACCAATTTAACTTTGTATTTTTTCAGCTATGTTAAAGAAGCCAGTTGTAACAGAAGTGAGAACTCCAACAAATACATGGAGTGGGTTGGGGTTCTCTAAATCTATGCCTGCAGAAACTATCAAAGAACTGAGAAGAGCTAATCATGTATCGTACAAGCCATCTATGACAACTACATATGAGGTATATAAAAAACATTATGTAATGGAAATTTATTTCTATTGAATGATGCAACTTTTTCTTTTGAGAATTGTCTGAAACTTGGTCTCAGATAAGATTTTTTTAGCTTTCTTTTTAAGGTACTAAGTATTTTTATTCTGAAAAATGTTTATTAGATAATTAACAACACATATGGAATACATTCAGCCCAACATACAGTTACATCAGCTGTATAAATCATGCTCTAGATCTATAGAATTCTGCTCCTGTAAAGATATTTGTTTAAAGCAGCTGAAAACAACTTACGGGACCAAATGACTTAATAATTGTAGACAGACTAATGGTAGAAATTGTGTAACCCACTTAAAAATAATGTGATTATATAACATGTAAGCTATATAATGTAAATTACTGCATGGTGAAACAATGTTAGAAGTGCTTGGAGTGCTTAATGTCTAGAATTTGTATGGGAATCTGATATCATAGAACATTTTGGAAACAAAGTCGGAAATACCAAGCAATTTATTCTGAAGTGTAGTCTCTAAACTGTTTAAAATCCTTAAACCACATATGTTTTAAGCACACCTGCTGTTTTTGTGTCTAGCTTGCAATTTAACAATTGATCAACTGCCAAAAGGATGTTTGCAAGCATTAAAGCTGTGTTTTTAAACGGGACAGCTTCAAAGAAAACATCTGAATCACAATGAAACTTCTGTTTTCTGCCCAAATGTTCTTTCTGTGGCTTGCAGGGTTCATCAATGTCTCTCTCACGGTCCAACAGTCGGGAGCACCTGGGAAATGGCAGTGAATCTGATAACTGGAGAGATCGTAATGGGCTTGGACCCACAGCTCATGAATTTGTCTCCTCAATTGGCAGCCCCAAGCGGAAACAAAATAAATCAGGTTAATAATTTCCTAAGATCCAATTATTATTTCCTATTATTATTATTATTAAAACAAATTTATATCAATGAATATTGTGAATATATAATTGATATCAATGAATATATATTGCAAGCATATGCAAGGTAGTATAATATGATATACAAGTATTGGTCCAGAAAACCTTTAAGGAATTTCTTTACGCAAAACATTCTTTCTGAAGGCTCTTTGCTGTCTTGGAAGGTTTTTTTTCAAGGTGTATAGACATAAAAGCTTATTTCTAGACTATCGTTGTTCTGCTGTCATTGATGCAGCAATAGCCAAATCTTTACTGGGCTATCTGCTAGTGAGTGAAGGATGCAATTTGTGGACAGGAGATGAAAGAAACAGTTATGAGTTGGCTGGATAAATTAATATGCTTACCTTAACATACACGTTTAGGAGTACTACTATGTAAGTTTTTGTTCATACTGTCATATAGTGGTATTGAAATCCTGCTTTGTTTTTATGCTAGTTGTTCCTAACTGCATCAGTAGTATCTTCTAATATTTCACTTTTTCCAGTAACTAGTCTTGCATAATCTGCCCTGATTGCAGGACCATTAGTTTTTGTTTGGGTATGTGTTGTATTGTTTTACTCTGATACAGAAGAAATGAAGGCACATTTACAGCCTAAAATGCCAGCCTAGTAATTGCTTCATTTGTCAAACTTCATGTTCACGATTCTAATACTGAACATTGAATAGTCTGTGTTCTAAAATTCTTCTCCAAAATGGATCTTGGTATCAAATTAACAGTTTGGAGACATTCTAACTAGTTTGTGCCCAGAAGACAAGAAAACTAGCACAGCACTTCTGTACAGTAGTGGTTTTTATAATTTCCTATTGGCAGTGTTTAATGGAGGCTATTGCAGAAAGCTCTGGGACAATTGTATTTTTACGCACATAGGAAGGTACCGTTTTGCTGTATACTTTCTGGTGTCTGTAAACAAGTGAGGGAGTGCTTACAGTGGCCCCATTTACACAAATTCCTGATATAGTTCCAGGCAACAATCTTATTTTTCTTACGCTGCACAGAAAAACACACTATCTGGTTGTGTACTATGACATACAGAAGATAAAGGATTGTGCATTTAAATCAGTTTTTCTGTTTAAAAACTTCACCCTGGAAATGCTTTTTTAAATACACTTTTTGGGAATGTAATTTAAAACGTTATAGGGAGCATATTTCCAGTTTTAATCTTCTATAAAACTATTTTATTCTTTTTTAATCTCTACTGTACAACAAATCATGCAGCTACTCACTGGTCCTCTACCAGGAATTGCTCCAGCGTGGTATTCTCCCCATCCAGACCAAAAAGAGCAGGTTGTGATTGTTTGCAATGGTATTTTCCAAAACACCTACTGGAGAAAACAGGAGAGGGCTTAAGGAGAGGGAAAAGCAGTGGCACATTTCAGGTCTTTCCCCTGTATGAGGTTCTGAAGTGCATCCACGTGACTGTTTATGTAATGTGACTGTGTAGAAAACACATACCAGAACTTAAGAAAAAAAACCCAAAACCTTTAATACTGTTCATTTTCAAAGACCACTGAGAAGTGTTTTTTGATTTTTTTTTTCTTTTTTGCTTTCATTTTTGATGTTAAATAATTTAAATATTTTGGTAATTTAATGAAAATTGCACCTCTGTGACGTGACTGAAAAGTGCACTTCTTCCCTTTCAGCTGAACACTATCTCAGTAGCAGTAATTACATGGACTGCATTTCCTCGCTGACAGGAAGCAATGGCTGCAACCTGAACAGCCTCTTTAAGGGGTCTGACCTGCCTGAGCTGTTCAGCAAACTTGGGTTGGGCAAATACACAGATGTATTCCAACAGCAAGAGGTCAGTATTCTTTTGAAAGACATCTTTGTGTTTGTAGTGTTTCTACAACAGTGGTTATTTCATGTCTTGACCAAAGCTGCTGAGAAGTCACTTGGTGACAGAATTTTCATGAACAGCTCTATCGAAGCTTTATCATGTCTCTGAATTTCCAGACAGTGGGCTTTGGGCATGGGTACTGTTTCATCCTGCAACTTGGATTTTTATCAACAGTGAGATCTGCACCATTTGGTGGTCTCAGATCCGTACCTGAGTGTTTTGTCCTAACAGACCGTGCAAAGTGGGTATCTGCACAGACTGCCTTGTTGTTAAGAGGACTGTGCACATGTTCATAAAGAATAAACTCCAAGAGGACCTTCCATTCATGTTGTACATGAGTTGCTCTGGTGTACCGATGTTCAGCTTGAGATGTGCTTCTGGGAGTAGAAAACTGCTTTGCACGCACCAGGGGTATATTCAAGGCTAGACACAAGGCAAGCTAGTACCTACTCCGGCACTCTAAGTCACTCACGTACACACACTCATGGAATCGTCCTGGGTCAGCTGGAGTGTGTTGCTGCCATCTCAGCTCAGGGCAGCTGGATCTGGTGCATTTCCTGCCAATGCTTCTTCTCTCTCCAATCTTACTGCTGGGGGGAATTGTGTTTCTGTGCAACCAAATTGTGTGGCAGGATCAATACTCAATCTGGGGATATAAGTCCAGCTGTGTCTCACTTAATTCGGTGTACAGTCCCTCAGATTTATGTTTTGTGTTTCTCTGCCTGCTACGTAATGCCCATATTATCTAGTCATTAAAACTTTGATATTATTTTGAGGCCACTCGCATAACTGGAGATGGCTGCATTGGTTTCTAACACTAAAGATGGCTTTTGTTTGATATGTTTTATTTTATTTTAACCTCAAGAGTCATTGACTAAGTGTGATGAGCCTAACCATTAGGCCAGAATGAAAAGTAAATTTTCTACCACATTTCCATGAATTGTATTAGTAGCACACTCTTTGGTACGTTGTGAAATGCTCAGTGCTTTAATTCAAATACATCACCAGTAGTTGAGCAATTTCCCTCTAACTTTCTGAAATCTGAATCGCCTACCATATCTACCTGGTTGTTTCCGATTACATTATAGCAATCCTGATAAATACTCAATATCAAATGTGATTAGTAGACTTTTGTGCTTTTCAGAAACTGCTTACTTTTAAAATTTGTCAGAGAGATAGGGTAGCAAACTGAGAAACTGAAAAAGTCATTGGAACGCAGTGATTGCTGTTTACATGCAGAGAACTAGTTGGCAGAAGTGTAAAATGCAGTAGGAAAAAAATTAGGCTATCCTGAACCACATTTTACAGCTTAATAGTTTTGGGGATAAACTTGTTTTGTTTAATTTTCCTATTCTTTATCACTCTAGATTGATCTGCAGACATTCCTTACTCTTACTGATCAAGATTTGAAAGAGCTAGGAATTACCACTTTTGGTGCCAGAAGAAAAATGCTGCTTGCAATCTCAGGTAAAGAAACTACTTCACGCGGGTTTTCATTTGTTGATTTTTACTGACCTACCCCTCATCAGAAGGCACTTAAAACCAGGTTTTATAAAGCTTTCATATTCCCAAATAAACATTAATTTGCGTGGTCTGCTTGGGAAGTTGGAGCTTGGTAGAAAGTCTCTTTCACAGCAGATAATTAACTCTGTTTTATTTTACTGTGTGTCCCTACAAAATGCATGGGTTTGAATTAAACACGTTACTTGATTTTTTTTTCCAATTCACTTTAAAAGGTTGTCTCTATGTACTCTTCTGTACCCTGTGTACAGAAAGATGATGGCCAAATACTGTTTCTCCCAGTGTGCTGTACTATGCCTACATGTGTTTTCTAATTGTAATAAATAGCGTGCAATTTCATATTACATACAAATGCTCTGTCTTCGCTGTCTTGGCAATGAATTTATATTGGAGAAAGTTTTCTTCAGGTAGATAGTGCAACATCAGATCATTTTTTCTTCCAAAGTCTTCTACTGATGCTGTTAGTGACTGCATATAAAGTGATGGCCTGAAGAGGGTAAAAATACAATGTACTTAGTTTAGTAGCAGTCATAAAAAAATCTGTAATCTCTCAGTGAATTGTCTGTCACATCTGGTTTGCTCACAAGAACAGACAAGTGAGGAAAGAAAAAACATTTTGGATGAGCATTTGTGAATACAAACTTAGGGTGCGTATTTGAATGAGAGGTGAGCACCTGTTTTTTCTAATAAAATCCATAGTAAAATATTGTTTCAATGTTACCATTAAAGAATCGTGCATTGGGAAATGATTGAGATGCTGATAAGTTGTTTTTTTTTTTTGTCATCTCATTTTATATAACATGATTGTGCTGCAACAATACATTCTATGTGCATGTCCCTTCAGAAGACTGCAGCCTTTGAGTCTGGTAGCAGAACCTTTTAAAATTATTTCAGCTATGGCAATTTGATCTAAATCATCATTGCAAAAGTATCAACTCCACACTGTATCAGTGCAAATTAAGAATTGCAACAAGTAGATGCTTGCTTCCCAGACAGCTTCTATGAAGTCTTACCCTGGCACTCATACTATTCTGATTAAACTGAATGAGTACCTCACTGACATTTTCAGTTGATACTGTTCTGTATCTAAAACGTTCTTATTGTAATAGAAGCTTTGGGTTGTTTTGATTTTAAAATAAATAAATTAATTAATTAACATTTATATCTGAGAGGTTTTTTTGTTTACTTTGTAGAACTGAATAAAAACCGAAGAAAGCTGTTTGACCCAGCAAACATACGTGCCTCATTCCTCGAAGGTGGAGCGAGTGGAAGACTGCCACGTCAGTATCATTCGGACATTGCTAGTGTCAGCGGTCGCTGGTAGCAGTAAGTTGTGGCTCAAAAAGTCAACTGTAAAGATGGACATGGCAATCCTGTGGACAGCCTTCACTGCACACCACCCTCTGCACTTTGGGAGTTTGGCTATCAAGGACCAAAGCATTTTGTCTGCACAATACTGTGCCAAAAAAGAGAACACACATTCTGTCTGTCTTTCAAAACACCAAATGTGAGTTGTTTTACTCATGTAGATTGGACAGATTTTGCAATAATAATAATATAGGGTTCTTTGTTTAGTATTTTATTACCTATAACTATAATGTATGCACTGAATTTTTACTTTGTTGAATGAAGGAAGAATGAAGAGTTGGGATGCCAGAGAGCATAGATATTGGTTTTATCAAGATGGATTTTTCTGGTACTGCTTAAAATAATTATTGAGGTCTTTCTGCACTTTACATGTTCTGATTTCTTGTCCTGTGGAAATTTTTCTTTCATTTCCATATTGATTTTGTTATTGGCACTAATCAAATTTTTTCAGATGTTCCTGCATTAAGTCACTTCTCACTCTAATGGTACTAGGAACTGGTTCTTATGCAGATTTCCCTTCTCTCTGTCTCCCCTGTAGCTGCCTGAAGAGATTGTTCCAAAATCCAGCCCCACAGTAGTGGACCAGTCCTGTTATGCTCTCATGAAGCAGTCTAGTACTGCTTGCAATGAAATTTGCTAACTGTAACAGATGCAATGAAAGACCAAAATGGACCTTGCAATATTAACCCTTTGCGGTCATCATATTTAACTGCTGCCTGTTATGCTAAAACTGTTTTTAATGGTTGTCTCAAAGCAAAGGGCTATTTTTAGTATCCTGCCACTAAAGGACACTTATTTATATCAGACTTTTATTTTTAGATCCTATACACCTATGATATGTAACATTAAACTGATCTACTGCAGATTTATGGTAGAGAATGAAAGGCATTCATCAAACTAGAGCTCTGGGCTGTCAGTTTGATTAAATACAACTAATCTAATTTGACAAGACGGCACTGTTGCCATTTGATAAATGACGCATATTACTTACATGACTATGCATGCAGCAAATAAGTGACCAACATGAAATAGGTGTAATAGCATCTGTTTTGTTCAGTTGAGATTTGTAATGGTCAGCTGCAGAAGTGTTTAAACCTCTGGAGATGAACTATTTCTGAAACAAGTTATGTTCAACAGAGTCAATATTATAAGTGGCTAGAGCTAACTATTGCATTCTTATACTGTGAAAGTCCAAATAATTTGGCAATATTATTCCTCTGTCTTTACAGATGTCTTGTTATGGGTTTATGAAGGGTTCTCGTATAATGAAGGAATTCATAAAGTGCCTCTTTCTGCAATGCAATATAAAATTTCCAAGCATTAATTTGTTGAAAAGCATTCCCATAAGAAATGTTGTGAGTTACCTCTACTGTAATGTATTATTTATGTTCAGTGTACAAGCCTTTTGAGATGGACATAAACCACTGTCAAGTGCTCTTAACAGAAGGCATTAGAGTAACATTTACAGTAGTTGGTTTTTATGCAAAAATGGGTGAGAAATAGTTTTGACACTTTTCATGGATAATTTTTTTAAGGTGAGAAAACCAAAATGATGTCTAGAGAGATTTGCACACACAAAGGGAATTTTAAAAAGTTATTACTTGAGGGCATAGATGATCAAGCAATGATACAAAGCCTATTGTGGCTAGCAAAAAAACAAAAAAACAAAAACTGCTCAGTACTCATTTCAGCCATATCTACTTAATGGTGTATAGCTGGGTGACTTCCACTGTAGATCAAGTAGCAGTTAGCTTCCTCTGGGTTTAAAATTGTACTTTGGATTAGAATGGATAGAACTGCATCTTGCATGCACACGGTTGTTCACATCAAAGTTACTGTGTTCAAATGCCATAGGTAAATATCCACTTATTTGTGAGGTATTTGTGTGTGTTTGTTACACAGGAAAGAGCAACTTCATGCAAACCCTTGTGGAAGCCACAATTTCTAATTCTAAAACTATTTACACTTATGCTTGCTTCTAAGCACATAGATAGCTCCATTGACATGGACTGACTTATGTGCTTACAAATGAGCTTCCATTTAAATGTTTGCATTTTCAAGACCATTGTTTGAAAGTCAAGCTGTTTTCAGTCATGTTGATTTTATAAGACCTTTTACTGAAATACTCAACACTTTGTACAAAACTTTCTGCAACCCCTTCTTGCTTGTTTTGTCTGAACTTAGAAGCATCAAAAAAGTCCTTTACACTCTTAAATCTTTAGTCTTTCATAAGTGCATACTATGTATCTAGACAGTACTATATTTGGAAACTGAACTTATTACAGTATTAAGTTGATGTGGTCTTTTGCTGAGCAGTGCTTATTATCATCTACACCAAAGTGAAGAATTTCCCATTAACAACTTTATTTTGAATAGGGCTTCACACACAAAAAGAACACACTGGAAAAAAAAATTCTCACTTGTTTTGATTCCACAAAGGGAATATGACAGTACAGCATACCGTATTGTTAGTGTTGTATTATGCACAAATATTTGACTTGCTACATAAAATGTTAGTTTTAAATCTGTGCCTTAATAGTGACCAGTTATCTGTAAATATAGAGCAGATACAGATTGTATTTTTGTGGGTTGTCCTTTTAGTGATTTTTTTTTAAATAAAAGATGAAATTAAAACATTAAAAATGGGAATTTTCAAAACTAATCAATGCTCTGTAAAATAAAGTTATATAACTCCCTTGTATTCTGATTGGTTAATGAAGTATTTTTATTTAGACCCAATTCCAGGGATGCTTGCTTGTTAATAAAATATCAAAAGCAGTATTTCACATAATCGCAACATGTTTCTTTCACATGCTAGTACTCTGTTCTACTGTTCTTTTTGTATTGCATGCAATATGTTTGGCTTTTAAATGAGAACACTTCTTCGCTATACCTCATTAAAAAAATAATGCAAAAGGGATTAAATTATCTCAGGTTCAATTCAGAGCAGGCATTAATGGCTTGGCTTACACAAGTTTTATTCTTCTGGCTTTCTCATTTTATGGACTGTTTGGTTTGATTGTTCGTGTTCTTTTGTGATGGTCGTTACACAGTCTCTTTCAGTGTACAAGAGAACTCAGTTCTTGAAAAGCAGTAGGAATTCTGTATTTGGGATGCTAGCCCTGGAACCAGTCAAAATCTAGCAAGAGGAATAGCTTTCCCTCTGAGGTAATATGCAGGCAATGTTGCATCAATCTTGTCTATTTGTTTGAAATGTAGTGAGATGCATTTAATGTTACTTACCTCACACAGTACGTCCAAGCACTCCATGATTCCAATCTAATGTGTTTTCTTTAATTGTTTTGTACACACAGCTCTCCACCTACTCAAATTACAGTATTGCTGGATCGCTGACATCTTAAAAATGTTTTCTGCGACTCTGAACATACATATTCAGGAAAATGATGCAGGAACAGGGACAGATCAACTCTTCTCTTGAAGGCAACCCGAGGCTGTGGTACTCAGCACCAATTCACAAGGCATTGGCATAAATTAAGTGGGAATTGCAGAGGCAGGTGGACCTGCAAATTGCACAGTGCTTCTGATGCCTGAGCAATAATTAACGACAGGGATCTGAAACGAGATGGTTTCATTTGCTGAGTGTTTATTTGGGAATTGCTTCTACTGGAACTACTGTGTGGCTATAGTTAGCAGAATGGTAAAGATGGTATGGGAAAGAGGAGGGGCAGTGATGGACCATCAGAGCTAGATGGCCATTCTTCATGCAGTGTGAGCAATGTTCCTGGCAGCTGGTGTGCCAAAGCATGAACAGGATTGCTCCTTGACTGAAGAGGCTTTGCTGTTCAGATACTCATCACTTCTCTCTTCAGCTAGTCAGAAGAGCAAAGCTAGTGATCTTCAGTTTGAAGAGGAAGAGGATGTACTAAGAAATGTAGGCTATACACAAGAGAAAATTTTCCAAACTGTGTAAAAGTTAACAATGGGACATCCATCCTCACTGCTTGACCCAGCTCCAATCAATTGCTTGGTGGAGAGGACTGTTATCTTTACAAAATCCTGGAAAAAAGTGGTTACAGGAGGTGTATGGGTCCTGTTGCAGGCTAGCTGGGAAAAGCGCAGTAGGCAAGGATATTCAGAAATGTGTGCTTTTACTGTAAGTACAATGAGAAAGACAGGAAGTATTTGTTTCCAGACAGTTTTGGACACTGTTACAGCTACCTTTTCTCAGTGAAGAATCAATCATAGGCATCTGAGCAGAAGAAAGGTGTTGTGTTTTTTTTTGTTTTGGTTTGTTTGTTTGTTTTTGTTTTTTTTTTTTTTTACCTGAAGCTGTACAGCTCTTGATTATTTGAGAAGACAGAAAAACAACTGGTCTTTTGGAAGTCTCCATGGCATGCATAATTGCTGTCTACAATATTTTCTATACCTTCTGTGAAGTAAGAGAACTGTACAGACATATAGGCAGCTAGGGAAGGTGTCTGGTTGAAACATAAATGACCTCTTCCTCTCATTTGAGGTTAATTGTAAATGTTTTTCATAAGCTAATATTTCTTTACCTGCTGTATAATAGGTAGATGATAGCATTTAATGTCAAAAAAAAGTCAATGTGTTAATTTTGCAAGCTTAGAAAACAGGTTATTTCTTCTACTGTCTGTTCATTGACTCCATTCTCTTCTATTTTATGATAGCTAGTTTGCTTATGAGTCTAATGTTTTCATTATTGAAATATTTTATTGTTAAAGGTTCTTCAAGACAAGTACAAACAGAAGAATGGTCTTATGGACCTGCCAGTTACGAGTCAAGCAGTTGCTCCAACAAACAGCAAGATGAAACTGATAGCTACAACAAGGATATTAGAAACATGTTGATCAGATACAAAACCAGCAGGAAATCAAAGTGCGCAGCCTTTGAAAGCTGGCTGAGGGAGGAAGCACTCACTGAGTAGCTAGAAAAGGTACCTACTTAAAACAGTTCATGCAGTATCTGGTATAGAAAAAAAAAATAGTTTTCAGATGGATGCACCCCAGGAGTTCATAATGCAAGATCCTCTGAGCTGCAGGCAATTCATGTGTTGTTTACCCTCTCTGACAGAGAGCCTGAAGGTACACACCCGTTGCCCTACTTTATTTGCCACAGTTGGAAGGTGTTCACATTTGGCAAAAGTTGGGGTCTGGATCTGCAGACTCAGGTCTAGCTTCCGATACTAATCCTGTTGAAGAATACATTTACCACTGCATTAAAGGTTGCTTAGTAATTCTGGAGTGGACTTAGCACTTCGGAAGTAAAATCAATTGCTGATAAAGTTGTGGATTGCTTACGTTTATTTTGTCTTTTTGTCATCCTCTGGGTACAGCTCAAAGCAGTTTTAATTAACCCAACTTAGTGAAGAATGAACATAAATCCATTAAAGAAATTTTCTGCCTAAAAAGTCATGATGTTGCTTGTATGAATGGGGCATAGCAGGAAACCCTGCTTAAGAAGTAAGTATCCATGTGTGCTCCCCATCTTCTGTATGTTGCAACATTCTTCCAAAAGCCATAAAATCCATTAATAACTATTCCTTATTAAATATGCCCAAATTTAAATGAAGGTTTTTGTGGGTGTTGCAGAAACAGACCTTTGTTTTCTTCTTTCTTAGTCCTATGGTCATTTTTCCTCTGTCTCATGCTATGTAACAGACTTTACTACTACTACTAATAATAATAAAAATAAACTTGTGCTTTTGGCATAAACTTTTTATTATCTTGGCTTAAGATACTATCTGGGACATTTCTGCATCTAAAAAATAAATCCCAGAAGATCAAGTGGCTGTTTGAATATCATGATTTACCATTGTACTAAGGAAAATTTGGGTTTATCGTTGTCTCCTGTCTCCTACAGGCATACCAATGTTTCTGTTTATAGTGTTTCTGGTTTTACTATTTTACATGATTTAGTAAAATCAACAAAGCAAATCTTAGAAGTCAAAGTGGAACAGTCATTTGCCATTTGAATATTGACATGGACATTAGGAGTCAAGTGTTATTAATTTTTCTTCACTTTGAAGAAAGTAAACTATTAAAGAACAGACTCAGATTTACTGTAATAAATTTCAGCAGCAAAGCAACAACAAGTAACTCATAACTTTTCAAGCAAGTTTTCAGCTATGAGGAAAAAATTGTTTGTAAACTTTGTTTCTTAAGTTAGTCCAAAAAATACACTGAAATTTTTGGGAATTCTTATACATATATTTATGGTATATTGTTTTTTTATTCCAAGTATCCTTTAGAATATATTGGGCTATAATTATCAGAACTATTCTATGAATTTCATTTGACAGCTGAATCAGAGTAAATCCTTATTTATGCTGGGAAATGAAGATACTTTGTTATGAAGACTCAGAACCTTATATGCTAGTCAAAGCATCAGTTGGTGTCAAGCTTGTCTGATCTTCCAAGGGGTAAGATTTGGGCAATACTTGCTCTACTGAGAGATGCAGAGTAATTCCAGATGTTTGACCAAAACATGAAAAAAGATTAATACATTGTGATGGAAACTACCTAGCTTGTGCCAAAACTGTGTTGCAACTTAATGGAAACTAACAGATGGGGAAAAAAAATAAAAAATAATAATAATATGAAAAAAAGAACCAATTATGTAATGAATTAAAAATTTGTCATTTCTAACAATGGGTGATGAATGTTTTAAGAAATAAAGTCACCACTAGTATAATATCCCAAGGACCAGGAACTGATACGGATATTGTTATATTTTTTTGCTCTGATAAAAATAACTTTGTCAGCTTTTGACAAGGAAGAGAGAAGATTTGAGGAGGCCTGAAATAGACGTGGCACAAATTTATGGTTCCTAAAACAATAGCATCCCAAGGAAAACAGACTCTCAAGCTGCAGAGAGACCATCTAGAGAAACAGAGGAAAAGATACAAGATTTTTGAGATAATTTATAAGAAACCTTCAGTGTTAACCAGCATGAGAGACAGTAAATCTTGATGTATGTAATTTTAATGCACTTCAAGAAAAGAAGAGATGATCGTAAGAATTAATGCATTTCAAAGTAAATGAAGTTTAAAGTTCAGATTGAGAAGAACATTCACAATCTTTTCAACTAGCAGGAATCTTTTTCTACCATGCAGTACAATGGGTTTTGGTTTTTCCAAGAGTAAGTTTCTGTTTTAATGCCTAAGCTCACCTCAGTGTGAAGTTGCTATTGCAAGTACCAGAAATATCCTTACTCTGAAACAGCCTAGATGACAGTTCAGTATTAAAAATGTAGATTTTTTTCACACTGAAAAATATTATCAGTGTATTCCAGTGTCTAAAAATCAGTACAAACAACACAGTAAGCGACCTTAAACTGTTGACAATTTGAATCTTGATTGGAAGCTGGATTGGAGGTAATTAGCTGACTAGAGTCTCTTTGGGCCAATAGATATTTTTGTTCAACTACATTAGATTTACCTTTGTCCCAGCAGCGTTTCTCCTTCCACCAAATGATGACAATAGCCAGGATACTGGAATACTGAAGGCATCTATCATGTAAGAAGGCTCCTTCTGAGTGTGCCTCCAGCACTGGTTTATCTTCCATCTTCACCGAAAGTGGTTACAGATGTTGTTGATTCAGTGCTTTTTTTCCAATCATACTTTTGGACTCTAAATGCTAGAAAGAGCTATATTTTAAAAGTTTGCATGCAGTTTCATGAGCTTCTTGCTTGTACAAGCACAGCCTTGACTTTTCCTATGAGTGATTAATGTGGAGAATATCCAGAACCACTAGTGTGGATGAGAGCTTTGAAGGCTTTTTTTTTTTTTTTTTTTATTTTTTTAAGGGATTTGAAAGTCATGACTGTAGAGTGGAAATAACACTTCTGGCACTGCTGGCTTTCTTGGCTGCTGCTCTTGTCTGCTCACCTCTCCTAGATCTTGGCTCTCCCATACTTGGCCCTAGTTTCTGCTCTCTTCTGGTGAGCAGTAAAGTTTCAAATGATTACTAGTGGGAGGTTTTGAGACATTTCAGATTTTCAGGCAGAATTGTATTTCCTTTGCTCTTTGTAGGGACTGCAGCACTCTACAGACAATGGCAGTGAAGACACAGATGCTGCCAGTGATCACTAGGCACTGAAATGAAATTTGTAAGCACAACATAAACAGCGCACTGATTACAAGACCAGTTAAGATGAGGCCATAATTTCTTCGGATGAGTGATTGTGAATGAAGAATAAGTGAAAGAAGTATTTGTTTACTACTTTGGTTCTTTTTTCATATATTCATAAAAAGGCGCATTTGTCCTTTTGCATGGTGTTCTTATTACAGTTTAAAAATGATTATGCAAGGTGACTCCACAGGGCATCTCCTGTAACCAACAATAAATACACAATTATACATAGAAGGATTCTTTAAAGTCCACCCACTTCCTCTTTGTTGGAGTACAATGGCATGTTTCTTCCTTGCTTCCCATCTGTCTGTAATATTACTATTAAGACCAATGCATCTATGCTATTCAGTTGCATATTAATATGGGGTTATTATTTCCTGGAGCTGCTGCAGAGACAATATAATGAAACCCCAAAACCAGGGTTGCATATGGTCTAGTTCCTAGTGCATCTTCTCGCTGCATAAACTTGTCGGGAGATAAGGTCTTTGGACTTAACAGGTGTGTTGGTCTGCTGGCAACTTTAAAACCCAACATTTTCAAATCATCTCTCTGCCTAATCATTCTGTGATGAATTTGTGAGCTTCGAGACTGTTTATGTCTGCTCCTCAAATCACTTTCAAGTGTTTGGTTTTTTTATGTTTATATTATCTAGGGTAAAACAGGCATTAAATCATGTACTGTGTGAAAATACTCTTTTTTTTTTTTTTTTTATCTTGACTATAAATTGAGTACAATTGGAGGCATTTTACCCTTGGTCTGTGTTGGGTTTAAGTGAAACTTTATGTACATTTCAGGGTCTCCATATATGCATAAAAACCCAGAATGCCGTGACAGAGTCACCGAGACTGTTCCTTTCACCTTCCTTCCCAAAAGCAGTAACAGCTCAGTGTTTCATCTTAAAGCAATTTTTATCTACTTGAAATTTTCCAAGCTCACAAAATTTGGCAGCAGACAAATGAAGATATTTGTGACTCCTGAAGGAAAATCATTTTCCAATAAACATTCCTGTATATTTTCATGCTACTCAACATGAGGGGTGTGTGGAAACCTCAAAAAGATGGAGAAAGCTTTTTTGCTTGACCGCTGACTCTTCATGTCAGACTTTCCCTTTGCTTGAAGCAAGTGAAAAATCATGTTGTTTTGTGTTCAAGCACAGAAGTGTAAAATAGAGCAATGATTCCTTCCCCCTACCCATGCTGTGATCTTACATGTGCTGCCTTTTTTTTTTTTTTTTTTTTTTTTTAAGCCAAATTCAGGCTTCTACACCTGATAATACATTGTATCACGCCTTTAAGGGGTGTACTTTCCCACTTTTTTCCCTCATTCCCTGCCATGTGGTGTTTTTTCCTGTTCTTTTTCAATTAATTTCCCCGTGGGTGCCACCAGCCCCTGAGGGGCTCAGCTGTGCCCTCAGGGTGGGGCTGCCAGAACTTTCTGAAACCTTCCAGAAGCGGCAGCCGGGGGGGTCGGGGGGGGGGCGGGGCCGCCCTCTCCTCACAGAACGCCTCAGGCCCTCAGCCAGCACCAGGGCGCTCAGAATGGGCCCCAAATTTTATCCCAGCTCCACCGTGCTCCCTGTCCCCTTCATGCAAGGCGTGTTCGGGAGCCAGCTCAGCCCCGTGTGGTGACCCCCAGCCGCTGCTTCGCTGTTTGGGCTGAAAGGAGATGGCACCTGCAGGCTGCAGAGCTGAGGCCAGCCATGCTGTCTAGCACGCAAAGGTAAGAATTTCCCAGCTGTGGGCAGCCTTTTGGGGTGCAAAAGCCTTTCTGTGTCATGAGGTACACCTGGAGGGGCTGCTGATGATTAGTTCTCCAGGTGGGGAGGGTTGGTGGTGAGGAGTGTCCCCGGGCCAGGGAGGGATGGGGCATTCAGCACTGTGCTGGGGGGCTGTGAGGGGAAGCACCTGTGTTTATCACCTCGAGCTGCTGCCTGAGCTGCTGTGAAATGAGGAATGCTAGCCTTGGTGAGCAGAGGGTAGGAGGAGCAGCATCCAGGAGTGCCATACTAAGGTAAGTCCTCTTAAAAATCCTGTGAAAGAACTGTTTGGAAAGTTGTCTGTGGCCCAGCTGCATCTGGGCACATGATCCCTTTCTTTGCTCTCCCTTGCACACACAATGGGGCCCTTCATGGCAGGAGCTGAGGCTCTGGCTGTGGAGGCAATGTATTGTCCGTGCGCTGGGTGGTCCCTAAAGCCTTTGAGGTCTGGCTGTGTGGTTGGGTGTTGATGCCTGGATTTGGGCCTTAGAAGGACTGTAGAGGATGTTTTTATTTTCCAAATTCTTGGTTTTTAACTTGTTTTAAAATGCTGTGTTGTAGCCAGTGGTATTTCAAATTGCATATATGGTTTGCCAGGTGCAGGTATAAGCAGTTAGGTGAAGTGAAATAAAAACAAACACAGGGAAAGAAGGTCCCCTGTGTGGCCGGCCACATGCTCGGGGTGCTGTGCAAGCAGAGATGGTGTGCTTCTGTGTATGACACTGCATGATTTTAAGCTGCCTTCCAATGCGATAAGCTGAGTGATGAGTTTAAGGCTCAGCTTTGTGAGAGAATCACGTATTATTCACACAGGTTGTGAATCATCCAAATCACAGTTTTAAAAACTAAAACGAAGTACAAAAGCTTGTTGTAAGAAGTAGCTTTGGTGTAGACAGTTAAACATGCTTGGTTATTTAATATCTATGCAATCTGACCTTACATCTTAATTCCTCGGTCTGAGCCTATTTGTTGTATCTGTGTAAATACAAGAGCAATCAAAAAGCAGTTGTGATTCAAATTAACAGTATTTTTAAACATATGATAAAGGAACTGCTTTCCATTTTGAGTCTCTGATGCTTTTGCAAAGGATAGGAGTAAAGGCACTAGCAGCAGATGGCAAAAATTTCCAGCAACAGGCAGTGAGACATCTAAGTAGAGCTTTCCCAATGCCCCTGCTGTGGCAGCAGATGGAGAGATTGGCAAGTAGGGAGGACGTTACTTCCATGGCGTGCACCGCTCCAAAAGACGGGCTTCGCTGGGCTGAGCCGGGTTGGCAGAATAGAGCGTGCTGTGGCAGCCAGGGCTGAGAGTAGCAAATGCTGAGAAGGAGATTCCAAAGGCACCACAAAAATGTAGCAAAACTTCTAATAGCATTTTGAGGTTTTCATTGCTTTTGACCTTTTGAGACTTTTTTTCCAGGGCAAAATATCAGTATTGTGGCTTTCCATCAACCCCCATGCCCACACTTGCACACAAAAGCATTTCAGCATTCTGTAAACCTCTGCAAAACATCCAGAAGCTTCAAAATCTGTCTGTGCCCTGTTGTTTGTGGGACAAATCAAAACTTAAATATCTGAGTGCATCATTCAGATAATTGCTGTCATCTGTACTTGCTAGCAAAAATGTTAAAACAATGTTTAATTGTGCTAGAAAAAGAACCCATTTTTCTTCTGCTACAACTTTGATTTCATCAGAACTGGTAGAAAATGATTTTTTTTAATGAAATCTTCTAGGTTAGTTCTTTTACATCATGCCTTACCCCCTCCTGTTTTCTTGCAAATCACTTAACCCATCCAAAGTAATAAAACTTTACTATCTCTTCACAACTTTATAAGTAATCTCTGTAGCTCTGACATTTGGAATTGCGGTTCCAGCAGTCGGATTAGTATGTGGAAATGTTAGCTTTTTGGCCTTGTGATAACTAGCTAATTATTATTAAGGGCTTTGGAATGATATCCGTAACTGCTAAGAAGTACAAATTAAAAGATTCCCAAAAGAATTAGTTATAAACATTTTTTTAAAGAGTTGTTGATTGATTGCATTGCTGAATATTGAATATGTTTTAGTAAAAACAGCATTTTTTCTCTGCTTTGCAAGCTTTACTGTCAGTGTGGAAATGCAGTGTTCTTTCAGGTAGTTATGAGGTTGGCACATCTGATGTGAATGCCCTATCACACCTGTAGAAAAGCGTGCTGGGACTTCACAGTGAGAAAAGGCGTGCTTCTGCTGTGCTGTGAGAGTGGTATAGGGGAGGTTAATGAGTTTCTGGTGTCGTCGAGGAGCACAAGGACAGCTGCAGCTCACATGTAGGTCATAAGCAAAAAAGGAAACTTCTGTGTGAGTTTCACTGATCAAAGATTTTTTTTCCTTTGCATGTAAAGCTGTAGTGCGTCAAAGTTGCTCTTGGTGACTTCATGCAATACACTTGTAGCTTGCTGAAGCTCTGTCTGAGGACAGTGACCTGAGAGTTGTGGTTTAAAATCTGCCGCTGAGCTTTGAGGTGCCCAGAGGCACTGTCTGGATTCGTCAGGAATCATGAAGCTGCTGTATTTCATAAGAGTCTGGAAGCTGGCCAGGTAATAGCCTCGCAAAACAACATCGTTCTGGCCGAAATGATGAACTTCATTAGATCAGTATAGCCACGCATATTAAAGAATTTAAAGCAAGCTTTTACAAGATTACATAAAAATATCACATGTTTAGAGGTTTTATAACCAGTGAAGTCTGAGAAAATTACCTACTGCTTATTAAACTTTCTTCCATCCTCAGAGTTCCATAGTCAACAACACTGGAGTACTTTGGCTATTGCTCTCCTACATTTTAACTAAAGAAAATAAGTTAAACGTTTTGGTAGTTTGAACGTTTCAATAACAAATAACTATTTTATATGGTTTGTGGAATTGCAGTAACTTCTGCTTCAATGTTTTTCTTTGGTTGTATGGTTCGTGTAATTTCAGGAAGGAAGGTAAAAGACTTGAGATGTGGTTAGGGGTGTCAGTGATTGTTTTATTTCTGTGATTGTCTTATTCTAAATAAATTTAGGTATTGGGAAGTTGTTTTTTAGGAAAATAGTGAGTTGGCATTCAATCAAATGCAGTACAGTAAGTAGATTTAGTGCAAACAACAGGAGATGCACTCAGGTTTAAGGTACATTAAGTGTTTGGCTAAAGTTGATTGTCAGAGTTAAGATAAGTTTTTGTTTGTTTTTACCACAGAGAAGTTTAGTTTCTGTTTGTTTTTGCACGTATATGTGATTGTGGGATTTTAATGCAGGTTTCTACAATATGCTACTTATTTATTAAAATTAGAAGATTAGCTAATGGTTGATTTTTAGAGGTCTTGAAGTTGTAGAGGATAAGATCTTCATGGTAATAAATGAAAAACATCTATTGTGCTCCCCAGGCAATGGAAAAAGGAGTAAAACTTTTATAACTGCAGTGTGCTGCACAAGTACTTTGTTTGCATGCAAAGTATGTAACAAAATAAAATAGAAAAGGCAACTTTGTGTTGTATTCATGCTGCATGAATATTTTTCTTTCATGTTCCTAAAAGCACTCTGTGTACTAGCAAATAAACTTTCATGAGAGCAACTTCAGCCCCTAACATATTCAATGCTGAATTTGTGGGTGTTTTACCAAGATTGATACGCTCGAGAGAATGAAGGTTAGCGGAGCTGCCAAAGCCTGGAAGAAGCTGCAAATAAGCAAGCGAAATTCCTGCTAAATTTTTCAGATGTTATGGAGCTGGAAAATAAAGGGTTTAAAATACTTAGAAAAAGGTAAAGTAATGAAGATTCCTATTTCAGCAAAGCCAACGTGAAAAACCGTCCTTAACAGTCAGGGTGTATTGTTTGCTGTGTCTTCTGGACATTTTAATCACGGGAGAAGCATCGTTTTAGTCCCTAAATAAATGTATGGCACATGATACATGCTGAAAGTCAGCCAAAGTCAAAGGGAAGAACGACAGCAGTTGTACACGTTGGTTGGCCAGCCGGATGGGGCAAACGGTGCCCTTCCCGAGCAGGGCAGGAGCTGGGCCAGAGCACAGGGCTGCACAGCGCATGGCCCACAGGCACGGTCTGCTGACTGGGAGTTGTGTCCGCCGCATGCACCACTGCCCGAATCGCCCTTGCTAGAGGGGGACAGCACTGCTGTTACCCAAACTCCAGGTGGTAAATCACAAAGTATTTCACGGACGTCCCAGTGGAGTTATCTTTCACTGGTCATAGCAGAAGAATGACTTCAGTTTGTTTTTTAATTTTTCAGAAGGGATGGGCTGGCTTGCACATGCCAGAGTCCTGACCACGGCAAAGTGCGGACAACCTAAGGTCCGGGGCTGACATGCAGGCCTCTCTCTGCGCAAGAATCACCACAGGCAGATCCTGCGTGCCCTTTAACAGAAGGGGCTTCACCTCCCCTTCAGCCTCCTCTCCCCAGAACAGCCACCAATGGGTCGCAACGCAGTTTCCACGAGGCAGGTGTTTCTC
The DNA here is from genome assembly GCA_011076525.1 of Nettapus auritus. NCBI lineage: Eukaryota > Metazoa > Chordata > Aves > Anseriformes > Anatidae > Nettapus > Nettapus auritus. The sequence continues at coordinate 7,223,288 of CM021770.1, read as the reverse complement.
CCAGCTGGCGCCCAGGGATAGCCAGAGGAACTTGCTGCCCCCCAGGGAAAACGCAGGGCAGTCAAGATCCTCAGCTGCCTTCCCCAGCACCGAACTTGCACCCATCCTCCCATCGGCAATGGCCACAGAAGAGAGAAATTCAACTCCGAGAAATGCTAAAACCCAGCCAAAAACACAAGCCAACAGAGCAGGCGGCCAGCAGGGTCGTGTAAGTATGCGATATGTGACAGCGTGCTGTGTTTTATTAAACAGCAAGCACCTCGCAACAGAGGAACTGTCTCCAAAATGTTAATTTTCCTACAGTTGATTAGCTGTCCAGCATCCAGACTCACATTACCTCTGGGACGGAGCACGCGTGGGAGGGAAACTGGCAGCGAGCGCAGCAAACGTGTGACTGGCAAAAATACACCCTGACTGTTAAGGACGGTTTTTCACGTTGGCTTTGCTGAAATAGGAATCTTCATTACTTTACCTTTTTCTAAGTATTTTAAACCCTTTATTTTCCAGCTCCATAACATCTGAAAAATTTAGCAGGAATTTCGCTTGCTTATTTGCAGCTTCTTCCAGGCTTTGGCAGCTCCGCTAACCTTCATTCTCTCGAGCGTATCAATCTTGGTAAAACACCCACAAATTCAGCATTGAATATGTTAGGGGCTGAAGTTGCTCTCATGAAAGTTTATTTGCTAGTACACAGAGTGCTTTTAGGAACATGAAAGAAAAATATTCATGCAGCATATCACCTCGTTGACCTTCAGCTTCAGCCCGGCCCGTTTTACGTACCCTGGGGAAATGGCCAGGAAAGCTCCTGCCAGCCCAAAGAGCTGGTTGGTGTCAAGCAGCTGCGGCAGCGCATCGTGCTCTGGGGTTACTGTCGTGGGCCAGAAAAGGAAGCCGCAGCTCAGAAAACAGCAGAGGCATGTGGCTGGGAGAGGTATGCAGCATTAGGCTTGCCCAGAAACAACTGAGGTAACGTTTTAGAGCGATCATTTAGCGAAAGGAAATCGCTGTCCTCCCACCCGTCACACGCATGCAGGCAGGGAGGGGCGGCCAGACGGAGGCAGAGAAGGGGGGATGTTTTGTACTGACATGGTAACAGTGTTGTCTGGAGAGCAGCAGAGACTTTGTCACTGTCTCAAAATAAACAGATGACTTTGGACACGGGAGAAAATACAGCAGCTCCTCAAGAAGACGTCGACTGCTGCCGTCAGCAGAGCTGCGCTCTCTCTCTGTGGGAAGAGCAGAGCTCCTCCTCATCTGGAGATCATGGCTGCGAGGAGAAACTGTTTTCTGCTCTTGGCTTCCCAGCAAGGCAGGAGAGGAGCCCCTGGGATCCCAGCCACTGCCTGTCCTGGTCCAGTCAGCCCCTGGGGGTAACTTGCTTTTCCAGGCAGAAACACCTCTGAGGAAGGATGGTGTGTGAACTGTTGCTTTTATGTGCTGGACGAAAGATCACTACAAAGTCTCTATGGTTATATCCACTGCTAAGGAACAAATGGAAAATATCAGCATGCAAAGAATTTTAATTGTTAGGGTGTTAACCTTTCCTCACCAATGAAACCAGTCCTGGCGTGCCTCAGCTCTTGTTAGGGAGCCAAAATATAGTCCCAATTCAACGTAGGCCAATGATTTATTTTATTAGGCACTTTTATACCTTAACGTTTGTCTTAGGTGATTCTTTAAAGTCCTACTGGCAAAGCAGGCGTCGTTGCAGCCAACTGAGAGGTGCAGGATCTCAGGTGTGTTTCTACAAGCTCAGCAGGGCTGCTCCTGCCTTGGGAAAATGCTCCGTCATGCTCCTCCTTAGTGCTGCTGGTCTGTGGTGGGTGCTGAGATTTGTCGGTGCAGTCTTTCTCAAAGCAAGGCTCTTTGCAGAGCCAGCCTGCTGCTCTGCTTATAGCCAAAATGTTAAAGTATTGACTCTATTTTAGTCTTTACTATTATTTTTTCTCCATCTCAGGGTTGCAGGCGCAGCATTGCTTGGTGTTGGTATCTGACAGTATCTCAAGGGTGCAGAAGGTGCTCTGTTTGCAAGGCCCGCACTTCCCTGTGCTGCAGAGCTGGGCATCTGCGTGCCCTCAGGGAAAGCACGGGACGGGGCTGACAGGGGAAGGGCAGGGCAGTCCCCGCTGTGAGGGTGACAAAAACATGTGCTTAGGTTTGTCACTGGGGCTGTGCTGGGCTCTGACTGCAGAAACCTGGAGTTCTCAGCATCTGTGAAAATGTATACCATTTCTCTAACTACTCCAACGAAAACAGTCTGCTCTCTGTACGTTATAGGGGCTGGGTTTGTTCAGCACCTAAATAAAGACAGAAAAATTTCTGCACATCACAAAACATGTAGTTCCAAAGAATTTCACCCTAGGTGTTCCAAATCCCGACAGGGTCTGTTCCCCTCTGATTGCTGTACCCCAGCTATCTAAGCTGCAAGCACACAGTATTTGTCCGCCTGAATCATTTCTAATGGGCCCAGGTCTTCCGCAGTTGGGGCTGATCCTCCCACAGCAGTGCTGCATGCTCCAGCTGTCCACATCTGAATCAGACAACTACAGGTCTGCCAGGCATTTGATCTGGGTCTGGATCTGAAACTAAGTATTTTAGAGAGTGTTTTTTTTGTTTGTTTTTCAGCCTATTAGGATAAGTATGGCACAACATTGATACCGGATTTTAGTTTGCAATTAAGAAAACGCAAGAGTCTTGTGAGCTTTAAAATATTGTCAGCTCCGATTGCATCCCAGGGTTGGAAATGGAAGTTGTGACCCACGATGTTGCAGTAATGAGGGCCATAACCCCCAGACCTTTTAGCTTACAGCAAGTAACAGGTGCAGGCAAAAACTTTTCAGTGGCTTTTGTGCCCCAGTGCATACAGAGTTTTGGTTTGTGGATAATATTGGGATAAAGGTTGGGTCACCAAGCAGAGTTTCCCTGCTGCTCTGCTTTCCTCTCCTCCTGTTTCCACGTGCCCTTCCCATGTGCCATCATAGCTGGCGTTTTACAGAACTGTAAACCAGAGTTTTTGTTCCAGTACCCTGGTGTTCTGGTAAGGCTCAAGGGATATCTGGGACTGCATGGCCGCAGTTCACCTGGGATCAGGGCAACTCCTCCAGTGCTCTTTAAATCCCATGGATGCTCCCTTCCGGCATTTGTGGCTTGTAAAGAGTTTAAAAACCAAGACTGATTTAAGCTTTTATTCAAGTCCTTCCAGCAAAAGTCAAGCGTGCTCGCTTCCTTCTTGCGTTCCTATTGCAATATTTTAGGCTCCCCAGAGAGTAAAAGGCAAATTTGTTCACCAAGTCCCATGGAGCATCCACATCAAAAAAAAAGATTGGTTATTTTTAATATATCTCATGCTGCTTACACCACTATACTCCCCACCTTCCTGGCTTGCCTTCTTACAAGGCCAATTTGCCTGAAAATAACTAAGACAAACTCTGTGACTACTTGGCTGTAAAGGTGTTTTTTTTTTTTTTTTTTTTTTTTTTTTTTTCCCCTCTCCATAAAGCGGGAAAGAACAAAAAATCTGTTCTCAGTTCCTCTACTTAGGTGTGAAACTTGCCAGACAGCTTTCATACCCTGTAGGCACTCAGTTCCCAGGAAAAAGCATAGTTTGTCTCTACAGCAATGAACAAGTTTTTTAGATGTTAAGGCTATAAGAAGATAAAAGGTTTTGCTTATCCAAGTGAGCATTTCCACTGCGCTATCTCTATATTGTACAGTGACCTAAAAGGTCAACAGAATGAAATTCAATGTAATAGACTGATGTATTTAGTGAGCTACCAGAAGTCTTTATATCTCAAAAAAAAAAAAAAAAAAAAAAAAAAAAAAAATCGCCCCTGGTAAGTCCAAAAGTGGCTTGAATGTTTTCCTTCCCGTCAGCCTAGTGTGGGCTTCCCAGTGTCCACTCTCACAGCAGTTTGGATAGAGCACATGGACAGCAATGGCTTGACTAAGCCATTGATACAAATTTTAAGCAATCCTCTAGGTGACTGAAATTCATGTTTTTGAAACAATAGGTATCACAGGACCAAATTTTCTTTTGATGGACACTTTTCAAATTAACCTGCATGCAAAACTTGTATGTCATTTGGGAATGAAAATGAACCCAAACTTGGGAACTGGGACACTTCAAAGTTTCTCTCTGCTCAAAACCTCTACCAAATGCCTCTCTGATAGTTTCTCTCTCCAGACAGGCTGGGAATGGACTCTTACCAGACAGATTTTTGCCTGAGGAGTGATGTCTTCAACACATTTGTACTCACCTTTCAATCTGAGGCACTTAGATAAATAGCAACTTGGTTAATCACAGAATCACAGAATTTCTAGGTTGGAAGAGACCTCAAGATCATCGAGTCCAACCTCTGACCTAACACTAGCAGTCCCCACTAAACCATATCCCTAAGCTCTACATCTAAACGTCTTTTAAAGACCTCCAGGGATGATGACTCCACCACTTCCCTGGGCAGCCCGTTCTTTCGGTAAAGAAGTTCTTCCTAAGATCCAACCTAAAATTCCCCTGACGCAACTTAAGCCCACTCCCCCTCGTCCTGTCACCAGGCACGTGGGAGAACAGACCAACCCCCACCTCGCTACAGCCTCCTTTGAGGTACCTGTAGAGAGCGATAAGGTCACCCCTGAGCCTCCTTTTCTCCAGGCTGAACAATCCCAGCTCCCTCAGCCGCTCCTCGTAGGACTTGTTCTCCAGGCCCCTCACCAGCTTCGTCACCCTTCTCTGGACTCGCCCAAGCACCTCCATGTCCTTCTGGTAGTGAGGGGCCCAAAACTGAACACAGTATTCGAGGTGCGGCCTCACCAGAGCCGAGTACAGGGGGACGATCACCTCCCTAGCCCTGCTGGTCACACTGTTTCTTATACAGGCCAGGATGCTGTTGGCCTTCATGGCCACCTAAGCACACTGCTGGCTCATATTCAGCCGACTATCAACCATCACTCCCAGGTCCTTCTCTGCCTGGCAGCTCTCCAACCACTCATCTCCCAGCCTGTAGCTCTGCTTGGGGTTATTGCGCCCCAGGTGGAGGGGGACTACTTGTTATTTGTGCAACGTTTTTGAAGGAAGTAAGGCTTGTAAAGACCTAGCAAGTTCTGAAAGGTTTTTTGACCTGCAGAGTTAAGGACACAGTTACCCTGAATCTGGTTACGCAGACCTCAGCAGTGCTTTCTGTTGGAGCAGCACTTGCTGTGAGTGTGTCTGTTCTTTCCACCCAGCGCTGGGCTGAGGCAACTCCCAAGCAGCCACATTTTTGTTTGTGGCTAAGCTTACATGCCTATAAAGCTAGCGTGCTCTGGAGGACCTGCATACAGCACGGTCTCATCGGGCACGAGGCTGTGCCAACAGTGGTGGTGCAGGCCTGAGCACCATGGGAACCTCGGGGCCTGGTGCCGATTGCTGCAGAGCCCTCCTCTGCCAGGCCTCAGAGCAGCTCCGAGGTTTGGGACCTCTTGCTAGAGAGTGCTGTGAATTGCATGCTGTGCTACTGCCCTCAACTCAGAATTTCTGCTGCTTACTGTTAACAATGAAAATGTGTTGGTATTGGTGTGAAAACTTGCTGTGCTTCCAGAAATTATGTCAAGGAACAAATTCCCATGTTATCAGCTAGGACGGTTTTGGTGTCTTCTCATTTTTAGCATAGCTGTGTTTCATCAGGACTATGGGATAACTTTCTAGACTGAATTCTCTTCCTTTGAAATATTCTGCATAATTAAAATTGCACAAGCCTTTCTGTTAAAAAATAAAAATAAAAAAATTACAAGACACACAACATTATAAATAAAAACTAAATGTAAATATTGTAGATACTTTTTACACAAAAAGTTCCTGGTCCCTTTGGTTCTTATCCAGTTTTCTCCACTTGCTGGGAAGCTTTTGTGGACCTGATGTCATGATTCTGCATGCACTAAGGAAGAAATGAAATTCCTGGGATGAGGAATAAGCTGCTTACAGGAGTCTTAATAGTAGCTGTTTCTTTTTTTCTGGTGGAAGCCCATTAGAGGTGTGTTAAAATGCTTTGAGCACTTTACGGTCTTCTGCTTTAAATACAGCATTTAGAGCCTTAGAGAAAGGAGCGAGAGAGATTTGCCTTGCAATCCAAGCCAGCCTCCCCAGTGTGCCGTTACCTCAGCGTGGTTTTGTGATCACCCCTCTGGCTGCTGCAGAGACCGGGGCAGTTTTGCAGCCCAGATGGGTTCTTCTTCACCTGAGAAGTGGAAATCCCCTCTGCAACGCTCACACAGAGCAGAAGTGCTGCCCCTTACAGAAGGGCCCTTTCCCCAAAATACGGCTGCCAGCCCCGGGTCCCCATCAGCTTTGGGTTTTCTGGTAGGGCACAGCGCTGCTCTGTTTGGGAGCTGAAGGGCTGCAGTGGTCCAGTGACAGTTTCCAGCCAAGGACTTGTCTGGGTGAGAGGTCAGATGGGATGTGGGATGGAGAGGGCACTGGTTGTAGGCGTTTTTGTGCCGAAGGCACTGCGTGTTCCTGCCACGCTGCTGGTGCACTGCAAAATGGTACCGCAGGCCCAGGAGTGCAAAGTCTGTCACTGAGAGCAGAGCTGTGCTACTTCCTTCACTCAGGGAAAGATCGTTACTGGTGTTAAATGCACTTCAGAGCTTAAAGCTCTAATGGACAGTGATCCAGCATTAGCCTTTCTACTAACCAGAGCAAATATATTTTAAGGTTCAGGGAAAAATGCAGCATTCATTTCCCATTTATATGCATTTTTGTATTTTCTGATTTTGTTTCGGCTAGAAAATCAAGTCTCCAAAGGCTGAAAATTCTTTTTCCCCCATCTACTTCCACTGAGACCCCAAAAAGGAAGTTCTACGACTCTGGTAGGAAACCTGTTCTTGTGAACTTGCCAGTCTGTATCCAGCTCAGGCACAGCTATGGCTTTAGTTCAACAACAAACCCGTCTCTAGCTGTTTGGGCCTGGTACTAATAGCCGAGTTCACCCATTTGTTCTTAAATTATGTGCCATTTGGGCTGCGGAGTGGGCTCTTGGACAGGCAGCTGAATGTTGGCAACCTGACTGTGAGGCTGACGACAGCACGATTTATGAGGCTCAAGCTCATAAATCCACTTTTTGGAGATGTGTGTGCTACGCATATCGGTAAAACACTGCAGTGATAGCTGCAGGCCTCAGATACACAAATCATTTTAAAAAAGGCAACATTAGCTGCCTGGTTCTGAGTTCCTTTGCTACGGCATCACCCTGGGCACCAGGCAGCAATTTGCTCTCAGCTGTCACAGCCGGGTTGTCTTTGCTGCCGCTGTTTTCAAAGACTGGTGAAGGACCTGTCAGGTTCCCTGCTCCTGAGACGTGTTGCTGGAGGCAGCACCCCAGGCAGATCAGGCTTTGTTAGCTCTGCCATCTCGCCGTCGGTCCGGTTCTCCCCAGCTCCTTGGGTGTTCGGCCCCATCCCTGCTCTCAGACAAGCTTCTCCCAGCGTGGCTTTTCAGGTCCCTTATGGTGCTTCAGAAAGGAAGTAACCTGGGCCTGCGGAAGCTCTTGTAGATGCTGTGAGGACTCTGGTTTGCTATTATGTGTTTTCTGAAGCTCAGTGGTCTGCTTTGTATCAATTTAATTGCATTTTACAATGAGCCAATTTAATTAATGGTTTCCCTCAGGATATTAAACGGTAATATATCAGATTCCTTACTGAAATCTATAAATGTTAAATTGTCTCCAATTCATTTCTTTAGTCTAATTTTGTCAGTTTCTTTTAAAAATGCAATCAAGCTCATCTGGTAATATTTCCTTTAATGAACATATGTTGTTTGATTGTCAAGATGCAAGTCACCTTGACCTCAGTTTCAATTAGCATTTTGTGCTGGGTAGTACAGAATATGCATTCTTGCCATATTATCTATTGAAAATTCACTTTTGATGTGAGGCCTTGGAAAATTCAATTTTAAATTTCCATATAACCAAAGTCATCCCCCCCCATAGACAGCCCTCCGACAAGGAGTCTATTAAGCAGGAAAGGCTTTTACCCATAGAGTCCTTAAAAATAATGGTTTCACACTGAAAAATGCTCTGCTCTGATTTTCCGCTCTGTGGTTGCTATGCCAGCAGTTTCCTAGCTCAGGGAGGCTTCACGTATTCTTTTTTCCTCCCTGCAGTTGTGAAACCATCTGGGGCTTTGGTTGCATTTCTGTTGCAGTCTGGGAAACCTGTGCTTCTGAGGTGGAGGGATGACTTGCATGGGGAAGCGGAGAGGGGAGGCTGGGGTGCACGGGCCCTGCTGACCGCTGCATTGCTCTGCTGAGGGTGCTTCCGCAGGATGCAGCCACCTGCGCCGCCAAGGGGAAGAAGCCAAGGCTGATTCAAAAAGTAGTACTGGGATGCATAGTTTAGGTTTCCTATGAACTGGGACAGCTTTTGGAGCAAGTGTACACAAGAAAGATGGGCTTCACCTCAGCCATGCCTGGTTGGTTGCGGTTATTCTGGTGGCATTATTCATCACCGAGGCTTATATGTTGGTTTTGTTCTGTTTTCCAAGCTAGAAAAGCATTGGAAGAGTGCATAAATCTTGATGATGCATCACAAGCAGAGAAAATGATGAAAATCCTCTAATCCAGTAATAAAAGATAATATAGTAAAACGTGTGAAAGAATAACAAAGAACTTTACAAGTAAATAGCCCTTGCTAATCAGAGTACATAAAAATAGGCAAGAGCAAGAAGCAAATGTAGATATACTCTATGCACAAACGCTGCAGAACTTAAACAGGAAAAACAAACAACTAAGGTGTGTGAAAAACAATGTCTGGCTTAAATAAGAATGTAGACACAAAAAATATGTCAAAAGCTTGGTAGAAGCGGAATGCTGTAATAAGAAGAAACAAATCATACAGGCGTGACAGCTCTCACCATGAGAAGGCGTACTTATGCATCTGTCATTTTTTAAGGTGTCAATACAACAAAACAACCCACTTACTGTGGAATCTTTAGATGCATAGAAAAGTTATTGTAAGTCCTTCAGCCCACGGTGTTCCTAGAGATACTAAAATGTTGTAGGGAAAGAGGATTTCCTTTTTTGTGTGTGTGTGTGTGTGTGTGTGTGTGTGGATTAATGGATATAAGTAGCTGAAGGGGGAGAAAAGGACTAATAAATAGCTAGGATCTCTATTGAGAAGCCAGAGCAAACCACTGTGCAATTAACTCATAATTATCTGGGGGAATAGGTGGCTGTTGAGAGACCAAGTCTCTTGAAGATGTCAAATCACTTGGGACAGTTTAAGAGGATGTTATTCAGGGTTGTTCAGGGCAGTGAGAATATGGCTTTTGCAATTCTGAGCCGCTAGATAAGAAAATGTCAGAGACTTTGTATTGATGAAGACTGAATTTTAAGCTCAGTAGAGGCAGGAAATGCCTCCAGCAGTGCAAACTCAGAGATGAGCTCAAAATGGCTTTTTAGGAATAGTTTGTAAGGTCATTGAAGGAACTTGTCTGAAAATGTAAGTTTGGTGCCACTAATGAGAATATCCAGGGACGTTTTTCTCCCTGGTGACCAATGGGTAGGGTTTTCCTTGTTTCTTGTTTCAAGGGAAGGATCAACATCATGCTATCACGTTAGGTAAATGAAGCTTATTATCCATCCCTTTCACTTCTAGTTTAATTCTCTGGTGTTTGGGAGGGTGTGTGTACATTCCTGTTTTAAAGCATGATAATCTTGTTTTGGCTCCAGCCTAGTTTCTCGTGTAAAGTTTTTGCTCTGAATCTTCTCAAAAGCTTTTGATGGAATTTGTATAGAGGTTGTTTGTTTGTATGTTTGTTTTAATATTAGAAACCTTGACTTCTGTATGAGGGTTTTTTAATAATAATTATGTTGAGATCTAGTACTAGTTACGATTTTATACAGTTGGGGTGATGTATAGCTTGCAAATTTGGTGGCATTTGTAGGTTTTCTTGTAAGGACTTCTTTTTGCTTTGTGGGCACTCCTTATCTTTGGTAGATATTCCCAGTTTCTTCTCTTTGCTCTGTTTCCTCTTGACATGAGTAGGCTTGGGTGCAGTCTGAGAGTTATGCTGGAAACAGTTATTTAGTAAGTGAAGTAAAATCTGTTCCACGGAAGTTTAATTTCTGAAGGATTGTCTTTTATGAGCTTCTATTCAGAGGCTGACTGCATAGTGTTTAAAATAAACTTCTCTTAAACAATCAGAAAAGAACCTTCTGCTTTTTTTTTTTTTTTTTTTAAAAAAAGCCCCTCTCCCTTATGATCTTTGCTGTTTAATATTTTAAAATAAATTTTAGTTTTTGCACCATTATAACTTGGACGTGAATATTTAAATTGTGTTTGGACTGCTGACCAGAGCTACTGCAGAAGTCTCTCTTGCATTCACTGACTTGAGAATTGTGTAGGAAAATAATGGAAATGTGGTAAATCTCCATCTTCCTTCTCTGGATTATTACACACAGAGCGAAGTTCACTCCCCCCACATTCATGCTCAGTTTTGCAAACCCAAACTGCTGGGCAAGTGAAATTTATCTCCTCAAGGAACGGTTTTGGGATTCGTGCCCAAGAGCAGCTGACCAGATGCATGAGAAGGGAGGCCCACCATGGTGCGGGGAGAATGAGGGAGTAGATTGTTTGTTTTATGAAATTTAAGCAGCAAAATGAGCTGTAAAAAGCAGTTTCTCATGCTTGGATGAAGGGTATATCTGCATATAGAAGTATTCATATTCAAATGTATTTCATACAGAAACATTTTACAACATACAAGCTTTTGCTTCTTACTGCTAAGATAACTTGTTCAGCAGATTTGTTTCCTGCAAATTTGTTCACTCTGCCCACGCAGATGCATTTGCTATTCTGTGCTGAATTGATCCACATTTAAAATGATTAAAAAAAAATAAAAAATCAGAGGGTTTTTCACTGGAGTCTCTTTTCATTAATGCCTTGCTGATAATATATGCAGGAAAAATGAAAAGAAGTCAAGTCATTTATTGTTTCACTTGAAGAAGTCGCTTAGGATTAATAAGATTATTCTTTTTCCATGGAAAGTATAATAGCTGACCTCTAAAAGAATGGTTTTATTGTTCTGACAAGATATTGAAGTCCGTTTTTAATGAAAACATTTTTATAAGAATCACATTCTTAAACGTGAGAATTACAAATTATGTCATTGCTAGTGATTACTTACACAACACCACTGAAATCATAAACAAGAATTTAAACAGGGGAAGGATTAGCAGCCTCTCTGCTCCTCTCCTCGTCCCCACCAAGGCTGGTAGAAATGTGAACGCAAGTTGTAAATAAGAGTAGATATTTTAGGAACAGGTGTTTCTTGGTTGAATTGGAGCTCAGCCGAAGTTTCAAATCTAGAACAAAAAGAATTATCACTGTATGTTAATTGCTGATTACTTAGACCTAAGCTAAAGAACAGTTGCAACTTTGGCAAATATTTGCTTTAATATCTTTTATGCATTCTGAGAAGGAACTGAAATTTAAATACTTCTCATAATAACATTGGTTCAATTGCATTATAAGTAGTTCCTCCGAAAGACAGTCTCGATACCTTACAGCAGTTTATTTTCCTTTCAATAAGAAAGTAATATATTGTCCTATTTTGTCATCCTTCAAAAATCTCAGGAGCATCCTCTATTAAGTGAGAGCTAATCAGAGCTGATATACACTTCCTCTTGCCTCATCACTTTGGCGTAAAGCCTTGCCTGTTGTAGGAATCAAACCATAAATAGGAGTAAGTAGGAGAACTTAGACTTTTGTGCCTTCCAGCGTACCTTCCTACATCAGGGATGTGCCTGTGTATAGCTCCAGTTGCGTGCTGCCTACAGAAAAAATAGCAAGAAGAGAAAATGCCTTCCTCCACAGACTTGTGGCACAAACAATAGACGCTGCTGTAGGTGGTGGCTCTCTGGCCCCGTTGTTAAGATCTGTTTGGCCAAACCCAGGGGAGAGATGCACTTCCCCGCCTTGGCCTGTGTTTCTCACCTTCTTCCCCTCTGTACTTTTGGGCTGCCGGCTCCTGATCTGCAGTTCCATAAGAGAAAAGTTGACTGGAGTGAGAAGGAACAGCAGTTTCTGCAAGGAGATGATGGTTGGCAATGAAGTTCTTCCTTGGAAGACGCAGCTGAATGTGAGTGAAAACGGTTTCAGCATCAGAGGAAGCATCCTGCCACATCCTTCCAAAGCTTAAAACAAGGGAGAAGAAATACAAAATGCCATGTATAGCAAATCCCACCCTCCTCATGCTGCTGGTGGAGGCAGTGGCAGCCCTGTTTCCTCCCAGCTCCCCTCCCCATTTGTGGCTCCTGCGCAGTGCCTTTCAGTTGCTGCAGGGGAGCTGTGGAGCTCCCTAAAGACCGAGAGCACTCCTCTTTCTGCTTGGCTTTACCCCAGCCAACCTTCGGCGACTTCACAGGAGTTATTTCTTATTTATGTTAGTGTAAGCGAAGGGCTCGGCTGCAGAAATGCTTTTTTTTGAGCCTCCCAAAGAAAGGGTTTAAATGACTCGCTCACCACGTGCTTTCTACTGCTGGACTGATGATTTGTACGAAGAGCAAAGAGGAACCTGGGAGGAGGGGAAGACTATACAAGACTATATTATATTTCTTGAATGCCCCCTCCCCCCTCGCAGTGCACAGAGCACTGATCCTCTGCCATCCCTGTGGTGTGTGATGCTTGACTCCACGTCTTGCAGTGCACAAACGTCTTGCAGAGTGGGCCTGGGAAGTGCCGAATGCATTCGAGGTGGTGGACTGCCTAGGAGGAGTTCTGTCTGTCTGGAGACCTGCACAGACCCCTCCTTGCAGACTCCCACTTAACCCATCTTTGGTTTGTTTTACCTCCCTGGAGAGGAGCCCAGCCCCGCTATTTCTCTGGCGCCACCCTTGCAAGTTGGCTGAACTGTGTATATTTTTTACGTGTGTGTGTATGTATTAGTTTTGGGTAAGCAAATGCAGTTGTGAGAACTTTTCAGTTATTTTTTTATTGCCATTGGCAGGGTTTAAAACCATTTGAAATGCTGCCACGTTGGCTTGTGCTCTGTAAGAAATGGGGGAAAGGAATCAGCGTCTGCCAAATGGAAAAGGATAAAACTGGTGTAATGATATGTTGCAATCATGCTGCAAAACCTACCACAGTAAATGACTGCTGTAACAACCTCCTTCCTGTTGCTAAAGGCTCCAGCCCAGGCTTTTTCACATCTCGATATTTCACTTATTGAGAGAAGGTTACCTCTGCGACCCTCAGCACTGTGCTTGGAGGATGGGCTGAAGGGAAGGAAGCCAGCAGGGGCAGGTGCCTGCTTTTGGCCCAGGCAATAGCCGACCTGAGCACCATCAGTCCCTGGTGGATAACCCACCCAAGCCTGTCCCAGTGCTGCTGGCAGGGCTTCCCCTGGCACAGTGGTCTGTGCTGTGTGGACTCTTTTTTTCCCCCCAGTTTGCTTACTGGTGGTCAGTACCGGTATTTGTAGGTCACCTGAAGTTTTCAAGGCACTGCTTGGTAGTGCAGCTACCGGCACACTCTGCACTTGCGGCAATGGTTTAGCCAGACTCGGTGGCCTGGGGAGATCTGAGGTAGCCTGTGGGAAATGAGCTGCATCTCCTGCTTTCATCCATCTCAGACGCATGTCCTCCCCGCAGACGTTGCGTTGTGCTTGGCATGCGGTCGTGTTTTTGTTAACGCTGAATGAAGGAGTGAAGCCGGAGAGAGGGCCAGAAAACCGAATTACTGTCCTGGTTTCAGTGATCCTCCTAGAGGGAGGGGAGAAGGTGACAGCCTCAGTGTGGGAAAGTTTTCAGGGCTGCTCTCCAAGTTGTTTGTGCTCTGTGGAGAGAGTGGTTTGGGTCTCCTGAATCCAACTGTGTGTTTCTGAAAGAATTATTCATCTGTTTAGGGGAAGGAGGAAAGAAAGCCTGTTCTTTGAGGGGAGAGCAGTGAGACCCTGGTGGTTTCAGAGCTGTAACGTGGTGGCCCTTTGACAGCACTTTCCAGAAAAGTATCGTACAAAGCTTCATCTGAAGGTTAGCACTGAAATAGGAAATCATTGGGAGGAGCTCAGAGCTACCTCCTGCTTAACCTCTGCAAACCACCTGGTGTGATCCAGGCTGTCAGACCGGGTACAGTGGTGACATCTCTCGTGTGGGTTTCACCTCCTCCTGGAGTGATGGCCACTGAGGGTGCTGGAGTTGCACAGAGCTGTGCTAGGAGACCCTGAGAGTGTGGTGTGATGAGAGCACCCATTCCTTGAAGCACCTTCCAGGCTGATGACCCATGGGGCTCCCCACACCCTGTGCTAGTGTGCGTGCTTAGCTGGGTGCTGCTTCAGCTGCTCCCAGTCTTTCCACAGCCCTGCTGTGCTGTTTCCCTTGGATATGAATGAGCTCTTTCTATTTTTTCTTATAGGCTGTTTATACAATTAAATTTCCTTTTTTTTTTTTTTAAACAAAACAAAAACCCACATCGTTAGCTTCCTGTGCTTGAAATTCACCACCACATCCTTGCACTCCCCAAGTTCCCAACCTCTGTTGCTTCCAGTAATAATAATAAAACCTGAAAAGGCTTGTTTTGTCCTCTGTACAGCTACAACAAAATGGATATAGATTTAGCTATGCTTTTTCCCTCAGTTATCTGGCAGTGCTCGCTTTCTCTCTCTCCAAGTCTTCCCTGTGAGGAATGAGCACAGCTGATCACAGGGATAAGGCTCAGCTCAGGGAGCGTGTGCTGGCCAGGGAATTTTTTTCCCTTTGATGCCCATTGCTCCCCACCTCTGGTGTCTCACGCACGTTTTGCATTCTCCAAGCTCAAAGTCATCTCAAGTCACAGGCCAGAAGCAGCTTCTCTCCCCGGCTGCACAGACCAGATCACCCCAAGGGGATTTTCCCTTGTTCTAGTCACCAGTGAAATATTTCGTATGGCTTAAGCTGAGGTATCTAACTATTTCCCAGCTCCAGCCAGCATGAACCAAATGCTGTTAGGAAGAAACGCTGTCTGTAACGTTAATGTGAGTGGTCAAGAAAAGCCCCAAGTAAAAGCACTGAAAAGATGGGCTGGTTTGCCAAATTCTTCTTCTCTTTTCTCTTGTGAGGTTAACTAGACTTTCTCTCTTAAAATGAAATTTGATATTTATGGGGATATCTCATTCTCTATAAAGATACTTTCTGTGTGTATCTGAACAGATAAACTACATATAAACTGCGTGGAACAGATAGGTTGCATTATGTGTAGAAGAAATGGCTATTTTTATATTACAAAAGTGAATGTATCTTATCCTTTCATACAGTGGATGCTCTCTATGGAAAATCCATTAAAAAAAGAGAAAGGAAAATAAGAAACTTTCTCTGCTGCTGATGCAAAATGACAGAGGAGGAACTTTCTGAATTGTAATGGGTCTAGCAAAAATACCTCCCCGGGTACTCTTTCCAAAAGAAGATTTAACAAGTCAGAAGTCCTGAATAGCAACGGGATCAGTCTGGGCTACTTGGTTCAGTTTTGGATCGAGGGAGTTTGGTTGTATTACTTGTGATATTAAATTCTCTTGGCCATAAGTACTTTTAATCACGAATGTCACAGCGTATCCATTTCAAACGATGCTTGTGTAATTACCCAAAGTGGAAAACAAAGGGAGTGGAGTGTGGTTTGGTGGCGGACTAGAAAGGAATGGCGCATCTCGTGATCTGGGTTTAGTTTCAGTGTTGTGCGGACCAGGCGTCGGGAAAAAGACAGCGACTTGGTGCTGCCGCATGAGGGGAATATTTCTGCTGCTTTGCTAATGTCAAAGTTGGTTTCTGGCCTTTGTTGCTCCAAAGAAAATGTGCCAGGAATCACAGCCGGGGTGGCCGCTACCACCCCGTGTCTTCATTAGCAGGTAAGGAATGAGAGGTGCTTGGACACTGCTCCCCCTGTGGCACCTTGAATGGGGGCTGCTCTTGCTCTGGTCACTTTGTGTGGTTTACATTTGCTGGCTGCAGAGGAGAGAAGGAAGGGCTAGGTGCTGCAGCCCACTTGCCTGCACTGCCTTAATCCCATTGTGGCAGGGAGAATCACAGCAATGAAGCCCATGGAAACGTAGCTCACTGCTGCCTCACTGAAGGGATTTAGTTTATTATTTCTCTAAGTGTGTCACTCCAGTAACACTGGCTGTCAGGCCTGTATCCAATGAACGAGATTTGATCAGGGAGCGTTAGCTCCAGGAAGCCATTTTGTTGCTGTCTCGGCTAATCGCTTGTCAGATTTTCCAAGGTAATTCTGATTTTTCAGGAGACTGATTTCTTGATTGTTTTAAAATGCACTGGGCTTGATCCTGCGTCAGCCTAAGGAACATGCTTCTTTATGCACTATTTTTTGTTGGAGTACTTGGAGTACTCAAAGCTACTTTGCTTCGTTTGTTTGTTTTTCTAGCTTTATTAAAGCTTTTCTTTTCAGCAGATGTGCATCCTGCCATAGGGTTTGTCTCCGTCCTTCTGCTTGCGGCCCACTGCTGAGATGGGCAGAGCTGTGGGTGGATGAGCGCGCAGCCGGGAGATGTTCCTGCCAGATGTGACTCCCCCCTCAGCTGCAGGAGAAAAATAGCATTTTTACTCTGCAGGGCCACTAGATGGGGAAAGTGCATTTACATTTTGGGGTTGTGAAATGAAGCCAGGCAGCAGTGCTGGAGCCTTTGATTGTAATGGAGCACATCAAGCGTGTCATCTGCAAGAGGTGCGTGCGGATGACTCAGACTTGCCCTGCTCTTCAGCAGCAATGCCGCAGCTCCTCTGCAAGGAGCCAGGAGCTGAGCCATGCTGGAGCTTGGCGTGCTTTTGGGGAGGTACTTTGCAAAACCGGCCCTTACCGTTCCTCCCCTGCCCCAGCTTGTCAAAGGGTTCTGTGCCATGGGTGAGCAGAAGGGTGGCTCCCTGGGGCCAGGGGCTGCCGAGACATCTCTTGGCCCCTGCACACACCCCGCAGCTTCACATGGGAAATGGAGAGAGGGCATAAATGGGTCAACAAATTTCTGAAAAGAGCTCCTGAGGCCAAGAAACCATCTGGGTACCTGAGAGCTCATGGCAGGTTCAAGGCAGAAGCATAAGGCAACACATGCTCAGGGCCTTCTCTTGCAGGCCCCTGGGGTGATTTTACTTGCTGGGATCAGGGTCTGGTGCCAGTCAGTGTTTTGACCCAGTGTTACAGTAATTCAACAACTTTCTGTACGCACTGCTACTTACAGAGCAGATGTGCCTTCTACTAAGCTGTGTAAAAATTACCAGGCTTCCTATGGATGTCCTTTCCTTTTCCTTTGTAAAGCATCTTTATTTCTCTAAAGGTATCGCTGTGCTCTTTTGGGGAGGATATTTGAAATGCTGCAACCATCAGAGAGAGGTAGCAACTCTAAAAACACCCACCTCTACCTGTTTGAAGGAAAACAGCAGGGAAATGAGCCCTACCACAAGAAGTTGCCTTCACGCCAGCATGCCTGAGGCTGTGCAGCTCGCCGGTGCCGCCTCTCCCTGCCGGTCTCCCCTGGGCACCAGGTCTGCATGGGGCTTTGGCCACCTCCTCACCATGCAGCAGACATGAGTCTCCTTGTTTGCTTGTCATAGCTGATGGATCCTCTTGTGAAAGCTCACTTACCCCAAATCAATGTCAGCTCAGAAATGAGCCCCCAAAAAAGGGGTTTAAATAAGCACACCTGCATCTTCTGGCACTTGGAGTTACTGTA
Source organism: Nettapus auritus (assembly GCA_011076525.1). Classification (NCBI taxonomy): domain Eukaryota; kingdom Metazoa; phylum Chordata; class Aves; order Anseriformes; family Anatidae; genus Nettapus; species Nettapus auritus. The sequence continues at coordinate 7,205,612 of CM021770.1, read as the reverse complement.
AATAGCTTAGACCAATACATGCATGAGTGTTTATGTCCTTTCAAATACCACCACCAAGCAAGTAGAGTGCCAAATGTTTTGCAGCAGTTGTGTGCTTTATTGCTGCATGTACTTTATGAGAGGAATAATGTCTTTGGGATAGAGTCTGGAAGTCAAAGATATGAAGGAAAAGAAGACGCCTGCAGGCAAGAGTTGCAATTCTCCCTTGTGTGGTTGCTGCCTGCTGCTAGGGAAGACCTCTTATGTTTAAACTGATTTTCCGGTAGGACTCTAAACTTTATCAATGGAGTAAATTGTAGAGGGTCTGTTATTTCCATGCCTTTGGCTATGGGAAGTCTCTGTCATGTACCACAGCGTGCCTGGAGGTGAATGATGTGTGGAAGTTTTCCCCTTTTGATTTGTAGAAATGTTTCCATCGGGGAAATCTTAGGCCAGTGCTCTTCTCAAACCAAGAAAGTGCTGGTATGAGAGCAGCAGCACAGTGTGTACCCAGGGAAGTTGAGATGCCTGGGTAGCAGCAAACCGTTTCTGTGGCATGGAATAGAAGTAACTTTTTTATTTCATGAAGTCACCTGCTTTTGATTTCTTATCCAAAAATCTTGAAATTATTCACACAGGACAAAATAATTAGTTCTATTTTAAATATGAGGAAACAGAGCATGAGTGTACACGTACACAGGAACAGAGCCTCTCTCCCTCCATACCCCAGCCTGTGACTCTACTTCAGATGGGATACATGTATATACCCAGGGCACCTCAATGGTGGGAGACAAGGGACAAACCTTCTTGAGGATATCTGCCCTGATTTTAGTTGGAAAATCTTCCAGAGTACATTAATTCTTCATCTGCTGACATGCAGTACTGTGGCATGGCAGGTAGTACTGCCCAGCCCCTTAAAACAAGAGGTTCTTTGCTTGAAAGGTAGCTGAAGGTCTGCCTCATCTCTTGGAGTAGTTTTTGGGTGTCTGCTGTGCTGGAGGGTTGGCTGCAGTGTGAGTGGCGGTGCTGGTGGCAGCAGGGTGGGAAGGGGCTGCTGTGCGGGTCTGCCTTGCGCAGGCTCTCACAGCAGGCTGTGAAGCTCTGGGCTGCTCGGGCATCCTGGCCAGCCAGGCTGCCGCTGGTCACACTGCACAACGCTTTTGTGCCTTCAGATTAGCTTTCACACATCGTGATGTGCACAGGGCACTTCATACACTCATCCTCCCAAACATGGGTTACTCTGTGTCCTAGACCTTAAAAAGCCCTTTTATGCAGAGTTAGATGATGTCTGCCAACTCTTCCCCATGTCTGATGGAGCTGAGTTTCAAAGATACTGCATTAAAATTAGGTTTTAAATATTCATCCATGAGCAGCAAGGGAAATTTAGGAGATGAGACGTAATCATACAGTCCAATCTTCCATGAGCATTCAAGTGTAATAGAAATGCGGTTGCTACATTCTTAGCTTGTATTCCATACTCTTTGTCAAGAACCCGTTTGTCTATTACCTTGATTTATTTATGGTCACTCTTTGGCTGGTGCAGGAGCTACCGCTGAGGTTTGCTGCTGCTGCTTCTGACCAGTCTTCTGCAACCATTGGTTAAAGAAAAAGGCTGCAGGCCACACGTGCCATGTAGAGGATCAGTACCTCAGCAAGACAGAGGCAGGACAAGATTGCTTATTCTTCTTGTTTGGGTATATGGCTCACATGGGTTGGTTTTATATCCTGAAGTCTGGAGGGAGGCATAAATACGAGACTGACAGTTTCCTCGGTCCTCCAAGGGCTTCCCAGAGCTCTCCATCTGAGATTGCATTTTTAATGGAGGACCATCTGCTGCAAACTCACACGTTTGTTAGCAAATGCCTACCTAGTGCTGTTCAACTAACACCCAAGGTAGATGAAACAAATTAAGAAATTATGCCACCTGCTTTTCTATTTGTTTAGCTCCTTGTATTTCACAGCACATTGTGTAGAGTCAGTTTTACTAGTCCCCTGCACGGTCTGACAGAATTAGTTTTTGTGGGGCTTTTACACATACATTGTGAGAGATAATGGAGGGAACCGTAAAGATTGGGAAATCACAAAAATAAATAGCTGGAATGCAGAAGCGTAGTGCCTGAAGCTATCAGCTAACTGAAAATGGCTAGATTTGTAGTCAACAGCAATGTTCCTTCAAAGCCCAAGTTATTTTCAGCCTGGAAGTGTAAATGTAGTTTCTTGCCTTCTCCCCAGTGGTTAGGCTGCAGTTCCCAATGCAGGTGGGAATCGTCCCTCTGCTGCTTTTCAAGCCCTCTAACTACACTTAGTTAAAGGACAGACATCTCATTTGATTTCTAGAGTGACTTACCAGACTTGCATCTTTGCTTTCTACCTTCTTGACATCTAGATGGTTCATAAAATTTGCATATTTGATTAAAAATGATTTGCTTCTTTGACCTTTGTTATGTGATGTGAGCTTTAATTGGTTGCCTACTATTTCATAGCCAACATAATTAGCAAAGGCCTTTTAATTACAGAGATATGGTTGAATTCCTGAGAGTTACATTTACAAAGCTAAGCACCAAAATACTGTAAAGCAGCATGTGGCCATTCCTGAGCTCTCAGACTCCACTGCTCTTCAAACCTTAGTATGCATAGGGTACACAACGTACACCTTCATCTTGCCAGGCTCTGCTGTTGTCAGGGTAAGGACCAATGGAAGGTCGAAATCTGGGCTGTGGGAACTGGCTGGGCCCATCACTGATACCAAGCAGTCCTGCAAGATGATTTCACCCAACAACGAGGTGGAAAGACCCAGGTGTAAACAGGTTAGATGACTTCATTTTATTCTTAATTTTGGACACTCAGATGCATGATTTCCCTTTTCTCTGTGAAGGACAGGAAGGGAAAGGGACATCCCTGCCCGTAGTGGCAGCCCCTCTGTCTTCCCTCCTTGCTGGGGCTGTCCTTCCCTGCCAGCACCAGCGGAGCCCAGCTGCATGGGGTTGGATGGCTTCGTGCTGGCAGAGGTAATGGCTGCAGTTTGCTTTCAGCCATGGGTACACAAGGCTCTTTCCTGCCTACTCACCCCTGCTTTGGGGAAAATTACATTTCAGCTATGCAAGAGCAGCTCTAAGTCATGCACTTAATGGTACCTACGCTCTGATGAAGGAATCCTTTTTGCTCTCTATCCCTAATTGAGTGGACTGTCTCCATGCGAAGCTGGTACAGCAAATGTCTAAATGAGGATCTAGAAATCCCAACTGGGGGTTTACATAAGCCTTTTGCTTTCTCTAGGCCCAGAGCCTGGATAAATAATAAATGCATCTCTGCTGGAGTGTCTTTGCAGACCTACTCCAGACAAATGCCCGCTTGTTCTGATATAAAATGCCCCGAGTGTCATAAGCCAAAACTAAAATGTGTTGTTTTGTCTCTTTTAGTCTTTCTCTTTTTTTAAAGAAAAAATCTTCATTCTGGCATGGCTTTCAATTACATCAGTAATACGCACAGCTGCAGGCTGAACAGGGACGCTCTATAATCTGTCTGATACACCAGTGGTATTGCGTGGCACAGCCTGGAGAAGCAGTCTGATTTTCATGTCTCCTAAAATCCACCACCTCCCCATGGCTCTCAGCCTGCCAAACACCAAGGGGTCAGACTGGTGCTCTTGGACGTTAAGTGGTCTTCCCATCTGCTCCGAATATCCCACAGGGACTGTACTTCCAAATTCCTTCCCTGCCTGCGTGCTGGGCATCATAGATAACACGAACACCTAGAAATTTCTTGTTCCCAGGATTTTGTGGCATGTTTTTTGAGACCTGTGCTTGTGACCTTCTGCCTCTCTTTGTGCCTTGTTTGCCCACTGCTCACCACTGTTTGAGGGGTGTCAGTGCAGAGCAGCCAGTGCTGGTGGCTAAGCATGCTGTGCTGTGTCCTCACCCTGCTACTGGAATCAGAAAGCTTTTTGGGGATTCAGTGTAAGGCAGTGCGCAAGCTGAAAACTTGCTCCAGTTGATTCTTGCAGCGGGAATGCAAACCTTAAGTAGTTTCTCTGCACAGAGATGGAGTGTATTAATTATCTCTACCAAGTGCACGGCATCGCCAACATACCTGAGCTGCTCAATTAATTTACATTGCATCCTCTGGGTACCTTTAGCGAGCCGTGCTTGGCAAAGAGCTGCAAGCTGCTCCAGGCATGCCGGGCTGGGCTCAACACCACCCAGACTGCACCCAGGTTTCTACAGCCCTGTGGCCACTGGCTGCATCTCCTGCCCCATGTCTCTCCTGGCTGCTTGTCATTGAGGCTGGGCTCCAGTTGGCTGCACAGCCTCTGAATACACAAGAAGTGCCTGTTGTGCGTGCTTTGGGAAGCAGCAGGGCAGAGAAAATGTGTCCCAACATGGGGGATACGTGGTGAGAGGGGGTGAGTGCTGGGCGTCTTCAGCAGGCACGTGTTAAGGGGGCGGCCTCCAAGTGCTTGAACCCAGGTGAAAGTCAGAGAAACAGAAGAAAATAGGCAGTAGAAGCTCAGCATGGAATTGCTAGTAGTAACTGAACTGCCTTTCCTTTTAATGATGTGGTCTTCTCCCTGAGCTGTCCTTGAAGTCTGGGTTGTAAAACCAATTGCCTGTGTGATTTACTGCCTGGTTTACTACAAAAAACACACGATTCATTAGAAGAATTAAAGAATAATGTCATAGTAAAAGAGTACAGTCTGCAATGTACGCTAAAGAGCTTATAAGGATGGCTAAATGTCAGCACGTTGTGGGAGCATTTAATAACCACAGAAGCCACTTTTTCCAAATACGAAAGACAGCACGAAGGAAAACACTTCCCTTTGGTTGCAAGAACCTGAGCAGTCTGAAGCACCATCTCTGACCATGCAGGCTGGCTGTCACCACGGGCTAGAGGAGCAGGGTCAGAGGGAACCTGTCTGGGGAAGCAAGAAACCAGCACTGGCCTTCACTGGGGAAAGGCAGGGCAGCATTGGCTGACCCACTAGGGAGCTGTGGCCCTTGGAGTTCTGCCTTGGGTGCTGCCGAGAGGCAGTTTGATGCTCTCCCTGCTGTCTCAAGAGCAAACCTCCTAGTTCCTCTGCTGGGCAGTGTCATGAGCACCAAGTATCCCAAGAAATTAAGAGTTCAGTGAGCTCCTGAAATTTTCCCCATTAGGTACAACGGCATGTTCCCCTGAGCGACACAGTCATTCAGTAATGGATTCCGTGACCACGTGCTGACAAGCACACGGTTACTCCTTTGATCTATTATTAGCATGTGAGATATTTTAAAAACAAAGCCAAAGGCCTTGAGGACAAAGAATCCTTTGCTGCTCCATCAGGCAGCGTACAACGACTGGTTGCATTACCTGGAGGCTTGACATTGCTTGTGTCTGCTTGTGTCTCAATCTGGGCTTGCTGCCTGCGGATGGAAATGGATGTGAGGAGACACTGAAGAGGAGAGAGCTCTGGGAAGAGATTGAATGGTTCAAGATGAAGACAGCACTAACCGCTGCACAGCACTATAAAAAAAACAAGGCCATCTTTGTTTTCTGTAAATGAAGTGTGTTCAAACGCTCTCTACATCTCTCATCTCTTTCTTTCCCTAGTAAGCCTGGTATTTCTGCTATTTTGATTAGGCTGCGGATGATATAGAAATGAAACTTTAACCTTTCTTGGAAGTGGCTGATTAAATCAGAGAAGTACTGGAATAAAATAAGCACCTTCTGAATCTGAAGACTGAAGATATGCAGATTTGAGATAAACCTGTGTGCTCTTGATTAAATTATTCTAATTTTGATTCCAATATAGTGCTTAACAGAAATCCTGCCTGCTGCTAGAAGTATAAACCATGCTCCATTTAAAAACAAACAAACAAACAAACACCCCCCAGCAGCAATCTAGTTTGTCATTAATAACTACACACTGAACGTGGGAGTTAGCTGAATTACCCGCCAGTTCTTTCTCTGTGCTGCGCAGGTCTAGCCGAGCCATACCCAGTAGCGAGTGAACACAGACCACGGTAAATCCCAGTCAGGGAGAACCTGAACTCTAACCTGTTTTTAAAAATGAACACCCAATGACCTAGTGATGTCGATGGCGGAGGTCTGGCACCGAGCGTTGTCCCTGGGCAGTGCTGAGGTAACTGGCACGGCCATGGCCCACACACCCCGTGTCCCTGTGGGGATAGGAGCAGCTCTGTGGCCCCTCCGTGCTGGCGGCAGTGGCATTCAGCATGCCCCATTGGGTCTCCCTGCATTGCTCTTGCATCTGTGTTCTCCGTGCCACCGACATCTTGCTGCAATAGGTCTAAAGCAGTTTTCTGCTTTCTGTGATCTGGAGAAACCCTGGGCTCGTGAGGTTGGCTTTGGGGGGCTGTAAAGCCCTGTGGTGGCTGCCAAAGCTGCTCGTGGGCTGGCGGGGAGGTGACAGGGTGGGGAAGGGAGCAAGGTCATTTGATGGGCTCTGGGTGTGACAGCGTTGCAATAACAGTGCTAATATAATAACACCTTTCCTGTCTATCTGAGAGGGTTTGTCACCAAAAACACACAAATAAAAGCCTTGTCATGCAGAATTAATTTTGCTCTTCACAGTCCAGTGGGCACAGCCTTTTTGATGGAGTCAGAGGCACACCTACACAGAGCGTGTTTACCTCCACATTCTCTCTATATAGATAGACAGATATTTTAAAACAATCTGCACTGAACCAGGATAAACCTCTGCAAAAAAAAAGATCCCAAAATGTCTTAAGTCTCCAGGAGAGTCAAACTATATTTAGAAACAAAAGGGGGAATGCTGTTGCAGTATGGGCTGTTTCTGGTGCCAGCGTAGTGCTTAGGCAACGTGCTGTGCTAAGGTGCAGCTTAGATCGTAAAGATGTCTTGGGTGCGTGGATTGAAAGTCTGGTTTGCTAAAAATATACCACTAGAGATGCACTGGCCAGCTGAACTAGGATTAGATGTATGAAAATGAGGAATTTTTGAATTTCCAAACTCTGATCTCAGTGAACTTCAGCTTTGCAAACTCGTTCAACTTCATTCAGTTGATGGAGGAAATACTGCGTGTGGTTTCTATCGATCTGGTTATTCTTACTGTATCCTTTCAACACATTTTAAAGATCTTTTGTTGCCACCTGGTGCTTTGGTGTATTAGATAATTCTCACACCATGTCAGTAGCAAGAGTGAAACCCTTAGTGGATTATTTTTCTTGGGCACACAGGGTAAAAGGTCTGTGTAAGAAGGGTTTTTAGGGGATAGGTTTTGTCTTCATCTGATCTTGCATATGTATGCCCAGCTTTTGTAGAGCTGCGGAATTGCAAGGCTTTAATTCTGAAAGCTTTGTGGGCACTGTCTTTACCTCCCCTGTGTTTTTGAAGTCAGATTCTCCCTATGTATGGAAGGCAGGGGAGCGAGAGCTGGTGTGGGGTACAGTTTGCCCTCCGGCTAGTGCCTGCTGCACCAGAGACGTAGGCAGGGCTGACTGTCGCTCTCAGCCTGTCTGCGCCTCTTGTTTCCCCAACCTGTGGCATTCTCTGTGTCCTCAGCTGCTCCCTGGGAGTTCACCAAACGTCCTCAGGAATTATGAATAATCCTTCTTAGGGCAGCAGATTATCCAAGTGACAAATTATTGGAAAGATGTGCATCTGGGAGGAATGGCATGAGGTTCATTTCCCTGAGACTATCTGTGCTCTGGACCAGGCAGCATTTTGCTGCAGGCAGTGACAAAGTTTGGAGCAAGTTGTTCTGTGTGTGTGTGAGGCACTTTCTACCATAACAAGTTAGCTGTTCAAAATCTGGCCTAACCTAAGTGTTCAGTTCTTCACACCAAAAGGCCTGCAGACCTGACCTGTGGCAGACGCTGTACTGGGAGGCTTTAGCAGCAGTACAAATTTCCAAAAGCTGAACCATCGAGGCTGGGAGTCTCCTCTGGGGGTGGCAAAGTGTGAGGCAGCTGGAGGGCTGCCCTGGGGGAAGAGGCTGTGTGCGGCAGAGTGCTTTACTGGGCACGTGGCTGGATGCTGGTGCGGCTCTGGAGCTTGGAGAAGTTTCCAAAGTTTAGGACCACCGCCGTTCCCTAAATTATGCTTGGGGCTAGGCTGGAACTGAACCCCCCGTGGAGCCACTTTCTTACTGCATGTTCCTTCTGTGCTCATCAGACACGGAGAGTATCATCCTACCAGTAGGGAAAATTATCAGAGAGGAATTTGGCAGTAGATCTTAAACAGGGAAGTATTTTATCTCTGTCTAGTAGTTTCTCTACGCAGAGCTGTCCTGTTTAGCTTGCCTGTCTGCCTTTTGTTTATAACGTGGTGTTAGTATTTTTGCAGTGCTTTCTAACTCCTCACAAGTAAGGTCCTGCTGGTTCCAACTCGTAGCAGAGCCCTTGTAGGTGGAAACCAGGATGCTAAAGCCTGGCTCTACCAAGTGCCAGTGGTGCAGTCCCATCCAGGACTGTGACTGATCTGAAAAAATGATCTGTACCAGTCCCCCTGCCCACAGCAGTGCCTCACCCCATGTGGAGGGGCTCTGAGGGCACGTTTCTCCCATTTCTGGTCCCATGTGTGGGGCCTCCGGACACCCGGAGGAAAAGAGTGCCTGTGAGGAGCTGTTTTGCTCTTTGTACATTCCAACTTGAAAAGTCAAAATATATTTTTTTTAAACAAGATAAAAGTACGTGAATCAAGTAGTTGTCTTTAGTTTTTAATCACACAGATCACACGCTTCATAAATATAGGCTGGTGTACAGAATACTAATTCTCATGTAAGTAAGCTCGCTGTATGCATGGAATAATCTCCTTTAAATACACTTTTTCCATGTCAGCAGATAATAAGCACTTTTGGTTTGTGTGAAAATCACTGTGCTCAGGCTGAAATCAGCCACCTTTGTAAGCCTGTGCGTGACTGTAGGAGCGTTGCTATAGCTGCCCCTGCAGAGGCTGCTGCGGGAGTTGTGTTGTCCAGGAGCGGCCGGTGCTGGCACTGCACGAGCACATCTCGGTGGATCGCAGGCCCCAGCTTTGACTCAGCAATGCAGAGCTAAGATGAGGATGTGATCCCTGATCTCCACCCTGTGCAACTGCTGCGTGTCCAGCATGATGCAGTAGCCCTAACGTTCCTGTGATTTGCACCTGAGGTTTAAAGCATGACTGCTAAATATTATGTGGGGAAAAAAAATGCATTTCTTCCCCACCTTCAGTTGTACATAGGTTCTTATCTCTGTCTGAGGAGCCTGAAATGTGAGTGCCTTAAGCTGTAAACGCCACGTCATGTATTTGTCATGCATGGTGGTTGTCTTGTTCCTCAGGGAGGGAGAGTGTGCAGATTTTTTGTGTGTGAAGATGGATGTTTTGTGCCCAGGCAGGTGAGAAGGAACACCCCTGTGTGGGGGGAAGGCTGGCTCCCAGGTTGCTCTGGCTCCTTGGGCCCTGGTGCCTGAGCATGCCTGGCTAGGGGAGAGGCTCACCACAGCCTCCGTCCAGCAGTTTGTGGCAGCGAGGGGTTGGTACTACCTGAGATTCAACTTTCAGTGTTCTCCCAACAACTGAAAATGTTGCTGCATGTTGCTGTCTCAGTAAAATACAGTGCAATGCTCTTCTTTCCTGACTCAGGTCATAATCATGAGAAATATTAGCAGTGCGTAAGTCTGAACTACAAGTGCCCAGTTCATCCTGATACCACAAAGCACTGCAGTGTGCTCAGCCATGAGGATGAGCGTTAGCCTGCCCTGCATGGTGCTGGTGTGCTCCAGCCTCATGAGCTGCAAACCACAGAGCGCCTGGGAAAAATAAAACAATCTCTGAGAAAGTTGCTCTGAAGAGCTGGGGTCAGGAAACATCTCTCTGGTGCCTGCCCTCTATTTTCACTAAAACAGATGAATCTTAGAGTGGGCACTGACCTACATAATGTGGGAAGCCTTGCCTGCAACTGTTTATGGGAGATGAGCTGGGGGAGCTGGGTATGAGATGGGAAGGCGGCAAGAATTTTTTTTTCTCTCTTTTTTTCGTCTTTTTTTTTTTTTTTTTCTTAGCTATTTAGAGTCCAGTCTCATTAAATCCATCCATTACAATTCAGTGGCCTTTGAATGAATGGATTAATTCAGTGTTATTTTATCGCTTTCCTCCTGCACCCTGCAGCTGTGCAGTCTAAAGTTATCTTGTTTTCTCATTTATAAGTGTTGTAAAGGAAGCTCCCTGGAGATGATGCAGTGTGCTGAACACGAAAGCCTCTGCTGAGCTCGATTGCTGCGAACAATCATCATAACAACTCCTTAAAGGTGCAGCCTGGGCCACGCCGCATGGGGGAGGAGTTAGCTGTACGTTTCCCCTTTTTGCTGCTTCTCCTAGGGATCCCGCAAAACACCTAAGACGGTGCCGAGTGTCAAGGCAGCAGTAGTGATTAGTGAGGTTTGGGCTCATTTTTTGTCTGGGATGACTGTGACTCGCACCTTCGGGCAACAGTGTCAAAGCAGCTGCAGGTCCAGAAAAACAGAATGAGGAATTGGAATTTGCGCTCTTCATTGCTTTCACATAGAAGTGCTAGATTTTTGGTTCTTTGTAAACAGAGATCTCTCATGCTGAGCACAGTAAGCTTCAGAAACAACACCTAGAATATCTCAGGCCACTTGTGCTCAGCGGGCACTGCAATGGCTCTGGTAATGTGCCACATTTTAACAAAAACCTCCTATCTACTTGGGATAATATTTGAAAAGCTGTGCTGGATTTTGTCTTTCCTGGTAGATAATGAAATTTGATTTGATTTTTGAGGTGGGCGTTCATTCAGACCGATAGCCTGGTATGCAGAACTTCCATGAAACAACACCCATGACTTCTCTGGAGAAGTGACTGAGGGCGATAAATCCTGCCCTCGATGTCTGCAGCTGAGCTGTCCCTGGCCAGCCCTCCCCTTGCAGCAAGTGGAAAGAAAACACCGTGGCATTTCTAGGGTACAAACCTTTTGAGGTATAAACTGTGCTGTAGGAGCCCTCATCTCCCTGAGATTTCCCTCCCCGCATGCATTACCCCTACATCTCATGTTCTTTGTGTTTGCGTTTCAGATGAAGGGGAACAACCCTGGGGCGTTGTGGTGGGCGCAGGTCGCACCAGAGCTGCTGCAGCTCTTGCAGGGGAAACATGGTGAACAGGTTTTATCCTGGCAAATAGCTGTTGGCTGTGGGTAATGAAGGTGAAATTTGCTTTGTGGCATAGGCAGGGTGGCCATCAGCTGGAGGAAAGCTCCACTGAAGCCATTTTAGGATTTCAGAGCTGATCTGTAAGAGTGACAGAGAAAATGCCCTTTTTCTGTGTCGCTGCACACTGTATTTTCCCACCTTCTAGGCGGTGGTTACAGCTTTTGCTTTCTCCAGAAGTTGCTTTTTGTTGTAAGTCAGACCTCTCCTCTGACAAATCCAGGGTAACAACCCTCCCACACAAATTTCTCCTTCCTGTAGAAGTTTAACATGAATAATTTCATAGCTAGAGATCTCGGACCCCTGTGCAGTGAGCAGCCTGCCCACAGCCCTGGGGATGGGGCAGTCCCTGGGCCAGGCACAGATGTGAGTAGGTGAATCTCTGTGGCTTCTCTGGGACACTGGAGGCAGGAGGTGATCCAGAAGGCCTGGTCTGGCTCCTGGTCTAAGGGACCTTCGGGGCACCTTGTCTCCTCCAGGGAGTACTTGAGGAGCAGCCTGATGAGCACCTCGGTGCTCATCCGCATCACACGGCCACAGGGAAGCTGAGCACTCCGCAGCCTCACTGCTGAGAAATAGGAATGGTGTTACTTCCACCACCAGCATGGTGGGGAATGGCGTTACTTCCACCGGCAGGCAAGGGTGAGCCTGCCTTTCCTCCAGCCTCTGTGCTCTGCTGCCCTGGTACTGGGTGCACTGTATTTTGCTTAGCCTGGGTGTTTACAGGTCCAGACGTGTATTGCCTTGTAGCATTTTTTCATCTCTCCGATGGCTTTGCTCCTGGCTCTTGCCAGGCGCAGGTCAGTCCTGCTGCAGGAGGGACAGCCAAGAGGCGGTGTCCCAGAAAGGCACACTCGCTTCCCAGCAGCACACTGCAATCTCAATCCAGATGTGCTTTTCTCCATTCTGTGAACTTAATTTTTTGCCTGAAGCTGATGTTGCATCAAAAAAGAGCTGACAGGTAAAGGTAGTTAAAGCGTTCCCAAAGGCATTGTACTTAGGCTGTAAAATTTCTTAGACTACTCCCTCCCTCTGCACATAATTAGTAAACTACTCATTGAGATTATTTCCTGCTAACAGGCTTGATTAACGGCATAGTCCTTATGCTGCTTTTGGTTTGGTACCTGATAGCCAGAAACGCACGTGTAGGTAAATGTGGAAAATAAATTACTCACTAGCACTCGTGGGCTATAATTCCAGGTCTAACTATGTGTGGGCTAACTGAATGCCACGTTAAAAGGGAGCTTGTTTATGAGTAGCTGGATGATAGATCTGCAGGAGGGAATTAGACTCGGTGTGCCCTCTACCTGTTAATTGAATCGGGCTGATGTGCTTGCAGGGAGGACGCACTTAGGCAACATCAGGGGTTGGTTTGCGCCTGTACTGCCCTGGCTGAAAGCTGGAGCTGCAGCTGCAAAAACCTGAAGGCAAGCGATGAATCACTGTCACGTGTAGCCGCAGCAGTGCTGGTGTCGGATCGGCAGAGGTGCTTTCAGCCTGCCTTCTGCTCGGCGCTGCTGCATGATCAGAACAGGATGAGTTGGGGGCAGCCCGGGGCTCTCCTGGGTCCCAGGAAAGCCAGTGGCAGGTCAACGTGCGTGAGGCTGCAAGCTCCTTGGGACCCCGAGCTGTCAGTCCCCATTTCTGGTTGTGCTGGCAGACTTGCTCTGTGCTAGCGCATTAACTACTGGAAATCTTTTTCTCCCCGGGTAGAGATAGCATCCATTTCTGCCAAAGCCATTTCTTTGCAATTAACTTGGAGGAGAAGGGCCCTTAACACAGAGATAAAATGCCACTGGGATGAGCAAGATGTTTGCTCTTTCCCTCCAAAGTCCGTTGTTTTCAGGACTGATATGGCTGTCATCTCATAATTAAGTTCTGGAAAAATACCTGCATCAGTAGATGGAGGTTGTAGTGAGAAAACAGTGGGTTTGAGCCTAAAATCTAAGAATATTTAAGCATGTTTGGGACACTTGTAGAATACAAATATTTGGGAAAAGGCTTAATGCAGCAAACATTAATATCATCATTAGGCCAATGCACAAAAATCCATTAGTGCAGTAGATGCTCTCTAGTTTAATTTTGGCTTTCTGTCTTCTGATTATTTTTATTTTTAATCAGGAGCACTAAAGCTGATATTCACAAATGTAAGTAGTGTTATATATGACTGGAAGCGACCTCTGGAGAGGCTTCAGTCCAACTTTAAGATAAGACCAAGTTAATCTATTTCCCCAACCTTTAAAGCCAAGAATTGAGTGTCAGGCTCCGGACTGTACTCATTATTCCAACTGAGGCCTTTCCAGCATTGAACAGGGTGGAATCACTGGCTGCCTTATTAATGTAGCCCATGAAATCTGCCTCCTTTCAACAGCATTGCTTTGCAAACTCTTGTTCCATTCAAGATGACTCCTGATGCTTTCCTACATGTTGCTGCCTGACTCGTTATCAACATAATACTGTGTATTTGATTTTGCCTTCCTCGGTGTAGGGATTTGCATGTGATAAAATATTTTGAATCATGCCAGACAGGAGAGGTATCTATCAGAAGCAAACGTGGCTTTGAAAGTCAACGTTGTTTCTAAGGTACAGTTAGTTTCACTCTGCAAAAGTTGCTCCGTAACAGTGGAGGGATTTCATTTCCATTTTGTAAGTGTTATGTATTTTATTTGTAGCAGAAATATTAATAACTGCTGTAGATACTAATTTTCAGTTATTCCAGGATGTTATTGACTTCCTGGTTTCCCCAATGCACATATTAAGATAAATGTATTTATATCCCAAACCACAGGAAATATTGTGCAGTTATCGCTACAGCAATTTGGGGTTTGTGGCATGCAGAAAAAACAAACACATAAGACAGGATACCTGCTGATTAGCAGTGTCGTATCGACAGTGATTAGCGAAAATTGTTTTCTGTACCCATTCTAACATAATCTTCCATTAATATAAAAACTTGAGCCCAATGATATGTTCAGCTTCATGATACCAGCCTGGGGAGAAAAATTGCTCATTTATTTTAATGCGCTTAAAAGATTTTTTCGGTACTTGAAGAAGTGGTATGAGATAGCTCAGGACTGCCTGAATTTCTTGGCGTGATCTCTGTCTGTGGTGGTTTTGTTCTGCTTAGGGCTCTAAAATCATCCTGGGTATGTGCAGATGTCGATGTTAACCTCGGCTTCGGAACAGCTGCAGCGCTTCTAAGTAGGAATAGGATGGGTCACAATAATTTGTCAACAGACTTGTTTTCAGTCTCCTGATCTGGGCTGAAGAACCTCTTTGTGCAACAGCATAATAACCAGCAGGCAGATGACTTTGACTCTCTCACTCTCAGGGGCACATGAATAAGACCTAATGAAAATTGTAGGGAGACAAAGAGCGATAGCTACTTCACGCTGGTAGCAAAGATAGTCCTTTCTAACACAGCACACATCTGTAACAGTCCACATCTACAACACACTGGACAGGGCAAACAACTGTAAACAACGTTATCAGAGGACAATGTGGGCTGAATGCATGTTTATTCCAGACAAATTAACACAGGGCTGCTCTGCACTACAGCAGAGAAAATAAAGTGATTCTTTGTCGTTTGCAAAAGCTTGATTTGAAAAGAGGAGATTTAACCAAGTGTGTTTAGAAATGGAGAATTAGTAGTGATGAAAGAATGGTCAGTAGCTTTTTTTCTCCGTTGTTGTTGCCTAGGAAGAGGGACAGTACCTAAATATGTTGCTCATGAGAAATGCAAAAGAATGTAGGAGATGGTGTAGCTTCAGTTCAAATATTTGGTTATGGTGTCTTCATGGTCTTGACGAGTTTCTTTCCATGAAATGACATTTGCTCTTCTTCTCAGAGAAATTAAAAGAGATGGCCTTTTACCAATGAGAAAGACAAATCTAAAATGTTAGTGTTTTGAAAGCCATAGCTCTAATAATGTCCCAATACAGATAACCCATAAGAGTTACCCTGGGAAAATGTACGGTGCCCTCTTTTGTGCATGAGAGTGATGAGGATCTCAAACTGGTGACTGAGATGTGGGAGAACACCAGAAGAGCTTTAGTTATTCAACCTAGGAAAGGACAAGAGGATCTGCGATCGCTCGCAGTTGATGAATCAGGGAGAGGAACACTATGGGAGAGTTATTTGAATTCAAATAAAAGCTGGCATGAGGAAAAATAGGTATAAAATAGTCATAAATAAATAAATAAAGTAAAATGATTATTTCAAACCTTCATGGAGAAAAAAAAATGGGATGAAAAAATAATTAGTTCTAAATTAATTTTTTTATCATTTATACAACAAGGGACAAAATGAGACAAAACTCAAAGGCTGTTCTTAGGAAAACTGCATCCTACCTTGAAGACTTTTTTGTTTAAAAATAATAATTAAAAAGGTAGTTGCAACAGTTCTTGTATGTTTGAAAGACTTTCATTCCTTTCTGAAGAACCTTTTATGATCAAGTGACCTATCTACGTAATGTTAGGAGTTCTGTGCCAGCATGGCCTTGGCTTGTGCCGTGGCTCACTCTGATTAAAAACTCTGCTGCTCTTCGAAATAAGTGGGAGAACTTCCACTGGTTGTCATCCCAATAGGCAATTGCCCCTTCGCTGTGATTTAGGTGACAGAACACCCACCCCCTGAGCACGTTGACTTTGTGGCCCCTACTGCATTTCACAACGTACTTGGAGCAGGCAAACATGCAAGGTTTGCTACTACTGTGCCCACAACCTGGCAAACTATTCATAAGAAACAATCCATTAGGTTTTTTGGTTTTTAATTATTTTTCCTGTTTATTGTGAATTAGCTGTGAACAGATGGTTAGAATGGCTGGATTCGGCTTACACAATTGGTTCATAAATGGTTTTATATTGAAAACTTCCAGTATGAAGAATATGTTCTGACCATCTTAGCTGTTCATCCTAATGAGGTGACGCCTCTTTCTGCCTCCTGCTAGGCTGCTGCTGCTCTCCTGGCCACAGGACCAGGAAATCATGCTTCAATTCATAGCCCAGAAGGGGAAGAGCTGAGTGGCAAAAGCATCGCAGTTCTTGTTTTTAGCTTTTCAGGGAAAAGAGTCCTGTAGCGAGTTGGACTGAAGCATTGCCAAAGCTTTGGTGTAAAGGCCAGCTATGGACAGATTGAAAAGCAGTAGTAGTTATGGTAAAATCAATTGAAAGAACCGGTCGCACAAACAAGCATATGCTATAGTCACCTTTTGATATTGTCTTTTGCACTGTTGTAAGTTCTAACTTTATTTCTCGTTATTAACTGTTGTTTCTAACAAATACTTCAAATCTGAACTTCATTTACTTACATTTTAAACATGATTTTATTACTGCCTCTTCAAGTTCTTTTTCCGTCGGAATGCCTTCCCGTAACAAAGGAAGGAAAATTATTTGGCTTGTTGTCTTTTAGTCATCCCGTAAGAATTAAACTAGCATATTCTGAATAGATACTCTGAAAGTATTCAGAGTAAACCTCTCAAATGATTATTGTCAGGTTGCCAGGGCCCACACTACTAATTACTTTTCTTTTGCTATCAAAGCTGTATCTTTGAAAATTGAGCAGTGCGTTTACAGATTTTTTTTCTAACCCATAACTACAGGAAAATACACCATAATTTGTGCAGACAATTAGCGTGCAGGGAATCGCCTTCCCCTGCGTTAGTACGGTGCGCAGAGCAATCACGCACCTGGGCGCTGCTATGGCAGCCATGAGTAGCAAAGTTGTCCTAAGGAAGCCTATTGAAATCCCGGTCTGTACTGTCAGGAATTTCCTTTGCATGTGTTGCCACTCACAGGGAGATTGGAAGGGCAGGAGCTTTGCTGCAGAGGCACCTCCTGCAGAGGGCTCAGCCGTGCGGAGCTGGGGGAACGGGCTTTCGCTGCAGCAAGCGTGTGCCAGCGGCTGCCCTGCAGCCTGCAGCTCCGCTGCGGCTGGTGAGGGCTGACCTGCGCCCGTGGGGAGATCTGTGGGCTGAGGTAGTTTGGTGGTTTGGGAGCTCATACTGGAAGTACTTCTGAATGTGATCTTGGTCAGCTGAGTTCTGCCTCCGCTTCCAGATCTGCATGTTTGTAGCAAACGCCATTACGGGTGGATGGAAGGAAGCAATGTGTGATTTCACAAGGAAGGCTCTAGCCTCCAGAACAGCTTGCTGATGTGACTTGTAAAAGTGCAGCAAAAAGACTGGGTCAGGTTGGTGTAACCTATATTAAGTAAGCCTCACTTAGATATACCATGCGTAGACAGAGGTGGAGCCATTTTTCTGTGTGGCTCTGCTCATCTTGGCTGTGTGCTGAGCTCAGCGTGCTGCCTGAGGGCTGCCCTGACTTGTGCCACAGCACTGAGCCCTCAGAGCCCTGTGCCCGGTGCAATGGTGGCTGTGCTGGCCAAAGAGCAGTTTGTCATGCTGTGGACATGCTCCTAACAGCCAGGGTGCTGAAAAGCCAACAGCTACCGTAAGATCTCGTGGCAGTTTCACTGGGTGAGATTGGCATTGTGCTTTGTTGGGTGGCAGAGGCGTGGGGATGGGAAGAAGACTTTGTGGAGCAGTGGGAGTGAGAAGTCATCCCTCTGTCTGAGCTTAGTCCCGGTGGAGTCTCAGCACAACTTTTGACTTGCATCTTGTAATAGCAAGTCCACCCTTGAAGGAGACCTAAACGTTTTGTGTATTATTATGTTCCTGATGGCTATAAAAACTACTGGGAGATGAGAGCTGGGCTGTAAAGAGAGCCAGGGTATCTCTTTAATGTCCAGGGCTCACGAGGAGCCTGGCTCCAGCTGCCCAGACCCAAGTGCTGGCATCTCACTGCGTGGTGCCGGTGCAGGGACTTGGCTGGACTGCTGCCTAATCCCCTGCTCTTCAGGGCAGGCACAGCCAGGGAAGGGACCAAGGCCACACAGCTGGGGAAGCCTCTGGACTGTGGCTGAACTGAAATAGAGATATTTTAGTTCTGGGAACCTGCGCTTATCTATTGATTACAGCGCTCAAGCACGTCCTTCCTTTGCCTTAATGAAGCTACGGATGCATGCTGTTTGATTTAAAGCAAGAGAAAGGCAATTGGCTCCGAAGCCTAAACCCATATTTCTGCAGAAATGAAGCACCTTTCCCATCGGAGTTCTTCACAAGGGCCTCATGGCATCATTTCTCCAAAGCTACACAACATTAACTTTGTATGTTTTTTCCAGAAATGAGGGAAAATTATGTGAACATCTAGTGTAATTAATTAATAAAAATACGCCTTGTGGCAATAAAGAAAACCAAATAATGTTCTTCCCTAATGTAATGAATCAGTTTAGAAATTGTAAAGCAGTAAATGTATCAGACATTGCATTTAACAGCATGTGCTGGAAAAAACGGTGTAGTTAGAGCCACGGTTTTAGAGATGCATTTCTCTGAGAGAGCAACAGAAAAAGAGAAAACTATAAATAGAATAAACCTGAATATCAATGTTTCATGCCTGATAATTAAGAAATCAATAACAATGCTAAATGATACACCTGGCTCAGCTGCTTTTGACATTTCGAGGACCCGCACCTCCATGCCTGCATGTAAACACAGACTTTTATTCATATGAGCATTATCGTTGTTGTCAGGGAGACAGTCACTTGTCTGCCGTTGCCACATGGAGCATTTTAATCATCCCTTCTCCAGTCAGAACTCCTGCTTTTAAAATAGCAGACAGGCTCCTTCTCTCACTTGCTCTGCATCTAGATGTCAGAGATAGACAAGGCCCGCATCAGGTCATGTGTGATGAAGGGAAAAAGTCAGGCTTGGAGAGAAAAGAGGCACCTATTATTAGTGCTCCCAAGACACACTGTTGTAAGACAAAAACCTGTTTTTTTCATTCTTAATGTGTTCAGTGCTGGTCCCTGTTATTTTTGCTGTCCGCTTTTCATGTTTGCTTTACTGTTTTATTTTTTTGGCTTTTATTAAAGCAACAGCCATCTCACACAAAATTAAAAAAAAGGCAAAGTGGTAGAAGAACTTTTCATCTTTTGTTGTTGAATTCAATAGAAACTACCGAGGACCAGAATGCGTTCACATTGTGGGAACCCTGATTGATGTTTGTGTGGTTTTAGTATTACTGAATAATTTCTACTGTGTTGGAAAATGTGCAGAGTCTTTGCCACCTCTTATTTCTGTCTTCTCTATAAATTTAAATTTTTTAATGAGACAGTATAGAACTGCCAGAAACACAATAGGGATTGTGAAATAATTTCAACCCTGGTAATTTAAAATTTGTGTCTGTCAATGCAGAATAATTGCTTCTCCAAAGGCCAGCATGATTCGCCTGCGAGTTCAGCCTCTTAATCCAACTGCTGACTCCCAAAGGCATCTGGGCTGTGATGCAGGCTTTGCGTAATTCGTGGCTAAAATAAACACAGAAAAAAAATACTCCAAAGTGGTTGGATTCACATGTTCCTCTGCAGTGTGATGGAGCTACAGCCACGATATATTGTAAGAGCTGTGCTGAGCCGTCGGGCGCCATCTCACCCAGGTTTGCATGTGTGTGGCCAGCTTGGGTAGGCTTTGTGGGGCTCGGGGCGAGGATGGCCCTGGCAGAGTTGTTACTGAAGGATGAGGGGGAGAGGGCCTCTCTGTACTGATTGTCATATCTTAACTCCTGCTGACCTGTTAAAAAGACAGGAATCTTTTTTTTGAAAGTCTAAATAAATAACCAACAGGTGGAATGATGAGTGGGAATGGGGAATTCAGAGTTTGTGCCGTCTTTTGCTGATTGTTTTCCTTGTGGCCTCTGCAAGTCACACAGATCCTGTCTCCTACCTCTCTCTGTAAGGACCATTGATGTATTTATCTTGTGGGCATGTTAGAAGGCTTGTTTAGCTTATACTTGTGAAATGCTTTGAATAGAACTGTGTTGGACAACAGCTCATTTCTTCTTAAACACTGCTTTGTGAGGTAACTATAGGCAGGCACTGGATTAGTTTTTCAGAGCTACACAGCCAAAACAAGCAACTAGTTTATGAAGCAGCATTTCGTAGTTTTGTTGTTGTTGTTTTCCTTTTCTGCTCTGAATTATTTGAAGGATTTCTCCAGGGAGAGGGCAAAGCAGGGAGATCAGAGAGGCTCTCAGGGAAATCCTACTGGAACATTAAGGAAAGCAGGCTAAATCTTGGTATTAATGTCAGTTTTTCTTTTTAAGATTGTATTGGAAAGGGGGAAATCCAAGGATAAATGCCTATTTTTTTTTCTTTTGAAGATGAATCTATGGGACAAATGGTTTAATGAGAGCATAGATTATAAATTGTGTGATCTGAGCTCATACACAAAGTTACTGTCATGCTAGAGAGAGATATCTGGCTGAGCTGCTAGCCTGGATGTTAGGAATTTTCTGGCTGTGCTGTGGATCTTTTCCTCTGCAATATGCAAGTTTTCTGAGATCAGTCCCCTGTATAAAATAACCTTTTTACCTTTTTTTTTTTTTTTTTTTTTTTTTTCATTGCATCTATTGTGTTTATCTAACTGTGAGATTTTTATGGTGGAGACTCCCTTTTTGTTAGTTTGGTGTTTGACAAAATAATCCTACTGCCTAATAACACATGTTTATCAATGCCCACCTAGCCATGATGTGACACGTTGGTGCCACAACTAATGCTCGTCATCACTCTAATCTGCACAAGTATGTTAAAGGATTCATAGCAATTCATAGCAGATGAAACAGTGGGAGTTTTGTGTGCATGTGTGTTCGTGTTTCCTAAGCAGTAGGTTCCCTTTAAAACTAGGGTTAGGGAGAAAAACAAAAACATTTGGAGATATCCAAAGCTGTTACCACATTCAGTTTGGATTTGCTGAGCAGCTTCTTTGAGAAAACCTATATAAGTAGGGGCAGGGACTGAAACTACAGAAATACAGTGAGTTTTTTTCGTTCAGCTAGGGAAGCATATAACTGAAAGTCAAGGAAAGATGTGATAAAGAATGAAAAGTTAATGTTCCTTTTCAGGTGGAACAGAACATTTCAAATCACCTGGCCAGGCAAATATCAAAACTGGAAAAAAAAAAATAAAAAATCACTGTTTTACTACTCAGTCTTCTATGTAAGCTTCTTCTAGGAGTAAATTTTCTTCCCATGTCACACTGGCATAGCTTTTGCATAGTATCCATTTTGATTAGCACCTCTGGGCAAACTTGTGCCTAAGCTCCAGGAGTAATTTATAGCTCAGGTAACAAGAGAAACCCATGCTGTTTTCAAACTGCACAGCTTTAGTTATCCTAAGTGTAATTCATCTTGGTGTAACTCAAGATTTTCACAATACAGTTCTGAAACTAATAATATATTCAACAAAACGTCTTCCCAAGTGTAGGAAATGGCACAAGTCTTTGTAGATTTAATACAAACAGAGCCTACTTTCAATAAAAAGCCACCAGAACTTTCCAAGCCAGTAGGGACTCACGCGTTGCGTAAAAGCATTGAACGTCAATAAAATAAACCTGGCATGATCATTAATTTCCATTCCAGCACAAAATCCAGTTTTGCTGATTATGGAGGTCAATAAGGAATTCTGAAGTCTCCAAACAAGCGTATTTTTTTTTCTTGTCTCTTTCTCCAAGTTGGTAAGAATGAGAGATGGGGAAATCAGTAGTACCTCTGTTCTCCAGTGTAGCCTGAGCACTGCATCGTTAGGCCATGCTGTATCCTATCAGGCTAGATCCTCTTCCTAATTACACTGGCATAAACAGTTGTAGCTTAATTGAATTCAATTGAATTGTACAATTGCATTGAGAAGAAAGTAGATCTCATTGAATTTACAGTCCAAATTAATATTTTAAAATCCAAACCAGTACCCTCGGAAGCTATGCAAAGTGCTGGAAGCTTTGACTTCCTGTAGAAGTGGAAAGGAGTTGCATTAGATTGGTGACAGGTCCCCATTTGGCACACATTAATAACCTTTCTGATCCAACTGCGCGTTTTTGTGTGATGCTCCTTAACCAGTACAGAGATGCACAAAGTTTAGAAATGAGATGAATTTGCTCCTTTTAGCAGCAGAATCTGGTCCCTTCGTTCTTCTGAGGAACAGATTAGCCTATGAACCAGTGCAAGGGCTTCTTTCAGGAGTGCTGTGACATGAACAGTGCAGCCGGGACCTTGTCCTTAGGGTGAACTCCTTCTGGGTATGACCAGTCTGTTTTTAGGGAGTCTTCTTAGAGTAACACACATCCCTGTGAGAGCTGGATGCCACAGTGACAGACACAGCAAAAAGAATGCACAAAAACACATTATTGGTTAAATGGAAAAGGAGTGGCAGGCAAATTTGTAAGTTGCTGCTATAACCTTTCATTCAACGTGCTTTAAAAATACCAGTTTGGTATACCAGCCTCCTTGTGGGGTGGGGAAATATGTCAGAGATGGTTGCTGCTTGCTTAGGATTATACATTTAGTGGCAAAGTGGGGACTAGAACCTGGGAGCTCCAAGGGCCTGAAAAGCTGGAGGACGTTCCTGGTAAAATAGCAGTGGGTCCACACAAGTCATTTATTCTTGGTGATGATGAGAAATTTGGCCTTGCAGTTCGGTTTCCTAGCTCAAGAATAAGATAAAATACCACAAAGAATTATTATTCATGAAAATTATTGAGGGGAAAAGGTCTGCTTATCTGCTATTCTACTAAAAAAAAAAAAAAAAAGTATGCCATAGAGACATGAGAATGACTTTTTACTGTTTCCTTGAGGAGCTTTCACGTAGCTTTGGAAGATGGATATGGTCTGACCAAACGTCGCCCTGAGTGAGGGCCCATTTGTCCCTCCCTAGCAGGCTCATGCGAACCTCTGAGAACCGCCAGCGAGCTGGTAAGCTGGCCTGCTGCCACCGGGCACATCTGCTGAGGGCTGCTCCTCTAAAGAAAGCTCATTGATAGCCAGCATGTGCTTTGTGTGCCTCTCACCCTTCTGTGTCGGCAGCAGGAGCCAGCACTCCTAGCACGGGGCTGCTGCGAGTCCTGTCTCAGGCTATACATACTATGCATGCAATCAGCTGCCATTCAAGTTCGCTCATATGACGTCCCCCATGGAAATAAACAGATAAATTATTTACTGTGCAGGCTAGATGATACTGAATAGTATGACAGCTAAATATTGTAGTTACAGTAAGTTCCTGCGAACAGGGCATAACTTATTCATATTCAAGAAGTGCAAGAACTCTTTCACAAGCTAGATTTTTGTCAGTCATGTTGATTTTCCGTGTGTGCTGTACTATAGGATGTCCTCTTTGAAAAGAGGCCAGTAAATTATTTACCACTCAGGGAGGATGATACTAAATGGTACAGTAGATAAACCATGTAGCTGCAGTGAATTCACACATGTACGTTGTGATGTTCATGAAGCGTCATTGGAGCCTGGCTTCCATGCTAAGCTGGGGATCGCTGCCCCCCACGTGTGCATTTCAGCTGTGAAACACAGCTGTCTTCTGGAGAGCAGGTACAGGTGAGGATGGTGGGTATCTGTCCAAGAAACAAGCTAGGTTTTCCGAGAAAGCTGGAGAAATTGTGGGTGTGTGAGGGGGGATGCTTGCCTGAGTAAATCTGCAGGAGGTATCTGAGTCATTGTGGTGCCTCTAACAGTGCCTTGCCTTTTTAATTTGCTGTGATCTCGGGCCAGACGCTGCCTCTGGTGGGCAGAGACTTAATCGTCTCTCTGCAAGGTGATTTTTGCACTGCTGAGTGACAGCTGCAGGACACAGTGCTCTCACGAGTTGTTTTGAGGCAGAATAGCACCCTGCAGCTCATGTACAGCACGCTGTGTTCGCAGTGTTGTCAGCCAGACGCTGACATAACGTGGCGAATCATTGGCCAGAATTCCTCCTTAGAAAGGGAGAGAGAAGAGAGAAATACCGGCAAAAATAGCAGGTGGAGTCTTGGATACTGAAGTAAGTGGAGTCAAGTGCTCATCCACTGCTAATGGCAGAATTTCATTCTAAAGACCTGACTCTCTTTGGGGGGCTGGAAGGGCTGGTTGCGATCAAAAATGATCCTCCTTTGTTTTACACAGAAGAATTTTGAGGTGTCTGGGTTGATTATTTTGGTTCTTACACCCTGTTTTATGGCTCCTGGATCATAGTTCAAGAGGGAAACCCTCCGTGCTGCAGCACCTAAGCCTGTGCTTGTGTCCCTTCGTAGGGTGAGAATATGAAATAACCAGTTGTCAGAAAATTTTGAAAGAAT
This sequence comes from Nettapus auritus, assembly GCA_011076525.1. NCBI lineage: Eukaryota > Metazoa > Chordata > Aves > Anseriformes > Anatidae > Nettapus > Nettapus auritus. Next base: position 7,181,303 of record CM021770.1, on the reverse strand, counting down.
GAAATGAGGAAAATTCTCTTTCCATTTCTTCATGCCTATTCTTAGAGTTCTTGAAATGCGTGTCTCTGTCCGTAGGCCTTTTGCATCTCCTGCCTCTAGCCCGCAGTGCAGTGGGGCTCATTATTTCTGTGGGCTGGGAGCTCCGGCCTCTGGCACACAGATAGCAGGGGAAGCCCAGCGGAGTTGGAGGACTTGCTCAGGGCAGTGCAGCCTGTGGCTGTGGCAGGAGACTGGACAAGCCTCCTTGCCTTTTGCAGTGCTGCTGAGGAAAGAGATTTGTCGCCCTCTTAATAATTAAATGCAGATATAGCTGCACAGTGAGAACCAGTGTGAATGAAAATTGGAGAACGTTTACCTGCAGAGTTAAAATCTGCTCGTCTGATTCATTCATGTAAGCCTATATATAAATGTGTTCATTGAAGATAAATTAGCTATCATAACTAATTTATTCTGCATACTTCTTATTAGCTGTGTTAATTCCCTTAACTCACCCCACCACATTTCTCCTCTTTGCTTCAGTTCTGTTTTGATCCTGTCAGCACGGGTTTGAATAAAGTTTTACATCATGTCTGCTGTGTTACAGTACTTTCCAGAAACAGTCCTATGCTCACTCTCGCTCGTGTAGCAATCCTCTCTTACAGCGCGGACGTTTTGTCTTTTGGTTTTACTTTATGCACCCTTGTGCAAGCACAGTAGTTTTGGGTTTTGCCTTATTGTACTCTGTCATCTGTGGAAGCAGGTGTATTTGCTTGCTCGTTGCTTATTTTTATACAATAAAACCGCCACTTGGCTAACGCTGAAGCCCTAAGCCCAGCCCTGTGTGTGGAGGAGCGGTGCAGTTCTTTGTAGGATGTTTGAGCCGTGCCTGAAACCTCACACTGCTGTGCAAACACCAACACATGAAACCAAAGAGGAGTCTCCCTGTAGCCTCTGCTCTGCAGAGCCCATTGCCTCCGAGGCAGCGGTAAGGGGAGCAGGGCCTCCCTGCAGTCTCCCAAGGTGAATCCCTTCCCAGAGCATGAACGGGGTCGGTAGGGTGGGAGCCGTGGACTAGCAGACATGGTCATTTAGTCTACAGAATATTTCAGAATAGTTGGGAAGGATGATACCATTTCAAGTAGAATGGCTGTAAAACAATGTTTGTTGAAGTCATTTAGTGCAAAGTGCTAAGAAACACTCCATGCCACAGCAAGCTTAAGGAAATGCTGTTCCTTTCCCTGCTTTGGAAGTTCCACACTGTTATTTCAAATGCAGTTGCTCTTCACTTTTTGAATGAATGCCTTGTGCAAGCAGATTTTTCCAGCAGATTTCTGAGGAACTTCATGCTGCTGATTCACCTCCAGGTGCTCCCACGTCTCAGCTGTGGGATGCCACCCCGGGCAGTGTCCGTCAGTGCTTGACGGTGTGACTGAACCTGGGAGCAAAGTCTGCTTTCACATGGGGCTGGAAACCCCATTCTGACTGTAAGGCTGCTGTGGCCATTCAGTTCTACAGGAGCGCACTGAAGACTCACGGGATGGAGTTGTTGGCTAAGTGCCGTGCTGTCAGAATGTAATTGCTGTAGCCAGAGAGAGCTGAACGGTGGCTCTCCGGGCGGACGGCAGGCTGCTGGGGTGGGGAGGAGGTCACCCTGGCACTGCCGCTCGCAGGGGATGGCTGATGAGGGCTCAGCGGGGAGCTCTCGCCGAGCAGCAGAGGCTGTTTTCTGCAAAAGCTACTGTGGCTTTTGCTCTCCCAGGCTATTTCCAGCAGCTCGGTGGGAGATCCAGAGAGGCAAAGGAAATCCTGCTTGCCCTAAGACTGTCACCCTCAGGGACTGGGAAAGGAGAGTTCGTGATAACTGTTGCTTTTCCGAAGAGTGATGTTTCCATGGTGTCAGTAAAAATTGTGATATATTCAAAATGCCATGCATAGGATTTTAGTTCACAGCTATTACCAATTCTCTGCAGATTTCTTTGGAAGCCAAGCTCATCTTCCAGTGGGAAGAGGGTGTTTAAGCACAGTGGGAGTCTGAGTCTCAGCTGGAACACAGCTGTCTGGGGTCACAGCAGCCCAGCACCTCAAGGTAGTTTGGTGAGCAGCCAACGTGAAATGCTCAGCCAGTGCCATTATAGCAGCATGTGCAACTCTCCTGGGCTTTCTGTTTAATACCTGAACAGGCTGGCCTTTATGAAAGGTAGCTGAGAATTTTGTAATCTTACCTCAGAATTTTTGTTTTGCTTTTCTGCCTTTTTATACTCCCATGGGTGTTTGTCTCACGTTTTTGTGCATAGGGCATGAGGATTCTGATGCCTTCTCCTTAGGAAAGAGGATTATTTCATAGCCATGAACTAGACAAGAAACTGTATCTTAATCAGGTAATTTTTACCCTTATGGACAAAGTTTGTCCCTTCTGTAGTGCAAAGCTGTTAACCCTGATCGTTCCCTCTAGGACGCTGGACAGTCTTTCAGGCAACCTGAGCTTTGAGCTCCTTCTCTAGAAATAGAAGTTCTGCCTTCAAGTCTGCTCTTGCTATCAGACAAAGCTGGCTGGGGTGTTGAGTCATATTGGGAAAATATTCCCTCCCAAGAAAAAAAATCAAAACAAAACCAATCAGTCCCATGCCTGTCAGGTACATGTCCCATCTGCTGCCCGAGTGAGCAGGTCAGGTGAGGAGCAGACAACACCAGGGTCGATTTTCACAGGTATGGGTCACCTATGCATAGCTGGGAGCTGCAGGTGGGCATCTCTTGCCATTTGCTTCTTCTGAAAATGTCCACCTGAGATGTAAAATATCTTGCTGTGTTTAATTTACAAAGCCCTCTGTTAATATCACCCCCAAATGCTTCTAGTGGAAGTACTTAGGTCTAGTGGAATTACTTAGGTTTCAGTTTCTCAGGTAGTTCTCTCTCTGTATAAATGCAGCTTCAGAGATAATTTTCCAACACTTGAGACAAAACCGCGATTCTAGCAGGTACTTCTAAGCAAAACGAGTGGTACTAACAGCTGTGATCTACCTAGTCCTTCATTTAAATACCCTTAGACATGAACTTTGATAAGTAGATTACAAATGACAAGTGCCATATTTTAATGAGGTTTCAAGGTACAGCTAAGGAATGTTTGGGTAAACTGGAAAATACTGTGTGCATAGAAAGCATGAGCAGATGAATCAAAAAGGATTTTTTTATATAAGATCAAAAACAGTGTATGCCAGAGGCTTTCTGACTTCACAGAGAAAATACATTTTCATCAAGTACTGATTTGCCACATCTCTTCATGAAAGGCTACGGTTGCACTATTTTTAATCAGACCTAGAGCAACAAAGCATTTGCCACACTGATGTTTAGGAAGGGTGCAGTCCAGTAGTTAACCACAAAACAGAATCATAGAATCACTTAGGTTGGAAAGGACCTCTGCGGTCACGTCTAACAGCTAACCTAGCCCTGCCAAGCCTAAACAATGCCCCTAAGCACACATCATGGGTTTTCGACCACTTCCGTGGGCAGTCCAAACCAATGCCTCACAACCCTTCCAGTGAAGAATTTTTTCCTAACATCTAACCTAAACCTCCCCTGGCACAACCTGATGCCATTTCCTTGCCTCATCGCTTGCTGCCTGGGGGAAGAGACTGACCCCACCTTGCTGCAACCTCCTTTGAGGCAGTGTGTGTTGGACCATACTACTGATGATACCTGTATAATTAGTCCTCCGAAAGCTTCCAATAGCATAGCTCTCAGTATTTGAATATTTATTTAGACAAGGGTACACACAGACCCCAGCAAAACAAGTCTCTTCTGTCAGGCTGAAAAGGAAAATAACTCCTTGCTGTGCTTTGGTTCAGGAGCAGAGCGGGAAAGTTCCAAAGCAGGCACAAAGCACCGCAGCAATTTGCATTGAGAGCATCGCTTGGCAAGCTCCCGTTTTTACAAACAGTACAAACAAGTGAGTTAGAGCAATTAGTAGCTGTGTGAGGGTGTCCTCATCTTTAATGAATCTCTGCAAACTGCTGCTTCTCCCCAAGACCTCATTAAAGCCTTAGAGATTTGGAGAGTGGAAGAAATAGAGGTTTTGGACTGGAGTTTTTGCAAGTGCTTGCCAGACACCTGGCCGGTCACATCCCACTGAAACGAGTTCCCATTCCCAGGGAGAGCCAACGAAACGGGGAAGGGTTGTACCACCAGCAGGCTTAAGGGGGCTGTAGATAACAAGAGCAACGATGTCTGGGGGCAAGGAATTTACCAAAGCATAGTTGAGGTATGAAAAAAGGTTTTCTTTCTCGTGTTGGTGTGGTACAAGTTCATTTGTGTTACAAGCACGGCTTTTTCTGCTCCAGTGTAATAGGAGGCCTTTGCAGAAGGCCCTTTTGTGCTGTCCATCAGGAACCAGCCTGCGAGCCGGAGTGTGTTTGTGTTGCTCGCCGTCTGTGCTGGCTTGTCACACCTGTGGCGTGCGGAGGGCAATCAGCCTCTTCTGGTCGTGGCAATTCCTCAGACAGCATGCGTGTGGGAGGGGGTGGGATTCAAAGCACCCTGCCCAAAGTTTGTCTGTCAGTTGCAACTATCCAGTTCCATTTGCAAAGCCAGGGGTGAAAATTTTCTGTGACAGCCAAAAGTAACAAAGGGGCTTTAGAAATCATCCGTGTAGCTTGTTGCTTCAGAGTGGCTGTAGGCCTCGGAGAAGAGTGCTATTGCAGCTAGGCACTGACTACAGAAAGGAAATACGCTTTGAGTACTGCTGATTACAGCACAACAATTTCATCTCAATTTTTGATCAGAACATATATTAAAAGAAGAAAGTAATACATATTACACCTTATGTCTTTTCTCTGGCCAATGTGTAAATAAGTTTGTAAAAATTGGGAGTTTCAAAATAGGATCAGATGCCTGTCTGTTCTAGTACCTGTATTTTGCTGAACCCTATTTCTCAGGTCTTCTGATTTGTTACTTCGGCACAAGTGCTTCACATTTTTATTCCACCTTTCTCTTCTTGATTGTAGTTTCCCAGCTACAATACAGATAGCCCAGCAGGGTGAGAAATGCATAAGAGCCTCTTAGCTGCAGCTTTCAGTGACCTACACGAGCAGAAACTTGATTTACCTGAGCAGGCATGCACTTGTTCCTTGATGTCCTTTCCTCATGATTGCTGGTGTAGGGCAAAGTGCTGATACTGTGTTTTCTGACCTGAAGTCTAGGATACTTCCTGTGGCATTCCCAGGGCTCTTTCTTCCCAACATACCCTGTTTTCACACGTTTTAAGTAATATCTTTTTAATTCTTGCATCTATCTCTTCGGCGTTGTTTGCTTCAAACTTCCTCCCGCAGGCAGTATCATAAATCTTGCATAAAGTGTCTATACGTTTCTTGTCATGGCTTTTAATGACTTCAGCAAGTCTGCAGTCACAGCCACTGTTCTTGTGTTTGCTCACTGCTTTTTCTGCTTCGGTGCAGACATTGGTTCCTGTTCATTGTTAGCTACAATAAAATTTCTTTATTTTCTGGCCACTGTAATGCTTTTGTTATGGGTGTTCTGCTTTTCCTTGGTCTTTTTTGCCCCCATTTTATGCTGTCAGCTTAACCAATAGCAAAGATCCCCTGGACTGGCTTGATTGCATCCCCCCTTGTCTGAAAGCCTGATGGGAGCTCTTTGATTATATCAGGTATTCTGAAATCATCTCCTGGTTGATGCAGCCTGGGGAAAAACAAGCAATGTGCCACATGGTTTGTGCGTGCCCCGCTACCTGCCACACGTGACAAGGAGGTCATTCTCCGTGCAGCTTTGTGCTGTGACACATAAAGCTGCTCTCAAACACAGAGCATCCCCAGTGCTTCTCTGCATGCCAGGCAGCAGTGTATCAAAGCACGCACCAGTTGTCTAAACACCTCCCTTCTCCCGTGTTCAGTGCCTTTCTGACTTACTGGGCTAGGGTGTGTTTGCAGGAAAGCCAGCCTTCTGACAGTAATAAACAAGTTGTTTTAGGCTAGCAGCTGCCAGCATGAAGAAGCTATGAGTGCTGTATGTCTTAAATGCAAAACTGCTTTCTGCAGTGGCGAGATGTTTTCCTTCCCCACCTTGCCCTTGGCCATGCAGGCAGGTCTCCCGGCCTTGTGCTGAAGCAGGGGAGAAGCTGGTGCTCACAGCAGCGTTACGGAAAAGTGCATCAGCACACCTTCGTGTCCTGATCAAAATGTTCCTCCTGTGCGTTAGTGCTGAGGCCCCAGCAGCTGCCAGCACCACACTGGGAGAACTATCAGGAGCTGCTGGTTTTAGCCATTGACTGGCATCACCAGAGCCATTTATTACTGTAGGACTTCTTGTTTGTCACAGCCTTGGCACTGGGGTTAGATAAATCTTGTATTCCCTTCCCTCTTCACTCCCAAGTTTTTCAGGTCTTGCCATACACTCAGTGACACTTGGCACTGAGACTGAAAGACAGCAATTACAGGCAAAAATTGCATAGATAATAAAGCATATTGTTGCCTGATCTTACCTTTATGCTCTGATCTGAACCTCCCTCTCTTCTTCATGTTAGCTTTTCTCTGCTGTCACTGTTTTCTTTGTCGAGCCTGCAGGTTAACCTTCCTGAAAGTTCAGTTCTCATGCTGTAGCAACACGTTTATATATCTGTCAGTTGAAATAAGGAATAAAAATAGAAATAGTTACACAATATATTAGTCACTCATAAAACAAGCTATGCAGCTTTGCACATAGAGATGGCACAGGAGGAGAAAGATTGCCGGGGTAAAGGGTGCTGGCAGAGCAGTCCTCCCGCTGCATTTCCGTGTGACGGATCAGTGCCGAGCACAGGCCGGTGGGAGAGGTGCAGGCACAGAGCCCGGCACGCAGCGGCTGCACACCCACCTTCAGCTTGCCCTTACCTGGCTACGGAAATGACCAGGAGACCCAATTCTAGCTGCTGCAGTTGACCTGCATGCAGATTTTCTCCAGAAAAACTGTTACATTCTGCAGTAATCTAATCTGATTTTCAAACTATCATAAACAGCTTATTCTTTTTCTTCTCTGGCAGTGTTTCTAAGTCATATGGGTTTTACAGATAGGATTTTAAGCAGTACAGAATGCAGCAGTCCACACTAAGGTAACTGGAACAATTTAATTTGTCATGTTTATCAAAAGCCTTTGGTCTGCACAGAATTCAGAAAATATTTAGGGAAAAGCAAGAACCTGGAAGGGGGTGGATCTGAATTAGTTTGCTGCATCTGTCTGTTAATTGGAATATTATAGAGACCTTTGCTTGTATTAATTAAATTGGCAAGTAAGAACAGATTAGTTTTGATTCAAATGCGTTATTGCTGTGAAGCCCATCAGAAGATTAAAGTATAATTAATGTGGTCAGACAAACCTGATTTCAGCCTTTGAGGTAAAGCTGTGTTTTGTCTGAGATATATATTTTTATCACTTAGCGCTGCAACATTGAACCTGTGAAGTGCACTTCGGTGAGTGATGATCGTGCCCAATGAGACACAGTCTGAAAGTAAGCATTGAAAATGGTAAAACACAGGCACTGGTAGAATATTAAGTAACAGGATAGATGTGGTATCAGAATTATCTGAGCCGCTTACTAAACCGATTGGTTGGAAGAATACACCTTTAGGAACAAAGATTGCCAGCTGCGCACATGTGACAGGCAGCTAAGTTCCACATGCAACTCCCAGTGCGGATTCAGCACTGGAAAAAAAAAAATTTTAAAAAAATCCACAGATAGCAGGAAGCATAATAAATAAGAATAACTGAGTGATACTGGTTTGTATACCTTTGGTCAATTGGTATTTGGGGTGTTGAAGATACTCTGCGAGCTGCATAGTAAAAATAAATCAATAAATGATTCTAGGAAATGGCAGTGTATGGTAAAAATTCCAAACTGTTCTGAAGGCTGAGGATAATGCCTTACATGGAAAGACTTAAGGGGCTCAATCTGTTTAGTTTATCAGGAAAAGGCTTGAGAGGCAACTTGAATACAAGATATAAATACTTCAGTGGGTTGTAACGGGCTCTTCAATCTAGTGGGAAAGGCATGAGGAAGATGATCGGCTGGATGCTGCAGCCAGATGAGTGCAAATAGTAAGACGGGAATGTTTAACAGTGACGGTAACTTACTACTGGAACAAGATATCAAAGAAAATGAAATATTCTGCTGAACTATTCAGTTCCTTACTGCCTGCATTTCAGCATGTCATGCCTTAGTCCAACAAAAGTCACTGGATTCAGTTCAGGAGCCTTTAATAAGCAGGACTACTTACAAGACCTGCTTGCTTCCCTTCTGACTCACTATTAATACCTTTCTAGCATAGATAGACTTGTATATTCAGTAAAGAACACTAAAAACTTCACTGTTTGGTTATAATGATGAACTCCAGCATATCCTGTTACTGTATAGTAAGTTGAACTTGCTGAAACATGATTTTATTTTCTGTAAAAATGTGTGGTAACGTTAGAAACATTTCTGTAGCTTCCTTTAAATAAGCTTTTGATAAATTCTTCTTCCCTCTCCCTAAAGCTCTGGTAAAAATGGGATATCTTTTGACAGGGTATACTTAGATTATTATTATTATTTTTTAAGTATTCAAAGCAAGTATACTGAAGAGGATTTTGAGCAATGCACCGAAGTATCTCAGATAGCTCCTGATACATGTGTGCCATACGGCAAAAGATGTTTGTGGTGTATCAGTTGCCACATCTAAATTTTGGAATTTTACTCTTCTGGAAGGCTTTGGATTTTCAGCCCCAAAGCCAGGCTAACAAAGGCACTGTGCATTTGCAGAGCAGCTGCACTGAATTAGTGATACTGTTGGTTTTCCAGTGTTTCAGTCCTGACCACAATAAAACATCCATCGCACTGAGGCTATTTTTATAGTTCCAGAACCATTCACTAACTACTGCAGAAACCGGCAAGGCAGGCAATAATTCATGATAATTGTGATAAATTCCTGTGTCAATATTTTCAAATAAGTGGTCTCAAACAATGTGTTACATCTTACATAAAGCACTTGTGGTGCATGCAGATTGGGAGCTCTACCTTGCCACAGGCTCGAGCTCTCTACTGCTGCTCACTGTCCCTCTCCCTCCCTCGCCTTCCCCTCTCTCAGAAACATTACAGTGCCGCAGTGTGTAGGCTTCACATCACAGTAAGTGCTAGCTCTCGCTATATATACTGTGAGAAGAGAATGCCTGCCACCATGACCGTGCTGAAAAAATACTCATTTGAATCAGCAACACTGAGTTAAAAGGCTCCATGCAATAGCCCTGAGTTAGCTCACTACAAAATGTGTTTGCCAAAGCATATGCATGAACATGGGGAGAGTCAGTCCACAAGCTGAAGTTAATCTAAAAATGAAAAAAAGGAATTTTGTTTTTGTTCAGAAAAATATGACCTTCCTTTTTGTAAACCAGACATGTATTAATTTGCCAGCCATTCATCTCAACCAAATTTAAAGCCAAGATCTGCCCCCAGATGCATTAGGGAACATTCAAACACTATTCCTGGATAAATGGGTGTCAGAGACGCTTGTGTTTACAGGCTGAAATGGATCATTTCTGTATAGGCTTGGAGTGTGTGCCTAAAATTGTTGTGTTTCACTGCAGGGCTCACTTTGACAGATGGAAGTTAGCCTGTTTGCAAAGCACAGCACTGAATTTACCAAGACTGACAGGGGTGTTTAAATAAATATGTGAACAACTTCAAGGAGTTTGAACATTACACAGAATCTTCCTGCTAAAAAAATTAATGGAGAATAGTTAGCTTGCACACAAAAATGTATGTGAAAGCAATTATAGGACAGTAAAGTAAATGTTTACAGAGATTGAAAGAAAAATCTGGCAATAATAACTTGCTCTACAGAAAAGAGTTTCATGTCAAAAATGTGTAACAAAATGATCTACTTAATCTGATTTATTAATACTTTTCTTCTTTAAAAAAGTAATCAAATACTAGCTCTAGGATAAGAATAAGATTAAAATCAAAATAAATGCTAAGAGGGCAAATGTTTAGATGGGATTCAGGTCATAGTGTTAGCTGTGATGAGGCCAAAATGAACACAATCTAAGATGCAGAGGTCTCTGATTTTGTTTAGAACAATAGTTTTAAACAAAATAATCTGATCAATTTACTGTATAAACACTCCCAGGGTTTATCAGTGCCAACATTTTATGCTTGAAGAGACAGCATGCTTTCAAAGTACTAAATAATGGGAGCCTTTCAAAAACATCCTAATAGTGAAAATTAGGACACAGAGCCGGCCCTTTGCAGGCTGAGGAAGGAGCTCAGCAATATTCACAACAGATCAACCACATCTGAACTCCAGTAAACCACGTACCTATAGCTGTGTTTGGGAGTGCAGAAAATGAATGCCTGTGTGGGTTAGACACTGCTTCCATCAATCAAGCCTCAAGATGAAAGATTTAGAGAATGAAGTAGAGTTCCTTAGTTCTTCCCATGTGCAGTTCTTCTTTTTCCCGGAACACAAACGTGAAGAAGGCATACTATCCTGACAAGTGACTGTGGTACAAACACTCAGAACCGGACAGCAGGAAAATCCAGTTCTGTCAGTAAACCAGCTAAGCGTTGGTTTAAACCTGATTGAACCTACAAAGCTTTTTGAACACTCAGTGACTTATGCCGAGTGGTGATTCTTCTTCTCCTTTTAATCTTCCTTAGGTTTTTATTGCTATAATCAACAAAATACATGTTGGTGGAGTTAAGTTTTCAGGTTAATGGAAAAATAGTTTGTCAACTTTATGGCCTGCCAATGAAATGCTTGCTAAGGCAACTTTACTCATAATCCTAATGTGACTGGCTAAATCTCTGCAGTTGTGCTTTTGACATCTTTGCAAACTAGGTTTCCAAGTTCACAGAACCACAGAATGGTTTGAGGTGGAAGGGACCATAAAGCTCATCCAGTTCCAGCCCCACTGCCACAGGCACCTCCCACCAGACCAGGCTGCTCAAAGCCCTGTCCAGCCTGGCCTCCAACACTTTCAGGGATGGGGCATCCCCAGCTTCTCTGGGCAGTTCTGGAAGACAGACCAGGAAAACAAGTAAGAAAGCCCCAAATTTATGCAGAAGAGCACCACTGCACAGTAGAAATGCTCTTAACCCTCGTACTTTGCTTAGCCAGCACTGAAAGTCCGGGAGCCAGACTTCGTTGCTGTTATTTCAGTGGGTTGCTGCAGTGCTAGTTTCCTTACAGTGCAGTGTAGAGCTCAGTTTCCTAGAAGTGAGCTGCTTCTCGGCTGCACTTCTTGATGAGAACAAGCAAAAATCATTGTCCACTCAAGTTCATCAAGAGTCCACTCAAGAACTACATGCTTTTAATTATAAAATAACTGAAGCATTTATAAGAGGAGAAATTTCAATGTCTTTACAATAAAAATGCTAAGAGAAAAAGTTGAAAACAAACCCGCAGAGCAGACCACGCTGAGTCTAAAGAAACTTATCCCACATACGTTAGTCGTATAGCACTAAAGAGCAGGCATGAAAACAGGGAAAGATGCAGAAGTCATTCACCCACTCAAAGAACAGCAGAAACATGGTGTCCATATAGGTCATTACACAATCCATGTGCTCTAAAATGTGCTCCCAGCCTGGACACAGAATTTAGGTAGCTGTATCCAAAATGCAAGTTAAAAGTAGATATTTTAATTTTGTCTGCAGTTCTGATGGTTTTAAACTGTAATTCCGCTTTATAAATCATAAAGGCTCCAAGGGACCTCCAGCTGTCCTTTGGTCAGGGACCCGGAGTGGTGTGCTCCAAGCTTTCCAGTGGTGATGGGGAAGGGGTTCTCAGCTCAGGAACATCTCCACGGGACATGGGCCAAAGCTCCCGCCTTGGCAAAGGCACAAGAGATGCTGGGCTCCATCAGCTTCAAGTGCTGCCCTGACAGCCCGTACAGCTGTCCCATGTCTCCCCAGCTGCAAAGTAGCAGCTCCAGCTGAGCTCCCAACTTCAAACACATTTTTGATATGTGTTTGTTTAAGCTTCTCTTCAAACATTGCAGGACTTCTTTCCTGGGTAATTTCTCAAGGGCTTCACTGTTACTGTTAGAAACATTTTGTTTTGTAAAATAGGGGAGGGGGGGACACAACGAAAGTGAGTAAAGTGGCTAAAGGTGGCTTCTGGCATCATTTTCTTCTTCATACATTTGTCTGATAAGAGGGCACAGAAGTATCATTCCAGGATTTCAGGGTCATTCCCCACTAATCTCAGGCCTAGGGAAAAAAAAAAAAAAGGCAGTTTAAAAGCAGAAATAAATCCTATCCTTGGCTCAGGTTTCCTGTCCTGTTTCTGAACCGTTACAAATCAAAATGCACATGCTCCTGATGTGCAGACACATAATAAACCACAAATAGAAACATGAAGGAGTTTTGTTAGTCTAAAGCAAATGCCAAAACGCCTTCAGTGGTTTTGGACTTTTTTCTTACTTCTGCCTCATGCTAATGGCCTCATATGTTAAAAGTGACACATCTCTGAGATAACTTTTCATCCCCAGTTGTCTTCTTGTAGACTATGGCAGCGTTTTCAGGCTGAGCAATGATTCCTTGCCAGAAATGCAGCCAGAGGTAGGCTTAAGCTTTCATGGTTTGTCTGATCCTATTTTCCACCAGTTGCATGAGACTGAAATAAAAATACTGACCACCCAACTTGAATATTTCTAGGTCTGGTGTGCCTTTAAAAAATAACTTTAAGAGCACTTTCTGTAAACCACAGAGTTAAGTAACTGGTTGGTTTTCTTCTTCTTTTTTTTTGGTAACCACAATGTATAAAATGTTTTGACCTCACAATATTCTCTACCAGCATCTGACTTCATCGTTCAAGATATATTATGTGGGGGGGGAAAAAGTCATAAACAAACATTATAAACACTGGGCTCAAAAGGTTGGGAGTACTCTACAGATTAACTTCAGCTCTAAATCATGTCTTTGGGCCTGTTTAAGCTCAGCAGGTTGCATAGCGTACCCACAAGGTGGTGGCCCAGGATGTGCCTGCTCCACCCCGTCCCTCTGTAAGCCATGGGCAGGGAGCAGTGCTTCAGAAAAGCCTAACAATTGGCTGATTGGCTGGCTTTCGTTGTGCCCTTGAATGGGCAATGGGTTATAGGGCACCAGGGACATCTCTGCGTGCCAGGCAGTGCAGGTTTGCCCACTGCCCTCCCCGTCCTCCATTCCTGAGTGCCTCTAGGAGTTGGAGAGCAGTTTGTCTGGCATCTGCCCCGCTGCAGGGAAAGTGTTTCAGGTTTCTATTGCAGCGAGTAAAGCTAAGACGGGGAGCTTGCTAGGGTGCTCTGCGAGAAGGCAGCGTGAGGGCTGGGAGCTGGGGGGGCTCAGAGGGGCCCTGCACCCACCGGGGCCGTGTGCCTGCGTGCTGCCAGCTCACCTGTCCTGGCAGTGGGGCTGGTGGCCGGCGTGCTGTGGTAGAGAAGCTCAGGTGTGCTGGCAACTGAACAGTCCTGTTAACATTGGAGGGCATATGAAACAGTTTTTCTATTCTTCAGGATCAGACGTGCTACATAAATGTAGTAGAGTGGTGTGGAAAACTTTGTATCTGTGCATACTGTATGTATAGGTCTTACTCTCCTCCTGCAGTGCCAATGAAGTCTCTTTGACTCCAGTAGAGCAGAGCAGTGAACGTTACTTTTGAGGATGGTATTTCTTTGTAATTTGTGGTGCTTGTGGAATAACGCTGCTTTGACCTTCTCTTTTTCTGGTGAAGAATAACACACCGATATTCATTGCTCTGAAAATACTTTTGCTTGACCTTAGCGAGGCACAATAATTGAAACCTCCTTAGTACTTCCACCTTTGTCCTAATTTTTGCCCTGCATGTGGACTTGGACACGGGAGATTCCCTTTGGACTAGTACTGTGACTGTCCTTAGGCAGTGGCTGGGATTCTTTCAGCTAGCAGCCTTTCTTTTCCCTTTCTTAGCTGGGAGTTTTGTGTGTCCTTTGTCTCTATCCTGTCACAACAACAATACAGAGCTGAGGTCACTTTTAACATCTGAATGCTCTCCTCATAGAACTGGGTACTGTTTTCGCTCCTGATTCCATGAATCGGTACAATAAACTTTATCAAGGACTGTATACCAATTCCCCTTTAAGTAGCAAAACATTTTTTCTGGCTCCTGTTTGCATTTCTCTTGATGACTCCAAGGTCTGTGAAGCTGCTTTCGCTCTCGGTGGGATGCTTTTGCAGCCTGCAGTTTGGATGCATGCGAACAGACACGTGCTGTTTTCGAAGGCAAGCACCCATTTGTTAGCGCGAGCTGCTCGCCCTCTCCTCTCCACAGGAGCTCTTCCCTGTTGAACTTTTGAACCACTGAAGCAAATCTAATCGTGTAGCTCCGCAAAACAGAAAGCGGCATTTGGGCTGCATGAAGGAAGTTTTGCAGCCTCAGCACAGTTGCCCAGGGAAGCGAAGCCAACAGAGGAACACATTGTGGAGGGTGGCGAGAGAATAGGGGCCTGTTAAATGCCTCTTTTCTCTTAAGCTTCTAGTGTCTTACTTGGGTTGTCCTGTAGGCATGACTGCATGTGTAAGATGATAAACTTCTGCAGGATTTTTCTCTTTGACTGTGATTGCTAAAATCTGTGCAGTATCTGCTAATACAGTTTTCTGGGTTGGTGAGAGATTGGGAAGCATCGCCTGAAATATTAGTCCAAAGTTTGTAAAGGCCGTATGTAGTTCCAGTCTTGTGACATGGGGATGTGTCAGTTCTTACAAAATGGGACTCCCCTACACCTCTCCACTTCCCAAGTGTGATGGTTTTACTCGGGTGGGCAGCCGAGTTCCACCACAACCGCTCTCTCACTCCCCCTCCTCAAAGAGGAGCGAGGAGAAAATACGATGAAAGGGGCTCAAGGGTTGAGATAAGGACTAGGAGATCGTGCAATAATTATCGTGACGGGCAAAACAGACTCATCATAGAGAGAAAGTAAGATTTATTGCTTATTACTAACAAGCTAGAGAAGTGAGAAACAAAGGAAAGAAACCAAAAGCACCTTCCCCCTTCCACCCTCATCCACCTCCTCCCCTGAGCGGCGCAGGGGAACGGGGGAATGGGGGTTATGGTCAGTCTACAGCACTTCTTCTCTGCCGCTCCTTCTCGGTCACTCTTGTCCCCTGTGCTGTGGGGTCCCACCCACGGGATGCAGTCCTTGCCGAACTGATCCGGCGTGGGCTGTCCACAGGCAGCAGCTCTTCAAGAACTGCTCCAGATATGGGTCCGTACCACGGGGTCCATCCCTTGGGAGCAAACTGCTCCAACCTGGGTCCCCCACGGGCAGCAGCTCCTGCCGGGTCACCTGCTCCTGCGTGGTCTCCTCTCCACGGGCTGCAGGTCCGGCCCGGAATCTGCTCCGGCAGGGGTCTTCCACAGGCCGCAGTCTCCTTCGGGGCACAGGCTCCACCGTGGTCTCCTCCACGGGCTGCAGCGTGGAACCCTGCTCCACCGTGGTACTCCATGGGCTGCAGGGGGACATCCTGCTTCACCATGGTCCTCACCACAGGCCGCAGGGGACTTCTGCTCCGGCGCCTGGAGCACCTCTCCCCCTCCTTCTTCACTGACCTTGGTGCCTGCAAGGCTGTTTCTCACTCCTCTCACCCTCCCAGCTGCTGAGTGGCGCAGCGGTTTTTTCCCTGTCTTAAATATGCTCTCACAGAGGCGCAAAACAACATCGCTTATTGGCTCAGCTCTGGTCAGCAGTGGGGCCCTTACCAAACATGGGGCAGCTTCTAGATCCTTCTCACAGAAGCCACCCCTATGGCCCCCCTCCTACCAAAACCTTGCCATGTAAACCCACTACACCAAGGCTCCCCACCTATGCCATCCCCTGAGGCAAAGCCATGCAATAGGCTGCCCTGCTAGCCAGGTAGCTCCTCGCGCTGCATCAGGCCATGTGGGGGGCACAGTTGGTAGCCACAGAGAGCAGGGGCTTCTCCAAGCAAAGGGCCTGACAGGGCATCCTTGGGCTCACAGAGGAGCTCCTCTCCTGCCCCAGCAGCTGGATGGAGGCAAGAAAAAAAAATATAGGTCTCTCTTTAAACCTGCAGTAATGATTGAAGAAACAGATGGACCTGTTATTGATGCAATAACTTAAAAATATCACTGTGAAATTACCTGCATTTTGCTGTACATCTCAGACTTGCCACTTCACCGAGATAAGTTTAGAGTGACTGTACCTGCCCTCATGAAGACTGTGTCACTGGAGTCAGAGTTCAAGAAGAAATTTTAACCAGAGGCCTTTCCACAGCCACGCTGAGTTGTGTACTGGAGTAAAGAAACCTTATTAACTGGGCTTTGCTGGATTTCTTTTCCAATAACACATTAGCTCAAATCCTGTTGCATTTCAAGTCTGTCTTCTTCAGAACAATGTCCTCAACCTTGCGAGGACAGCAGTGATTCAAGTAGGCTCATCTAAAACACTTTCATCTTTCATGCAAAAATGCTTACGAGCTTACACAACAGCACTGACTCACTCACATAGGATCATGTTCTTACTCATCTAGCAAACGTAAAACTTCTCTGCCCCCAAATCCAGTGTTTCTAACACACAGGACATGTATAATAGATGTGCTGTTTTTCCTGGAAAAAATAAGATACTGGTAGGTGATGACACCTCCATACTGGACAATCATTCTATGGCTCATTGATATTAACTTATTTTTCATGTTCCTTTTCCTTCCATCCAAGTGGAAATAAATCTGACTGACATTTCTGCACATCAGCTGTGAAAGGAAAGGTCAAAGGTGCTAAAAGCCCCTCTCAAATATATTAGAGGTACTACAGTGGTAGGGTTGCCCTTTGTCCTTAACACTGTGTTAGTTAAGTCTGTTAAGGATGGGATATCATAGAATGGTTTGGCTCAAAAGAGACCTTAAAGCCCATCCAGTTCCAGCCCCCTGCCATGGGCAGGGATACCTCCCACCAGCCCAGGTTGCCCAAAGCCCCATCCGGCCTGGCCTTCAACACCTCCAGGGATGGGGCACCCACAGCTTCTCTGGGCAGCCAGTGCCAGTGCCTCACCACCCTGACAGTAAAGAATTTCTTCCTTATTACCTAATCTAAATCTACCCTCTTTTAGTTTAAAACCATTGCCCCTTGTCCTATTGCTGCACTCCCTGACAAAGAGTCCTTCCCCAGCGTTCCTGTAGGTCCACCTCTAAGGCCCCCGCATGATTTATGCAACCTTCAACAAGGGAACAAGCCTGTCTGTGTCTGAGGGCGTGATTCAGCAAGTCCCTTTTGCTTCTGCCTGGCTGCAAGGGCACCCTAATCTCACGGAAACGAGCTGCAGTGCTCCTGGTTGTAATGCATTGCTGAAGCGAGGCCTTAGGGCTGGGTCAGATCTGCAAAAATAAGGAAAGAACAGCAGCTTTCACCAAAGCTGTGATTCATATCTTCGGTATTTAGCTGTCTAAACCACAGGTTCTTAGCCAAAGTCCACCAACTGGGTGGAGGTTGATCAGTGGAGAGGATCCTTACATGAGGATGGGTGGGTGAGGTCCCTGTCCTACTGCATTGGTTGTAGATGGAGCCTAGATGGCTGTTAAATTAAATCTCTAACGTATCCATGGCTAGTGAGATGAATCCTACATAATTGCTCACTCTCGTGATCAGTTCATGTCAGATGTATAATCAGACCCTACTGTTTAAAAAAAAAAAAATCAAGACAAAGGCATACTAAGCAAGGATACATGGCAGTAGAGGACGTGGCTTTTGTTCTTTAATCAGCTCTTTGTTGGTTTCAACTGATTATCAATGCCACAGGATAAATTAGCTTTTACTTGTAAATTAGTTTTCAATATCTAGAAATACCACATCATGCTTAGGTCCACTAAGTAACCTTACTAAAAAAACAAAAACAAAAAAACTTGAAAATAAGGATATTCCAATTTAATGGCTTTTTCAGGACACTACCTTACTTCAGTATTTTCAGCTGGAGATGTCTACATAGTAAAACTTCAAGGCAACATAAAATAAATGTGTCCTATGCTAATACTGTTGCTTGATTATCTTCCTGGAGTTACTCTGTTTTGTGTTGAATGATGTTTGGACCTAGAGATACACTGCTATAGCAAACAGACAACAGACAGAACAGAAAATGTGTGTGCTAAATTTGATATACAAATCAATAAATCATTTGTCCATTTAAATATAATGAAAGTAAGGGCTTGTATTGATTTACTTCAACTCTGATTAGAGTTGCATAGCATTCTCTTTTGGAAAAAAATAAAAAATAAAAGGCAGAATAGCTGCTGATGAGTGAATTGTAAGCATTAGATATTACATAGCTAGCTCCCATGGCAGTCAGACAGGAGATCCAAAACAAGTAGGGAGCCATATGTTGTTGCCAGCTTCTGTAAAATGGTGTATGTTTGAATGCTGGGATTTTAAAGTGTATTTTCTACAGCTCAAGTGTTCATTGCAATTTTAATTGGTATTAAAATAAAAAAGTAAAAGGGAACTTGACCTCTCTTAGCTGAAGAAATATTGTTACACTTTGCAATGCAAGGTTTTGATTTAAGAGAAACATGCTAAGTACACAGGAACTGGACCTATGCTGCCATTGTATTCTCAGAGGTAAAAGTGTTCCCAAGATAACATTTATCTTCACTTTTCTGTGCCGCTCAGACCTTAAAATAAGCTATCTACATGCTTTGCACACTTACATGCTTCAGTTTGCTGAAATGTGCTGCTCTGCTTGCATGTGGGTGCTAGCTCTACCTGTTCTGTGCTGCCTTCCTTCAGCCTTCCCCGTGCAGGAGAGCCAGCCCAGGGAAGGCAGCCTGCTGCAGCTCAGATGCTGCCTAGTGCCAGCATTTCAGAGTCCAAAATCCTCTCTGGCTTCCTCTGCAGCCTGTTAATTCACGAGTTGTTTTTCCTTGTGACTTTGGCTTGAACGTGGCATATGTCCAGTTTGTCTGGATTGGGAACACTTTATCATCAAAACTTGTTCTTGGGTTGGTTTTATTTTGCCCTTGATTGTAGGTTTGCATTTGATTATCTTCCCAGGACTTGTACAAGGTGGAGTTTTCCAGAGTGATGTTAAAAAGAGGACTCCCTTGAGCATATCACCTGACTCTGAAGAAGATTAAAAGCATTGCGTTCCTTTAGTACTGGATAACAAAAAGTACTACAATAAATGTAGCCTCTCCCTACTTCACCCGTGTGTTTTCCTGCAGGACTTTATCTCATCCTTCTCTTACGGTAAATTGAGAGAGAGAGAAATTATTATCATAAGTAGCATGATTGCCACCACTTGTGCCAAGGGCCTTAGTCTCCCTCCTAGCCCTGGTCTATCAGCTAAATTCTTACAGGCAATGCCATAGCTCTGTGTAAAGTAAGTTTGGGGTTTTCTCTGGTTCCACCAGTGCATCTTGTTCATGTTGATCATGGTGGAAGCTCTAATTTCATGTTATATGTTAGCAAAGGATATCAGGGCATCCTTTACACAAAAAAGCTTTTCACAAGTTAAATGTGTCCGTTCTTCAGAAGGGGAGCAAGTGGCTTGTTTCCATGCCATATCCCAGCAAAACAGCTTTCCTGACACAGCGCAGGATTATTGACAGGTGTTTGTAAGGATGGAAATATGCATTGCGATGTTCTGTTGGGTTATTTGGAGCTTGAAAGGGAGGAGCATGTGTGAAAGTGGGACACCAGTGGTTAATGTTCCTGGCTGACATTTATACAGAAAAACTCTTCTGGATTTACGCTAGGAAGGGAGTGTGGGGAGAATGCTGTACTGATCATGTTTTCTGTTTGCCATGTCTTCAGATCTTTCTCATAATCCTCTAAGAACTGTGCGCAAATCAAGTAATTGAAGTTGCATTTCAAAAACAGTGCATCTGTTTTCCTTTGTCAGAGGTATGTGTGCTGTGCCTTCAAAGGTACTAGAAAATCCAGACTTTTTAATGTAGACCATTCTTTGTCTTTATTATTTAATTCTTTTTTACACTGATTAACAAGTACTGGCTGCCCACAAAAGATTAAGAATCCATACGGATCTCTTATCCAAGCTCAGATCTTGTATACAATTAAAATCCCCCTGCAATTTTAGCTAGGCTTTGAAATTCAAATGGATTAAGAGAAAAGCTCCTTAAGGAGACTGCAACTAGTTAGGTATTTTATTGTATGTAAATTGTACATACATGCTTACAGACAGATACGCATAATGTGATACTATAGTTTGCTTTATCAGATTAATAGGTGGATTTAGGAGAGTCCTCAGTTCCACAGGAAGTTCCACAGGAGCTCTCTGCTGCAGATAAGATCAGTATTTTGGCCTTGCTCTTGAAAAATCGCAGATTCTCGCTGTTAGTTTAAACTCACGTAGGGAGGCTATGTTTCATGTCTAATAGCCTTCAGAACAGCACATCAGAGTTAAGAGCAGAATGCTACTGAAATTCAGTAAGAATTGGGCAGCTAGCTCCTTCAGACACCTTGGAAAATCCCCATCCAAACACAGAGAAATAAGAGCTGCAAAACAGATTAAAAACTTATTTGGGACAACTTTTATGAGCATCTGATTGTGAAGCAGTTTTAAGGCCGTTCCTCTCCCAGTGCTCGCCTCTCGTTCAGTGCTAAATGCATCCTCAGCTCTATGGAACGAGCTGCTGTGCTTTAAAAGCTATCACATTTTAATGTATAGAAAAGTCTTTTTTTTTTTTTTTTTTTTTTTTTGTGGCCCAGGATTGAACCCAACCTCTCTTGGGTTTTGAGGCAGAGGTAGTTTTCAAGAAAATGTCTGTATTTTAATGTGGTGAGCAGGCTGGAAATGCCAGCTGTCTGAACCTGTTCAGAAATATAACAACAGAATAAGCCCCAAGACAGAGCAGTTACTGGACAGAGAGTAGAAAAAGTAATTAAAGGTGTTTAATGGGTGCATTTGTCAAATAGCTCTGTGGTTTATCACATAGTCATACAATTTATCGCGGGGATATCACTTCCGTGCATTTCTGGCTGTATGTAAAATATGCATGTTAGCCCTGGCTTTTTTCCGCTTGGCTATAATGTTTCATGGGAACAACAAAATCTGTAGAAGTCAGAGATCAAACCTCAATGCTATTTCCCAAATAACAATGATACACAGAATGCTGTCATGGAAACCTTCCTTACCGAGAGCCCTTAGCATAATAGGCAATCATCCCACACTATGCGGCAGAAGTGTTCATCTGTCACCACCCCAGACTACGTAGTCTATAAACCGTAGTCACAAGAAAGCCACACATTTTACTCACGTGATACTGCTTTTCTTGGACAAATGCTGCAGTCTTCTTTTCATGTCTGAATACCTGGCTATGCATCGCATAACTATGCGGGATCAGATGGACTTTGTTTCCTTCAGAAAACTTGAATTTCACCTTTCCTCTGAAACCCATATTAGTATCAAAGGCTACTATGGTTTCATGAACACTTCTTAGCTTATTTCTGGTTTAGGGTGCAACTCCTACTTGATTGTGTCCCATGGAGATCAACATTTCATTGCTTCTCACAGATGTCTTGGTTTATCCTTCACAAAATCCTTGTGGTTATTAGTTATGTTTCCTGAAGCCATTTATCCTTTTTTCGAACATAAATGCAAAGATACACGGTACCAAATTTCCAGACACCATGTCAAGGAACACTTTTTTCCTATGACTTTCAGTGCAGGTGGTTCAGTGTCTAAAGGTAATCTAATATTTAAACAGATTCCCCTAATTAGAATGTATATTAAAAAATATATCTAAATTTGCATGATGGAAATACAGTGAATCCTAAGCCGTGGTTATCATAAACAATTATAAATGCAAATTGGAAAGATACGTGCTTCTCTATGCCCATACAGGCACCAGAGTTAACTTCCATGCCCCTTACAAGAACTGTATTTTCTGCAACTGTCCTAGGAAATGCTACAATTGAGGCTAACCTAAAACCTTATTAAGATAGTCCCTTATTGTAGGTCTACCTCTGACTAAAATGCCGGAAGAACGTGAAATACCTCCTTTCACATGCTGCATGTTTGCAATGGAGTGTTAAAAATGAACTCCTGTAAGTCATACACTAGGACTCCTAGATCTAACTGCACATAAAACAAAATTACAGGAAAATAACCAGATGGGCTACCAAAAAAAAAAAAAAAAAAAAAAGGACAAACAGATAAGATCCTAGCCCAAATAGGAAGCCTACAGTAATTGTTTCTCTGTGAGGTGGGCTCCAAAGAATAAAGAGACAGGAGTAGGAGTTAAAAAATAAAATGGACGTGAGTAGTCTCACTGAGGTTAATGGTGCTTGTAGCGCTGTGTGGTGTCAGCTCTGCTCTGTGGGCTCTTATAAAAGATTGTCACAATAGCACTGGAGGGACAGGGAGGGAAATGGCATCTGTGCGTTGCAGAGTACTGAGGAGCACAACAAAGTCTGCTTTTCACATTGGTTTTGGCCTGACATAGCATTTGTGGCTCTGCCTTCTCCTCTGTCTACTAGATCTGTTTTCAGGTGAGTGAATACTAGCAAATTTTACAGCAAAGAGGTTAGGGGGCACATTTCCTTTGTGTTTATCTACAAATTAGTTTAAGTAGATCTTGAGGAAAAGCAAACTTGCTTTGCTTTCAGACTGAATAGACATCTGCTCGTCTTATTCAATGCTGTGTTTCCTTCTCCCCAGCAAAAAACATCGTCAGTCGCCCAGTTGGAAAGATCTCTCTATACTGGCTGACTACTGACTCCAGTTCTCAGCTTCTGTTTTGGTTATATTATGATAGAGGCAACAAAATGAGATATAAAAAATTGACTAAGTTGTATGAGTTTTCCCTGCCAGATTTTGGGAGGCTTTCCTTACTGTGATGGAGAGAATGTTCATCCTACCTGGCTTCAGGCTGCACAGCTGCATCGGGGAGGAAAGTATCTTTCCCAGATCTGTTTTTTTCCCCTAAAAGAAGAGATGTCAAGTAAGAGTTGCTGACTTTCTATTTAATATTTAAATTGCTGTGTAGCCTCAGTAAGTTTTGGAAGAGGTCTTCTGCCTTCTGCTTTCATTTCCTCCCTTTTAATAGGAAACTCTTTGTTCCTGCTTCTGAAAGTGAAGAAAAGTACACTTCATTAAGCCTGTAATTGTTTAGAACTCAGAAGTGTAGATTGATTAGCAAATACTCTACAATAGCTCTTATAATGGAGAGCTTTAAATAAATGGGTTTAAAACTATTCTTACAGTTTCTAGTGCTTTTTATACAGTCTAAACATGCTGTGTACACTATTCTTTGACTCTGCTGTGTTCCTGGAGGGGAATGAATCGGAATATTCTGAATGCCTTATGTAACGTATTTAGAGAACTTTTTTGTTTGTATCTTTGTTTGAATTTCTTGGACGGAATTAATTAATGGCAAAGTATAAAGGCCAACTTTGAAATCCTAGCTGACTTGTACACTAGAGCTCAATTTGTATTCTACATCAAGGAAATGTTTGGATTTGAAAGAAGGACGCCATTATCAAAAAGATTTCTGTAGATGGCTCTGTTCTTCAGAGCGTCATCTTTTTACCACAGAACTGCGGTTTTAACACTTGGGTAATTCAAAAGGAAATTGATTTTTTGATCAGAGTACATATTTAATTCCTCGTTAAAAACTAAATGCAGAACAGGAAATAGTAGCTGATTTGGGAAAGAAAAAAAGGTAGAGGTTGGGCTTGTTTAAAGCAGTCTTAATTTCAAGAAGGAACACATACAAAATAAAGTCTGTAGCCTACACTTTTGTGATCCTTTAGAAAACTGATGGGGTAACAGCTTTTAGGGAAGAGATTCTTCTTCTTTTCGTAGCCATATTTGCATTTCAATTTTGTAACTATATTCCTTTGTACAAGATCGCAGGAATACGTAAGGAGTAGTTCCTCAGTGGGTGTGAATTTGTCTAGCTTCATTGAAGACAGTGGAATAAAGATAATTTACATCAGTTTCCAAATGGGTCTTGAAGCACTTGATCAGCTGACTACTGCGACAACCGGGAAGGCAGACAGGAGAATCCTGCCTTTTGTCCGTGTGGAAAATGGGCTATTCATGAAATGCCACATTTTGTTGTAAAGGCAACTAAAGCAGTATCTTACAATATATACGCAGCATGTGTGCTTCTCCCCTCTGTCTGGTCTGCAGTGGGGTGGGCAAACGGGAGTAGCTGGAGGTCCTGCTTGCACCCCTGTGCTGCCCTAGATTTCAGGCTCTATGTTCAGGGCAGTCTCTCCTTACAGGCAAAGCAACTCAGACTGAGCAATAACAGGATTAAATGAAATAAGGCAGTTTTGGTTTATAGCACATACATCAGCTCCTAAAACTACTGGAATTTCCCCACAGCATACTGCAGGAGCAACATTAAGTCTCGGTCCGTGTGTGGTGAGGCTCTAGGGCAGTTTGCCATCCGGTATTTGCAGAAGACTAGGCCAGAACCTGCGCAGGAGGGAGAACCCAGGGGGGTTTTAGTCCAAGCCTGAAGTTCAGGTAGCCATGAGGAATTTCTGCTGAGCTAGAGATCTCAAAGCTTGGAAAGGACCGACCATGCTGACTTCTTTCTGGTCTTGCTCTCGTGTTCTTGGGCTTTGAAGTTTGTGCAGTCACTCAAATTTGTGCAAAGTCGATGTAATCCACTGGTGGTGCACATAGGGTATGCACTATTAAGAAGGAGGGTATTAAAACTCCTAGGATCCTGTCTCTGTGCTTTCTAGGCTTATCCTGCCTGCCAGAGAGAGCTCAGATGGGAGGGAGTAGAGTGGTGATAACGTTTTTACTGCTTTTGAATATTTGTAGGGTAGAGAGAGGATTGGTTGAGATGGTCTTTTTTGGTTCCAGAATCGTTTTTCTCCTCACACTGGTGATTCTTTTTTTCTTCTTAAGTGCTGTGTGTTTTCTGCCTCATTTATTTATCTCTGTGGCATAATGGCATGGTCCTGAGAAATGCTAAGCATTATCCAGTGTCTTTAAAAGCAGGGGAACATCGAAGACAATTCTGTAGCATCAAACTATGAGAATATTTACTGTAGTCCCATCACAGTTTCTTGTCTTTTCTCTGATGCCGGTGAACATCCATGTTGTTACAAGAGGTAGGAAATTAGGCTATGGGCAAGAGCTGGCGTTCAGAAAGTTGTCCAGCTTCTCTAGCCTATTTGACACCAGATGATCGTGGATTTCCTCCGGAGCTGTTGATTGCTCTGTGGACAAGCCCATGTTTATACTCGTGCAGTACAATGTGAGCAGTGGCACAGAAAGGCTGCTGCTGGGCTCCTGCCAAAGGGCCCCACAGAGGCAGCCAGATCATCTCTGTGCAATGTGAGTATGATGGCAGCAGTGTGGCAGGGGAAGCCTGGCTGCACAGCCACCTCCTCCTCCTCTGTTGCCCCGTGCTAGAGCAGGGCAAGCGTATATGCTTAGAGGGAGGTCATCAGGAGCACTGATGGTGAAGGGGCTGGCGGAGGCAGGCTGCCTTCGGAGCCCAAAGCTCACACCTGCCCGACTTCGGGGTGGGACCAATACCATCCCAGGTCCTTAATGCCCCTTCACTTGCAGTGTCTTCGCTGTTTGGCTGTTGGCCACAGTGGGCAGGACCATTCCTTGCTTGAGGCCCCAGCACCACTTTGAACAAAACCTCTCTTCTTTGCGCCCAAATGAGGGGACTGCAGGAGCTGGGGGAGGAGCACCGGGCGGGCAGCGCAGAGCCTCTGGAGGGGAAGGGCCCTCAGAGAAGCTGCCAGCGCGAGCGAGGGTGGCTCCTCAAACAAGGATCCCAGCCGGTCACACTGTGCATGAGGTATGGCAGTCCTGGGGCAGAGGGAGACTGGAAAGAGGGAAGAAAGGGAGCTAGGAGAGGAAGGGATGACAAGAAGCCAGGTCTGAGGGCGTTGGAAGAATATGACTCACTGCCTGCAGGGACAGTGAGATTGAACGAGAAGCTCAAATACGTGGGAAGTAGGGAAGAGGGATGCACTGGGGAGCAGGAGGAGGATATATTGTGGAATTAAGGCCTTGATGCAATCCTGAGTACGCAATGCTTGAGGGATTTGAGTGGGAATGCCCATGTTGTACAGACAAATCTGACTTGCATTTTTTCTTTAAGTTTTTACTCTGCTGGCATTAAGTAGGTTTGTCTGTATCCTATGTCTCCAGAGTTTAACAACATAAAATTGCAGTCTTCCACACTGATGACCTTCTTCTAAGCTGTGGAGTTGGGAAACTGTCTTGAAAACAACTTTTAAAACCCAAACTTTCCCTTTTTGAAATCAGTAAGTAAGGGATTCATTGCATCGCAGTCCATCAGGTTTCCCATCTGTTCAAAAAGTTATGGGTGCTTCCATGAAAAGAATACTTTTTTTTAAAATGATTATGGGGTGGAGAGAGAGGGTACATGTATGTGATTTGGGAAGAAAGTATAACAGGTGGTGTCCTCTCCTAGAAGAATGGCTAGACCTGCCGTTTAATATGTGATAAATATCAAACATGATTTCTTCTCTTGGACTTGAATGCCTCTGGATCCCAGAAACTAGGATAAAGGTTCTCTTGTTTGCTTGTTGCTTGTTTTCTGAGTAGGATTTTATTTATATATGTGCAGAATGATCTGTTCTACAGGGTGGGATGTCAGACTATTTATTTTGGCACCTAGTTTGGGAAATAGATGCTTTTACCATACATTTCATTAACTCTTAGGACTGTAAAACCCATTGGTGTGGTGGTAGTCTGGAAAATGAAGAGTGACTAGTACTTGGCTTTATAAATTTCTCAACACTTTCCACACTGTCAAATGCCTGCATATCACCTTCTATTTGCGTGAATCTCATGCATCAACATCCTTGATTTTATTTTATTTTTTAATTTAAATTCTTATTGGAAAAGTAGTTATGTGGGGTATTGAATTCTGGCTGTCATTACTTTAGTATTAAATTGTGTACTGCTTGATTAAGAAACTCATTGTGGATGTCATGGCAGAGTACTTTCTATATGAAATGCTATTTTGCAGCATGTCCCTATTGACATTTCTCCTACAATCTGTTTGGTACTTAGAAGGCATGCTGGAGACAGCTGGCCAATACAGCCACGGCTAAAGCCTGAGCCTATCGTTATCAAATGCACAAAACATATGAAACTGAATACAGGAACGGATCGCTGTCCCTGGGGTGGCTACAAGTCAGACTTACCTCACCAGGCAGTATCTGCTTGAAAGGAGAAATCAGAGCTGGGAACAGCCAGCATGGTGGTGCTGCATCCCGGCCGCCTCTGCAGCATACGTGAGGATGCGCAGGCAGGCTGATGGGGCTCTGCTGTGTCCTGGGGGCACTGGAAGCACCCAGGGAGAGGACATTTAGCAGTCTCATCCCTCCGCATTGCTGTCCAACCAGACTGGTGATGGCTGCACGAGGCTCTGTTTTTACCTCCTTGGCAAATACGAGTGAGTCGGCTTAAGATACAGCCTGGGTCTCCAACTCCAGCTGGCTGGAAGGGAAGCGGTGGCTTCGCAGGGCAGTCAGGCTGTCTTCCCCTCTGTCCAGCTTGGGGCTAACCCGGCCCCACGAGCTCTTCACTGCTCTCAGGCAGCAAGCTGTTTCCGCACTGGCAGGAGGAAATATACCTGCCCCTGCCCCGGTCTGTCTTGGCTGCCTGCTGCTAAAATCAGCCTGCTGATAACCTCACTTTCCAGAGCAATATTGCACGATCTTCACTTTCATTCAGAAGGTGCAACTTTGTGTTTTGGTTTTTGGTGTCAGGGAATATTGCAGTTTGGCATTTCTGTACTGATATGAATTCAGGCTTTTAGGCTAAAAGGGTAGGGTGGAGAAAGTATCTTCCTTTTTTATGCTTATGGCAATTAACTGTGGATGTAAATAGCTAACATTAATGAGGCTTACCGAAAGTATCTTATTAGAGAATGCTAGCCATTAACTTTTCAGTAAGACGATGTAAATGGCCCTTCTTGATACTTGCATGTAAAACTATAAGAATTAATTTCCTACACATGCAAGTGCATTTTTTTTACGTGATAACATAAGCACTATAATGAGTCTTTTTAGTTTGAAATAGTACTGTCATTTAGTACCGTCTTTTTTCCCCCAACAGCTTACATTCTCAAATTCTTTCATAAAAGACGGTTAGAATTTTCTGCAAGTAAAAATAAAACCATGGGTGATGTTCTGTGAGTAGAGTGGTGTTATGCATCCTCATTCTGGAAGCTGTTTTGGAGGCTGGGTAATCACCACTGCTAAAGCCTGTAAAACTTTCACCTCACTAGCCAGCTAGTTTTACAATGGGCTTAATAGGGCATTTTGTGGAATTTCTTTTAGAATTTCTTGATGTTTTTCTGTATGTTTGCCCTGTGGTTAATGTACGTGTTAGCAGCCAGATATCTGTAGACAATATACGAAGAAATAAAAATGGGGAATTGGTTAACTCAGGGGCTTTTATAGGTCCTGAGAACAAATAATTATTTTATAATCTTATTAAATCTAGTACGTTCATTTTCAGTGAAATAGACTAAAAGATCAAGCAAGGGTTATGTTATATATTTTGACTTTGCTCTAGTTCTGTGTTTATTGCTACTTGCTTCTGTGAATTGACCTTTCTGAAGCATCACAGACAACATTTCTTGAAAATCTCAGTGGCTTTGGCTCTTCAAAATGGTGGAGTTTCAGTTGTTGGTGTCATGATAAATTTTTATTATAGATTACTTTCTTCTAAGGGAACGTGTACAGCAGAAATACAGAGCATTTGGCTCTGGGAGGTAATGCCAGAAGTTTTTTTCCGAGTAGTACAACGTATCAAATTGTAGCAGAATTTTAAGAAATGAGATTTTCAAACTTTGTGGCAAGAAATAGTTTTAGAAACGTATCCCACTGAGTTCCAGTGCCATTTTTACCTACAATATTGTATTTGTTGTTTAATACAAATAGTTATGAAATGTGTCAAATTAATGTGAAACAAAAACAATTTCCTTACTCCGAAACAGTAATTTTAATGTCCTCCCTATTTTGAACAACAACAAAACCATGTTGGAAGTAACCTAAGTGCCTCCCCTTATGGATGTACATACACATAGCACACACAAACCAAATCTCATAGTAACAACAATTGTCATGTGCACTTGGTAGCAGCAGGCCCATGTGTTTTGCCTTAAGGCTTGAGTCAGCTGGGAAAAGGTGCAGTGGTGAACATTACACTGTTTTTCTCTAACTCAGTGTGTGAATTAGTTTACTTTTATTTCACGTTTCACTATACGCAAGATTTCAGGAAAGCAATTTTATTTATACAGTATTTAAGCACCCATGAAGGCCTGCTGATGCTTGCTGGGATTACACATAAACTCCTGCTACAAATGCAGAGAATACGCAGCTTCTTCCTCCAAAAGGCTAGTCATGTCTTCACATATGACGAGAGATTTATTGAGTGCAATGTTAACAGCTACCATATTGCTCTACTCCCACATCAACACAAATGTTGGCAAAAGCTACTGTGCCAGCTGCCCACTTACACACTCTAGTGGCACCTTTGCTATCCCTCAAATCCACAAATTGCCGTTCTCATCCAAGTAATGCTCCAACACAATTTGTTTTCTGCCTCACGTATTTAGCAGACTTTCATCAGGAAACAAAAGGTGAAGGTAGATCCACAGGAGTCTGTCAAACCAGACCACACCCAGCAACCCTAAGACTTTTTCAGTGCAAGAAAATACCCTGGAGTGGTCAGGTGCAGAAAGGTAGGAGATGAAACCCTAATTAAAATGAGTGCTTGTATTCAGAACGTAAGGCAGACAGCGATATTTATAGCTGTAAGGGAGCAGAAGTCTTCCTGCAGTTGCCCAGGTCCTACCTGTCATCCTGCCTTGGGACTGGGTTTCTGCTTGAAGACATGTTGCTTAGGTCAGTGTAGAAACATGCATCTACGGAAGACTCCCCATGGTGTGGTACTTCTCTGTAACAAGATAAGGTGATTTCCACAATCAGCATCTATATCTAAACTTCACCCTTAGGTTTTGCCGTCCTGTTCATAGACCGCGTTCCTCCAGCCCACGATGGTGTGTTTACCAAGGCAAAGCATGGGAGCTGCATACACTTTCTCAGTGCTGAGAAGTGGAGGTGACAATCATTTGTGACAACTTTCCATCTCTAGAAGTATTTCTCTCAGCTCTGTTAGTCTGTGCCTGGTGACCTGCAATATATGCTGCAGGATCATATTCAAGACCTGAACTGGTGTCCATTTTTATTTTTAAGTGTGTTTACTTGATTTTAATAGCGGAGTTACATTTCTTGTGTTCAAAAAACAGCAGCTGAATTTGGTGCGTGCTATTTTTGTGGTTGTGTCATCACTTTCCTCTGTCCATGAAGTTTCATTCTGATTATCAGTTGGAATTTTATACTGTATTGACCCGTGAGAAACATGAGGCGTGTAAACACCGTTCTGTGGTGGTGTTGATCATCAAAGCATGATGCAACTGAACCTGCAACTTCTGATGTACATTCTTTAAGAATGTGATGGCCACTTCCATGTTCTGAAACAGAACACTGACAGAATATCAAAGTACATCTAAATGACATGCCAACATTTCTTTAAAATACCACAGTACCATTCTTGTCTGGAGTGTGTGTACTAAGTCAAGAGAGGTTCTTCTGGTACATCTTTGTTTGAATGCTTTCACAAGCTTCTGCTCTTATAGTCTGTCACTGTCCACCATCCATTATTATCCTCATGAAGATGTTTTACTGGCAGGATGAAACATGAGGAGGCCATAGGAAATCCTTTCAGCAGTTCTAATTCTGTACTTGCTTTGCATCTGCAGGAAACTGTTTACTCATGAGTAAAATCCTGGAGGGCCTCTACAAGGCAATGGTACTTGCCAGTAGTCCCTTCTGACCTAGTCAGTGTTTTGGTGGAATGTTATTTTGTTGGATGTTTGAATAGTTTAGAAACAAAATCTAAAAACTGACAACCACCTGTACATCTCTTAACGCAGGGGTCTTCTGCTGCTGAGACTCTCTGAGAGCTTCATTCCTTTATTTTGTGGAGGACATAAAGTGTTCCTCCAGATCATTACCATTTTTTTTTGTTTACAGGGCATATTACATTTAAATTACTTGAGATAGTGTCAAAACAGGTATCAACTAATTATTCTAATTAACATTGAAATACAGTACGATCAGGTTTCAGGTGTCATTTTAGAATGTCTTCCTGTGAAAATCCTTCCGTGCTGTTCTGCTGAGGCTAGCATTGGGCTGGATCCTTCTGTTCCAACCTGTTCGTTGAAGTCGGTGAACCTCCTTGCTGTCACTCTGGGGAGAAAGAACATAATCTCCATCTTATGGGACTTTTGAGGAGGTGTTTTATCCTTCCACTTTTCCTTTCCCTCCATTTCTTACTTGGCAAATATATAGGTGTTACAGATAAATACAGAAATATTTACACGCTATGTTATCAGGTGACTAAATTAAAGAGACAGCTTGGCAAAAGAGGGTTGAGGGGGAGAATGAAAACCATGATTTACTTCAGTGTAAAAGGAACAGCAAAAAGTTTGTAGAAGCAGAGAAAAAGTGTCACTTCAGGATTCTAATATGCAGTATTACTCACTTTAAAATAATAATGTCTGCTGGGGCACGTACAGAGGAGCACTAAGACAGCTCAGCTATCTGGTGACTGCCAAATGATACTGCTCTGCAGCCACTGCCTCCAACACAAATAGCTCAGCTCCATTTAAGTATTCTTACTGGAGGCAATCAATCACATATGAAACAGAGCAGTCATAAATAAGATCTACCGTTCATATACATTCAGTTATTTTTGCAACTAAGCTATATTGTGTCCAAAAGAAATATTTGGATAACTGAATGTCTTCCTCCTAGAAGGGAGTGAGGGGGAAAAAAGAGTGCAAATTGTCAGCATAGGTCAAGAAGTAATTGAAATTCAGAATTCAGTGCCTGGATGCATTTCATCTTCTGAACCAAAGCACTGCCACCCTGTGCAACCTTTCAAAAGACATTGGAGCCTTAGGCTTAAGTACCTAAATGTCACAGTGAATGAAGAGATCCAGACAGCCAACTTACTGCTCATGATGGAGAACAACGCTGCAAGTGGAAGGAGGAGGAGCACTGCAGGAACATTATAAAAATCGCAGGGATAGTTTGTTAATAGAAAAGATATTTCTGAGCAGAAGGGTAGCCTTCTGAAGTTCCCTATGTCTCTGTGTTTCTTGATGTGATGATAGCCAAACACTTCACAAACTTTTTTTTTCTTTGCTATCACTGTCTGTCCTGTCCCACGAAGAAAGCAAGTTTGTTATTAAAAATGTCAGTGAAGTATGTGTCTGCGCGCTGTTGGTTACCAGCTCTCCAGAACTGTATCAGGGAGTCCATCTCAAGCAGGATGAACGTGCTTGTATATACATATACATAGCACCAACGAGGAACACAGGTTTGTGTGGTGGGTGCAGGACAGTGAAGTGGGAGACTGGCAGCACTGAAGGCTGTTAACAATAGCACTGAGTTACAGGCCCAGGGAGTGCAGCAGGGCTAATAGTGTCAGCTGCCATGCCAACATCTCTGGTCGTGTTTGGTAATTTGGTGCTAAACATGTGAAAGCCTCAGTTTTTTAATAGACTGAATCTTGCGAGATGATCAATATTCTCATTCCTGTTCTTCCCCCATGAAATAAGAGCATACAGCCTATCTTCCACTAGCTTTGGTGTTTATTTTTTTCTTCCTTTCCCTCTTTTGGGCCATTTTGTCTACCTTTTACTTTGGAGCTATACTGCAAGCAAAGAAAGGTGCAAGTACTGTGTTTGGATTTGTTCTCTCTGTGATATTTCATTGTAAATGAAGCCAATATAGGGAGTTTTAGCTTGTTTTTCCTTGAGTTTGGTCTTGATCTCATAGCCGTGGAAATACACACCAACCGATGTTTTGAATTTTAAATAACAATTAATGCAAACAGGAAAAAAAAAAGACAAGTTTTGGATAAAATACACATTTTTAGGCAGTGTTTTTCATACAAGTGGCTGATATAGTCAAGCATGAAAAGCACTTTAATGTTAACTAATGTCAGAATTACAGCTTTTGAATAGAAAAAAACTCACGAGCCCTTTTGCTTATAACTGATGTAGCAGCAAAGCAGAGGTGACATTTCCTTCGTTGCTCTGTCTTTAAGAATCTAGTCTTAACTGTTGCATTATTCCAAATCCTTCACTGAATAATCTGCATAATTTCAGTGTCTGTGAGCCTCATCACCACTGAATTTGTTGATTAGAATGCATACAGTGGGCAAACAGAGAGGGAACTCTGAACACAGTTGAACTGAATTCATAAAAAAGTTTGAGCAAACGCTGGTGGATACTCTCTCTGAATTTTCTCACCTCTCTTAAGACCTCATTCAAATGTCATATAAAAACAGTGGAGCCATCACTTACTGAGTTTCATAAATCTGCGAGCCTTCTATACCCTATGCACAGAAGCCAGGACAGACTGCCTCCTGTTTTTGACCTTTTCTCTGGGGGTGTGAAACTTGCTGCGGTCTTCTCGCATCGCTTCAAACAGCCTCCACCCATGAGCATTTTTAATCTCTCTGGCATGTTTAGGTCTTGCATGTGTTGGCTTTTTGCCAGTCTGGGTGAGCACAATGTTCTCAAAGCTTGCAGTATGATATATCATATCGCAAGGAAAGATAAGGACCAGAGCAGACCAATAAATATGAATTAAAAGGGGAATAGAGTCTCTCCCTTTTCCATCTATTTTGCTGCTTTTGCTTCTTCTTTTCCCTTCTTTTAAAACATTTGAAGCCCTTCCCTCTCTTTCCCTGCTACAAGCTTGGATTCCGAGGAATGAGCAGCAATGTGTGAATGCAGCACTTCTTAGAAGCAGCCAGCAACATGCTTACAGCAGGAGCCGCTGATGCAGCACATGGGGAGACTGAACAGAGTAGCACAGCGCTGTTTCATAAATCAGCACGCAGAAAATGTCAGTGTGTGTCACCCTGTGATAGCTGGTTAAGAGGAACAACTCATTTGTCTCCATCCTGAATCTACCCCATGAACAACTCATTTGCAATCTCTAGGCTCCAGTTTTTGTAGCTTTTTGTTCAGGCTTATTTTGGTTTCACTTATAATTAAAAGTTAGTTACTTAGTTACCTGCCTTTTCATGCACCAAACATCTATTTAGCCAGTTAATGCATTATCACACAGGATTCTGTGGTGAGGTGCCACTCTTATTTTTCTTGTATATATTTAAAATGCAGTGAATTTTATTCCAGTTGGCTTTTTCTTAGCTTTGGATACTCAGAAAAGACTTCAAGAATGCAATACCTGTGTTGAGGTACAGAGCCCCTGCTGTTTTGCTATTCAAATTTTGCTCTTTGCATGTTTGCTTTCTCAGTCCTTATGTAATAAGATTACATAAACTAAGACTGTAATCTCCAAAATCATTTACCATATTAAAGAGCAGCTCCCATCAATGGATCTTTATTAGCTGCCTGAAGCAGAAAGGAGACACGTGGCTGTACATTTGGAAACTGGTTGTTTACAATACTCATCAATGCTTGCTGCCAGTTGTGGGCAGATGTCATCAAAAGTCATTATGCAGCTCTGAAAATAGAATCAAATTTGACCTGGACAGGTCCTTAAATGATCAATGATCTTTCTCTGAATAATGTAAAATTGGATTCCGTTCCCTCCACTGGCCTCCCATGGCTCAGGGACCTGGAGCTCTGGCAGCATGAGGAGGGGGTACACTGTTGCAGGGTGCGTCTCTGGCTGAAGTCTCCTCACCCCTAGAAGTCAGAGTTTCACAGTGCCCTGCTCTGTCCTCATGGAGTGGAGCGTCACCTGCACGTGGCTGCAGAGCAGAGCTCCGCTGCAGTGCTGCGTCATCTCTGAAACTGGGAAGATGCAGGTGCCAGCTGTTCTTCCATTTTTCTCTTTCCCCCAGGAAGCACTGGTAAGCAAAGAGAGGGAAAGAGAAGCACAAAAAGGTCTTGAGAGCACCTCTGTGGTGTGTGAGGTTCCCTGGCTGTGCCTCAGGAAGGGAAGAAACAGCACCAGAGTGCACAGGGGCTCCTGTGCCTTCGTCTTGCCCACACTGAGGGAGTTCAACGTCAAGAGCTGGCTTTGAGGCTCTGACAGTGCTGCTGTAGCTGCCATGTCGTGTGGAAGGGGATGTTCATACATTTACTGAAACCTGGCTTCATCTGCTTAGCTCCCACAAGAGGAGAAAGAGCAGAGAGAGCAGCTTCCCCTCCCCTTCCTTCCCTCTGCCCTCACACAAGGCTGGAGAGGAACATTGCCTTCTCCTTTCCTTTGAGAAGTGCTGGCAAGCACAGACTGTTACAGTCCACCTTGGCATCAGAAGCGGTCAGCTGCTTCCCTGCTCCTGCTTGCTTGTTGGCGTGTGGCAGAGGGCATGAGAGAAAGGGGAGCGGTGCTATCTATGCTCCTGGAGTGGAGCACAGCGAGCAGCGTGTGCCTGCAGCTCCAGCCCAGCCCGCAGGCATTCGTCTGCAGTTAGCAGGTAGAACATTCCAAGTGACTTGTGCAAAGCCCCCTGGTATCCAGCAGGCCTGGAAGATATGATTTAAGGCTGTAAGAAATGTGTTCGCCTACCTTTATGGAAGTGCCCCGCTAGCATTCACATGGTAATGTTTTCTTTGAAACACAAGGGTGCTTTGCAAAGGCTGCCAGTGCTGCTGTTAATAATGACAGGGAAAATATTTTTAAGCTGCTACGTCTCTCTCAGATTGGTATTCCGTTTGTCAGAAATAAACAGTCCTTCCACAGCAGAAAAGGGCTGCCTGTCTTTTTGGTATTTCTTCTCCTCCTGTACAGTCTCTAAAAGGGTGCCTGTGGAGGGGCTTGCTATCTGTTTCTCCTCCCTCCCAAACTCCCCTACAGGGAGGACGCCAGAGCGATCATCTTTTGTCCACAAAACTCTTAGACTGAATCAAAGGTTGTTATGAGTGATACAGCAAAACACAGTTATGTTGTACCTGCGCAGGGAGTGATCTCTTCATTTAAGCTGAGATGTCTGTGGCTAGAGTTTCTGGTGTTGTTTTTTTTTGTTTTGTTTTTTGCTTTCCGAGCATTCGCCTTCTCCCCTTTTGGTTGTTTGCCTTCAAGTTGTGACATGAGATCAGGGGAGCTTAAGAGCTTAAATGACTTCTTAGTGTACCATCATTTCAAGATGAATAAGCGTTCATGAAGACAGCCTGAGGGAAGGGAATTGATGTACTACTTGAATGCCCCGACTTTATAATTCATAGGAAACTCTCTCAGCAGGAGTGTGCCCAGTGCTGAAAACTTTGCCTTAGGGTTTGGATGGATCAAGCAGTAATAAGTCTCCATGGCTGATTGAGGGGGAGGAAGAAGAGAAAACAATTTAAAAGTAGTGAAAGAAGATAATCCTGACCGTTGCTGTAGCCAAGCTTTCGCTCCCATGGCCTGTGGAACCACCACATGATGAGCTGGAGGACTGAGCCCGCTCTCGGTTCCCTCCCTGGCAGCTGCACACAGAATTGCAACCCCGGTTTGGGAACAACTGGCTGAAGGCGAGGCAGCTGGCTGCTCTGCTCAGCTGTGTTTTGAGATGAGCAATTTTCTGTTAAGGTCAGTGAATGTTTGATGGAATAGGGAGTTCAGAGCACCATCCCTGGAGAGGTGGGGAAATCCACAATGAGAAAATAGGGATAAGACCATGCGTTCTCTCTAAAATTGGTTGCATGAGCTATTTCAATTTGAATGTATTTGTGCATAATGTGTTTTTCCCAGCAAGATACAGGAAGAAGGCTTTACTCCAAGATGAATTCACAGTTTGCAGAAGCTCGCATAATATTTCCATTTAGACAGTACTGTCAGGCAGTCATTTTAATGAGTGCTGAAAACCCTAAACCAACTGCAGTCTAATCCTACTGCTTGTTCCTGTTTCTGTGTTGACACTCCTGGCACCTCCCAGGCATTTGTGTTCTGCAACCAAACAGCCTTACGTTGGAAGTGAACATCTTTGCCCAAGCTGTCTGCTATTTAATATTGCTTGCCGGTAACTACTGTTCTCAGAAGTTGTAGATGGCAAGGTTTCAAATGCTGAACCATGCACCAAAATAAAACCAAGCTCCAGATAGCTTGTTTTTCCTCATGTTAGCTATTGTGTTCACCACACTTTTTTTTAAGATCATTTTTTGCAAATTTTAGTTAGGAATGCAGTTTGGAGCTACCTGGTGAGAGGGGTGGGGGAAGCAATTTCTGCTTTCACAGCTGGGCTTCCCAGCGTGTGTCTCGTTTGTCAGTCAGCATCTCTTATTCCTCCTAAGCATGAGGAAAAGCCCTAAAAACATCTTGGAACACCTTCCTGGTTTTTCTCCTTGAATTAGTTGCTGTCACGTTTCTATCAGACGCATTGCTGCTGCTGTGCTAGAAGCAGGAAGGTTTGCTTGCAGTTCAGGTAGAGGCCAGCTCCATGCATTTTTGATGGTCGTGCTAGCCCTGTTATTAACGCCTGAGGGCATGAGACTTAGTGGTCAGGCTATAGATAGCCTATGGGTCTGATACCTGCTAATCTCATTAACCCTTGGACTTAGCTTGACGTATACTCTCCCAGGTTTATAGTGATGTATTATTGAAGAAGGAACAAAACCACAGGGTAGATGATAAAAAGTCATGGCAGAGCATTTTTGCTCTGGTCTCAAACTCTGCTGAGAATGGAGTATTTGGATGTAATGTAGTGCCACTGGCATCATTTCTATTGCACTATTAGGCAAATGTGAGAAGTACTTGATTAGTGCTGAAGAATTTCAGTTTTCCGCTTCTCCTTAGGCTTACTCTGTGCCATATCTGCCTTTTCTGAGTAACCTTGCTTGTATACGCTTTATGAATGTGAACACACAGGTAGTAGTAATACGTTTCTAGATTTTTGGCTAAAAATGAACATTTATATGAACATTGGCTCTGCTCCGAAAATACACACAAGCTTTGGTATTACCTTAATACCAGGGCTAATTCATTCTTGGCAGGTGTTGTTTAATGGTACATAGAAAATAAAGGGGTTTTCTGTGCTCAGTTTTTGTATGACATTAGCTGTATCACTTTAGACCTGTGATTAGGCTGGTGCAACCTCTACATTAATTTGAAGGAGCTACAGCTTCAAAGGGTAGTGAATGCTCTAAAAAATTAAGGAAATAAACTGGAGCAGTGTAGCCCATGCAAAATGGTGGAGCTAACCTAGGCGACTAGCATTTATACTCCAAAACTCTGTATAGCTCCACCGTACTTGGTTACTTTTGTTGGTCTGCTGTTCTCAAACTCTCCTGCTGCTTATATGCACAAATTCATCTCTCCACAGCATGACAAGGAATATGTTATGAGATTGATAAAATCCACAGAGACAACTTTCTCATCTAGCAGCTGATAATGTAAATAGTCATGCTAAGGACAAGACACCAGTAAATTTAATTTCACTAAAAAAATTGTCAACAACTAAAGCAATTTTTTGCCTTTTTTGCTATTGTCTACCTCATTCCTCCTCCCCACACCAGAAATGACCAGGTAGATGTCATGTGTTGAAACCTAAAAAAAATTACCATCGGTGGCTAAATCGAATTTAGGTGGAGATACATTATTCAGAAGTTGGCATTGAGACAGATGGGAGTAGACGAGGTTAGACTGAAAATTGAGAAAAATTAGAAGGAAATAAGAATAAAAATACTGATACCAAAACGAAGGAAAAAAAAAAGCTCACACAAGATATCAGGTTAGCGATTAGTGGAAGAGCAAGAGGAAATTAGAGAAAACAAATTTACAGATGATGAGCTTTTGATGCAAGTTCAGCAGGCCACAGATAAGCAGTGATCAGACAAGTCTGAAAACAGAGCCACGCTCCATCACAGGGGAGCCACTGTCAGACCTCTGTCATCAGGCAGCAGCTGTGCCTGGACAAATGACTGCTTGCTCTGCTTGGCAGCTAGCACTGTCCCTGGGAGCGTGCCATGTATATTAAGCTGCCTGAACTTGGGGCAAGGGGGTGAGAGGCTTTTACAGGGGCTAATGTTAGCCTCGCAGGGGGGTTTTGACACGTTTGCTGCTCTCGTTTCTCATTGCAAAGCATCTTGCAGATTATCGGAGGCGGCTGTTACAACCATATAAGAATAAGCTGGGGGGCATTCACAAAGACTGGCTTTAGCTTCAGGGTGCTTTTCTCCCTCAGCTTCCTGCTGAATCAAGAGAAAGCACTTCTTCTAGGCAACCGAGAGCACCTACAACGAGCTCTTGTGGAGACATGCTGTAGAGGAATTTGCCACTCCCCGCTGGCTGTGGAAAGATCCTAGGGCAAATAAGCTCCTTAGGATAACATCAGCCTTTATAACTATCCTCCTGTGCAGCCTGGTCTAAGGACCACGAGCAGCGAATCAGTCACTGACTGATTTTGGAGTCAGTCTTGTGATTTTCAAGGCTCACAGTACTATGATCTCTCCGCTGATTCTAAGCACTTTGGGGCGCTGTGTAGGAACAGCAATCTGTAAGGGCTGCTATAATGCATACAAAGAACATGCTGTAGGGCTGGCATGTATTCAGAACGCAAGTAATGGTGATAAGACATTGTTCAGGGCAGAGCATGGTTTAATTAAAATGCTGATGAACGTTAAAACAGTGCTATAAACTAATAGTCACTTTATTATGTGTTTGTATTCTCTCCCTATCTTATCTGCCTGTGTATGGCTGCTGAAACAGGCATACATTCCTACCAGAGCAAAACCACGTAAAACACATCTCTTAATTGCTGTTCCTAATGTATTTCTTTGTGAAATTCTAATTGTGGGTCTCACCGTTAAATAATCAGAGATCTGAAAGAGAGTGTAAGAGTTTGTAGTAACTGACTGAGTCAAGTGAGTGAAATA
Source organism: Nettapus auritus (assembly GCA_011076525.1). Classification (NCBI taxonomy): domain Eukaryota; kingdom Metazoa; phylum Chordata; class Aves; order Anseriformes; family Anatidae; genus Nettapus; species Nettapus auritus. Next base: position 7,141,462 of record CM021770.1, on the reverse strand, counting down.
CAAGCCTAGTCTCACTACGCATCTAGGCTCTGAGCCAAGGAGAGGGAATGTCTGGGTGTCTTCTTCTCATTCATTTAGCATAATTTTCCTTCTGTTTCCTTAGCAGTTAATTAGTGTGGGTTTTTTTATGGTTGCAGTGGGGGATAAGACAGTGATGCCTTTCCTGTCTTGCCACGTGACCTCAGTCATAGTAGATCTTGGTAGTGCAAAGCTGGCAGGCACCAGCATTAATCTGAAATGACCATCTTCTGTGCCTATACAAAATAAATAATTAAAAAAAAATGTAAACCTCTGTAGTTATAAGTTATAAAGCTAGATCAGTAGATGACATTGAAGAACTGGTCGCTTAGACTTTGTTTATTATGTATTACCTCCTGCGTGGCTGTCTTCAAATAGTTTTGATGTCATCCAGTGAAGGGATGTAGTATCATAAGGAAAATCTAATGCACAGTATCATTCCAGGTGATCATGAAAAGCCCTTGTGGAAAGGGGAAGGGCAGTGGGAAAGACTCTAGAAGATACTGTAATGGAAAGCCAGCAGAAATGTATCTTGTTCCAGTGAAAATGGGAAACACCAAAGAGGGGAATTGGTCACTGTGGGCTACTTAAGCAAGTAAAAGTAAAATATTAACCACACTAGGAAACTGAAAACTGGAGAGCCACCAAAATAGGCCTTTATATTCCAAGTTTAGTGCACATGAGAAAAATGGGGACAGCCAGCAAATACACTGAAAAAGGTGCCAAGAGGTTAAAGGTAATATGAAGAGACTGTGGTAAGTCCTGAAGGCACAGTGCAGCAAAATGACTCTACCAAGAAAATACTAATGGTAATTAATTTGTAATAGGGAGATAAATTTTGGGACCAGTTCTTATTCCCACTAAAACTAATTGGACTTTTGCCATAAAGTTTATTGGGAAGGGGATTAAACTTTGAATAATGGCTTGGTTAAGAAATCATTGATGTAATTGTGAACTGCTGGGAAAAAGTAACTAAGAAATACATAATGAAATGTCATCACTTGAACAAATATAGCTGAGGTGTCCCTTTGGGTATTTATAGAACTGATAGAACAGCTAGTTGTTAAAATATCACAGGGAATTGAGGAGGTATTGGGAGACTAATGAAGTATCAGCATGTCACAGGCTTTAAAAATTGAATTAAGAGTAACTATGGAAACTATTGTTTTAAGAGCATGGTTCAAGATTGAAAGTAATAGTATAAATATGAAAGCAGGAGGAGAAAAATTATTCATATGGAGGCGAATAGTATAATGAGACCCAGATATGACACAGGTATACTACAGTAAACTAAACCATGCAAATTGGCAAGTTCCAGGTTCCTGTCTTTTTTAAGATGGTGACAGGTTAGTAGAGTACAGAGCAGCATTAAGACTTCTGCAGAGGTATTTGATGCTCTGTTGCACAATTTCTTAAGGGAAATACAAAGTCAAGTCAGCTTGGGCTAAAATTCATTTAAAGGTATCACAAGCTGGCCACTGAACTGTAGACAAATACTAAATCTGAATAGCAGTCAGCATTCATGGGGATATGCATGAGGATATGTACTCAGTAGTATCCTTTAAAGGTCAAGATACGGTCCAGTATGTGGAGGATAAAGCACTAATTAAATGTGAAAATGATACTAAAGTAAGGAGAATGATTAACAGCACAGAGGAGAGAGGGAATGTAAACGGTTCTAGTTGTTCTCTAGAGATACCACAGATCTAATAAAGTGAGGCTAAACTTAAAGAAAAGCAAATAAATAAATTATAATGGCAATCATTAACAGTACTTTGTGCCCATTAGGCAACAAATAAATTTTATGAAGCCACAAATACATTATAGTCATCTGTGATGAATTTGTCTTTCTTAAATGCTTATTTGGGCTTTACAAAGCAGATCAGAAAACTGAGATTCAGAAAGCAGCAGTATAAATAGCATTAATAAAATGATAATTTGCTTGATATCTTTTCATTAATCTGAGAGGAACATTTCCTTTTAACTGCCTACAGTGCTCAGAGTAAGTTGGAAGTTGCATACCCAGATGGTACAGTTGGAGAGCTCCAAATTTTGAAGTGTTTATTATGAGTGGGGATGGGGTGGGGAACGAGGAATGAAGGGGTAGATACCAGAGCATTTCCTTGGTTGTGCTGGGTCAGACCAAAGAGCTACCAAGCACAGCTTCCTGTCTTCAGCAGTGGTTGTAAATGGTTGTTTAGAGAAGAGCAGGGCTAGCACCTGTGCTTCTCTTCAGTAACTCTTCCCCAGACTCTAATCGTTTCCAGCTAAAGGGACCCTGAATCACTTGTGCATTTAGTAACTCTGAAGGATTTCTTTCCCCTGAACTTTTCTAGCCTCTCCTTGATCCAGTGCAAACTTTTAGCATTGCAACTCTCCCCTGGCAAAAAGCTCTACAAGTGTAATAAGCATTGTGTGAAGTATCACCTCCTTCTTCTTTTTGTTTTGAAGATGGTTGTTGTTAACTGCATTTGACACTCTAATATTTGTGCAGGAGACTTGAAAAGCAGTCACACTTTGTTTCCCTGTCTGTGCTCCTCGTGCTTTTGTGACTCTCTCTGCATTGCCTCTTTCTCACGCTGGCTTTTTACCTGAGTGAGTAGCAGACTAGTTTTACAGATGCCATTCCATGCCATGTTATACAAAAAACTAGATTTGTGACTGGATCCCTGGCACCAGAAGTCAAAAGATTACCTCAGAATTGTATCTTTGGTGTTTTATAGTTTGCTTTTTGGCCTTGCAAGAAAAGCCTGAATGCATGAACTGAATGCAATTACTGTAACGGAGCCTTCCAAACAGAGAAGTAGAGGCATTTTGAGATGTATAAGGTATTGTATTTAACCCACTGAACAGTTCCCACAAGCCGTGAGGGTTTCCCAGCATCACAAGCAAGACGAGAGCAGGAACCAACCGACAGGACCCCCTTCTGAGAGAGCCGCAGCCTGGCCACAGGACTTAGTGCCAGGGTGCCTGGCTGCAGCAGTGACTGACCCCTGTGGAGGGGGGGAGAGGGCGAAAGGCTCACTCGGGATTTAAGACACACACGCTGCTGCTCTGCCTTGGATTTTCCCAGAGAAAAAAGGGGGACCCGTGCCATCACCCTTCCTGTCTGAGCACTTGAGGAGGCTCTTGCTAAGCTATCTGAGAAAAAGCAGAGAGGTTCCCAGCGAGATACCATGCCTAGTGTGCCAAACTGTCATACATCAATGTCTTTCTCAGTGTAGAAAAGGAAGCTGTGTCACACTGTGCATTAACTCTGCACAGTTGCGGCTTTCACTAAAGGGTCTTAAATCTTTTTTTGTCTTCCTGTCACTACTGCGTGGACTTTACTGCAGTCCTATGGTATTCCAAGAATATCTTGCACACAGTGATTTGCAAGTATATGCCTTTGCATGCTGAAACACTGGAATGTCCACTAAAGACAAAGAATGACCATGAAATTGCAAAGTGTTTTTCCATGAATCTTCACGAGTTATTTGCTAAGTTTAGTCTTGGTCTTATTAGGACTGACCCAAAATGCTGGAAACTATTTTTGACCTTTCCATGTTTCTGACCCTTAATGTTTTGCTCTTCTCAGAAGTGACATATTAATAGAAAAAAGGGCTGCCTTTTTTTGCTCCCTTGTTTTTCTTTACTGAAAACCATGTCTGTAGCCTTTCTGCCTTCTGTTTCCACAGTCCATTGAGCAATAACACAAGTCTTTTTTATTTCCAAGTGGGAAGGAATGGCTGAAATTCTGAGTCTTGCTGAAGTCTGAGAAAGGTCTCTTTTTTAACTCACAAATAAAAACCTGCTAGTGTGAACTGAAAAAGTGTTTTCAAGTAAGGACAATGCCGTTGCCTTACTGCTCCGTGCTGTACTCTGCTGCTGTGAAGCACTTTTCCCAAGATGGAGTGCTAAGATAACAGAGGCAGGACCGAACTTTGTGATGGTGCGGTTTTGTTTGTGGGGAGGAGAGCACTTTTTCCTCTCGTGTTGAATAAGGTCATGGCTTGCAGGAAAGAAGCTTCCCAGCAGAAAGCCTCCCTGCCTGTTTGCTGCACATAGTAGCCCTGCTGCAAGACCTTTGTGCCCTGCCTGAAGGCACTGAATGCCAGGCAAAGGCAGGAGAGCCGAGGCTGTTGAACCTGGCCAGGCAAGAGGTGCATGCCACAGCCCATGTTTGCTGGTACTGCTAATGTGTTAGAAAATGCTGCTTCTCTCTGCTTGCACAAGGTTGCTATAATAACAGATACACCCATGTTGAACTACAGAAACTGGTAATACCCTTCTTATCTAATGTTGAAAGTGCTGGAGGTTGGTGTTGTGGCAGATTCTTTGCAAGCTTTGCAGTTCTAGACACATGCCACTTCGTCGTCTCTAATATTCTGCTGCCACTGGCAGGCTTCCCATTACATAACGTTGACCCGTATTTGTGATTTGTGACATTTTTTGCTAAACACTGTCAGGGATAATCCACCTCCGAATAAACTTTCTGATTATAGGCTGAGGCTCTGTCATCCTTTAGCACAAATGTAATTTGTGCCTCAGATAATGCTATTCCTTGTTCAGGAGACAAGCCGAGTATACAGTTCTCTCAGATAAGAGGAACGCTAGGATAGTGCTGTGTGCTTCGAGACTGAAATACCTAGGGCATCACGGAGTGACTCCAGTACAGCAAATGGAATAAAATCTGGGAGTGACTTGAGCTTTAAGGAGTGCTTATGCCTAGCCCAGGTGATGGGAATAGCTATCGGCTGAAGGAAGCGTGTCTGAAGGGTGACTCTGCAAAAAGCTGTCACAGGCAGGTCTAGCTTGTTTCATGCTTCGGAAGGGCAGAGCTGTGCAATAGGTTTCTCTGTGGCATTGTTGCACAGGCGTCTGCCAGTATTTGTACACTAACTAGTCTTTTCTTCAAAAAAAGTGTGACCGTTTGGAGAGATAAATAGATGCGGTTCAGCCAGAAGTTATTACTAAAAGGCAGCTGAGAAACAAGAGGCCTTGGAGGACTGGAAACACCCCCGAGGCTGTCTGCTTTCAAATATCTATGCAAAATCCATCAGTCCTTAAAATCCTGATCTCACTAGCTCAAAATAAACAGTAGAGGAGAAAACGGTGTATGAAATAGAGGCAGAGAGAATAAAATGGGAATTCTCTCGGTGTTCAACAACAGCATCTGCCTCAGATGGACTTTATGTAATGTTGTAGCAAATAAGTAACACGGCTGTTGTGTGACTGCTGAGAAGTCTGCCAGGGTTGTGGAAAGGAACGAACGTGGAGCATAAGGCTGAGAGACTAAACAGTGTCTTCAAAGAAATAAATTAGCCAGCCTTATGTGTAGGAGATGACGGTGTGCTAAGAACAGTCGCAATATGAGTAGGAAGGGCTTGCTTCTATGCAGGGAATGAATGGTTGTCAGAGCCAAAATTAAAACCTGATGAATGCAGTCTCACCCACTTTCATTTCTTCCCTCTCAGATTCTACATTTGTCCTCGTTCTGTCTGTGTGTTCATTCATATATTCCGCTCCCTCCCCACCTCCCCGTTGACTCACACTCTCCCTCCCTGTCTGTTATTGCTTCCTTTTCATTTTCTCTTCCTTTAAGTTTCCTTCCCACTCACTCCATTTTTCCTCTGTCTGACCCTTCTTCACACATCTTCATTTGAGGTGAAAAAACAGCAGAGGCAGAGGAGCAGAAAATAGAAGGTGAGCGAGAGAGGGAGGGAGCAGAGAGGAGATGGAGCAGGAAGGGTGCTCAGCATTGTGCTTTCTTCTGGCGCTGCACCATGGCCCTTTGAAGGTGCTGTGGAAGTCAGGGCTCCTCAAATCTGTTCCTTTCTCCCAGACAGCAGCTCTTGGCAGTGGCTTTGTGAAAGATAATGCCAGAGCTCATTTCCTCAGCTTAGTGTCCCTAGAAACCATCATAAAGAACAGGATGATCCCAAAGTCCGGTGGAAAGCCACCTGAGTGACAAACATTTGACTAGGCATGGAGCTTGGGACCGCGTCAGATCAGGGAGCACGCGCTGGGGGAGGCTTGGGAGGCTGCTGGGGCCCCACTGGCGGACGGAGCTTTAGGGGTACTTGGGGCTTGCCAGCTGGTGGTACTGGCCGGAGACATCACTGCCACAAGGCTGTCAGGGACCTGCGCGGGGTGATTTATCAGCGGCCAAACGGGGCCAGTTTCAGTGTTGTGAAACAAAAGAGGTGAGAGGAGAGGTGCCAGGAATGCTTATTGTGCTGTGAGGCGGGAAACGGACCGAAACCGGTTTATCGGGGGGCAGGAAATGGACCGAAACCGGTTTATCTGGGGGCAGGCAATCCCATCCGAGCACGAGTACCCTGATCCCAAATTTGATCTGGGAAAAACTGGGAAGGCGTGCCGTGCTCCCGCAGCCCCGAGCCCAGGAGTGTGCCCTTCGTCTCCACCGTGGCCCTGCGGTGAGGGGGCTGAGCTGTCACAGCAGGGTGCGGTGCCGTGAGCGCTCTCGCTTCTCCTCCGACTACTCTCGGCTTAAACGCGCTCCTTCCCAGCCCAGTTGTGCCCGACGCTGTCAGCCGGGCGGGACTGCGGTCCCCGCTGAGAAGCGTGCTTCTCACAGCGGGCTGGCGCCGGGGTCGTTCGTCCTTCCCGCGGCTCTCCGCCGGCCCTGCCACACGCCGCCTTCCCCCGTGCCGCGGCCGTTTCGCCACGGGCCGCGTTTCTTCCCTCAGACCCGCGACGGGAGGCTGGAGGGGAGCGCCCGCGGCAGGTGCCGGGCCGCGGAGGGGCGGCGGCGGCGTTGGGCTCCCCGGGGCCGCCTCAGCCGCCTCCCGCGGGGCCGCTCGCGCGCCGCCGGCCGTCGGTAACGGTCGCGCCGC
>CM021770.1:7116833-7134205 GCA_011076525.1 Nettapus auritus | reverse complement strand
GGGGGGGCGCGGGTGCGGCGGCGCGGCCGTTACATAAGGGCGGGGGGGGAGCGGGCGAGCCGCCGCGGCGCGGCCCCTTTAAACGCGGCCGCCCCCTCCCCGCTCGCTGCGGCGCCGGCCCCGCTCCGCGCTCCCTCCCTCCCCGCCCCGCCCGGCGCCCAGGCACAGCAGGGAGCGGCGAGGGGCGCGATGGAGGCTCCGCGCCCGGCGCCCACCATGAGCGGCCCCGGCAGCCCCTGCGAGGAGGTGCTCAAGAACCTGAGCCTGGAGGCCATCCAGCTCTGCGAGAGGGACGGTAAGGCCGCGCCGCGCGGCTCTTTGTCCGCCGCCGCCGAGAACAAAAGGGCCGGGGCGGGCGGGTCAGCACCGCGGACAGCACCGGGCGGCGGGGCGCGGCTGGAAGCCGCCTGCCCGGCCCCGCCACAGGCGGTCGTGGCGTGCCCCTACCCGGCCGTGCCCCTACCCGGCCGTGCCCCTACCCGGCCGTGCCCATCCGCTCGTCCGAGCGTCTGCTCGGCCAAAACAACTTGGCGTCTTCGGGGCTTTATGGGAGCGGGCGGTGTGTGCCGGCAGGTGCACGTACGGGGGAACGGCAGTCCCGTACGAGTGAATGACACAGTGGCGTTAATTCAAACGTTTCCTTGCCGGGGGTGGATTTTCAGAGCCTGTCATAGATAGTGTATACAGGAACAGGCAGCCTGCTCCTCAGGCTTTTTTTTTTTTTTTTTTTTTTTTTTTTTTTTTTTTTCTCTAACAAATGAGTTCTGATGAAATACTTCTCTCCTTTGACCAAGGTAGACTAAATCTTTTAAGCAATGAAATTCTGTAGGTTCTCTGTTTTTCTTGAAAAAATCAAGTAATTGCTAACGCACTGCAAAGTCTTTTCAGTAATCATCTTTGCAGTGGCATTGGCAATTCTTTGATTTTTTTTTGACGTTTGATCTAAGGCAGAATATCCACTTCCGTCCACTCATGCCTAATGCACTACTTAGAAAAACTGAACTACATGTGTAGTAGTAGAGGCTGGGTTGTTTAGTTAACACGCTGTTTCGCGTTTGTTTCTTTTTATTGATGCTGGAGAGAAGTGAAAATGGAAAAATTATGCAATCCCTAATATTTGTCTGCCCCAGGCAGTCGTAGTGAAGTACTCCATGTTAATCATCGCAGATGCTATTTGGTTCAACGTTCTGTAGTTAAACGTGCTTGATTTCTGTGAAACAGAGTCATACAGACCGGCAAATGGAAAAAATCGTGTTTTTAATTTTTCATTTTAATCCCTGTTGGAGTAGGGTTCACAATAAAACAACAGCTTTCCTGTAGATCTGACTTGACAAACCAATCTCCATCAAGCAAGCCCCTATCATACAGGGTCATTGCTTCCTACCATATGTGGTCGAATTTCTGAAAGGGGCACCTCCATCGGGCATACAAAATACGCAACTCAGTGCCTTACTTGGCACAGGATCGCACTGGAGCATACTTCAGTATTTCCTACAGGTGGCACTTATGTATCAAAAAACTTGTTTAAATGGGATCATAAGAACAAGCAATCAAAGATTTGGGTGTTAATCTTTCTAGGTACGCATGCAAATGCATGTGCAACACATTTATACTCCCAACTGTGTACGTGGGTTTAGTTAGTGCATTTGTATTATGAATACTTCTGATTTATTTTAGGGTATCTTAGCTGTGAAAGACTGAGCTGTCAGGACGGTATGCTGGTATCACTGAGGTCAAAGTTTTGCAATAAACATACATATGTGTTACCTGTTGTGAATTAAGGTAGATTTTAATCTTTTGAAAATGTCCTTTATCCCTAAACAATAGCAGCCATGAAGACAGACAACAAAATAGTAGCATAGCACATTCAACCATGATATAAATTCTGCTGCACTCTTACTTTGAAATTGCAGGCAGTGTTGCAGTAAAACTGTAAGCAATAATGAAATATTTACTCAGCAAAATATTTTTCTTGTATTTTTAAGATGAGGGAATTAATATTGAAACAGTTTGTATTCAGAAAACTGGGTTATACCTTCTGTGGTAGAATATACAGGAGCCAGAAATCCAGGAATCGGAGTGAGCAATTAATATCACAATTCCTATCTTTTTAGATTTTTTTTTCCTATTTGTTTCAGGTTTTTTACAGATATCACCACCTCTCTTAATGAATCAGGGCATTTAGAAAACTTAAAAATTTCAGGCAAAATAAAACAAATGTATGCATTTTGGAGATCTTTAAATAAAAACACCTAGTAAGATTGGGTTTAAAGTGAATACAAAATTATAAAGCCAATGATCAGCTCTTATTTTCAGCATTCGTTGTTATTTATGAATATATCTTGCATTTTTTTTTATTTTAATTGTATTAAATTGTATTTAATTGTATTAAGCTTTGTATTAGTCTGTTGTGCAGGGTAACATTTAGTTCCTTAGAACTCTAATGAACTCACTTTGCAGAAAAAAGCACATCATTTGTTGCTTTCCTTTGCCATATCTGAATGTTGCAGCCATATTTTTGTGAACTTAGGGAAGGAGTGTTTGAGCTGTGTTTAAAATTCTGGTGGCTATTTCACGAAATTTTTATCGACCCTACCTGGGTATTAACCTTTAGATAGATGGCCTTTGTGTCACGAGCAGGCCAGTTCTGTGAATGTATATGTAACTTCTGAAATTTTGAAAAAAACTCTCCTTTTCAGAGACTTGGTAGAAAGAACAGTCCCAGATTTTAGGAGCTGAATTTCCTTGGTTGTGCAGGGCTCCCCCTGCAGATGCTGCGCTGGAGTCCTGCCAGCGGGAGAGCAGCGACGCTGTCATCTGCTTTCTGTGCTCCCGCAGTTGGCACAGGCAGCTGGGGAGAGAAAGGCACCTATCCAAGTGCAAAAAGGAGAACAGCAGAGCAGCAAATCTTCGACGAGGATGTTGGAACTTGAGAGTCTTGGACTGGAGAGGAGCGAGAGGACTGGCCCAGAAGGCACATGGCATGGAACTAGTAGAGACAGGCTGTGGCTGGTCGAGGGCGGAAGAACAGAAGAAACTTAAAAGGTGGAGATGTTTATGAGGATTAAGTTGCATGTGAAAATGGGTGGGAAAAGTGACCTTGAATGAGAATGGGAAAAGAAGATGAAGTAGCAAGGGAGGCGATCCAGATTTGGATGGGGTACCCAGAGAAAAAAAGCTGGGAAAATAAGAGGAGGAGGTGTTCACCCAGATTAGATGAGTTCGGTGAATGAGGATGGCATTAGAATTGGGAGCCTGTGAAGAGGAGAAAACCTGGAGACCTGTCTGCAAAGAAGAGACGGAAAGTATGAGAATGTGGGTGGGGGAACAGGGCAGTTTGGACCACAGAGGTTAAGGGTAAATGAATGTAACTGGGACTTGCTGAGTAAAGAGCCTGGGACCAAAATGAAGCCTTAGGAATGAAAAACAGGACTTCTGGAGGGTGGCTGGGCAGCAGAAGAAGGGGCAGGACAGGAACAAGCTCAAGGAAGAGGACAGAAGTAGCTATCTTTTGGTGTGATAGGCAGACAAAGGTCAGTATGTATGAGTACATGCAACGTTCCATAGCCAGTCGCCATCTCCTTGTTTATTTACCAGCAAAGATATCTAAAATCCCCTGGCAGAGCATGACATCCTTTTTCAGTGCTTATCCATTTGAAGGATGGCAGTCTGGTATGGCTGAAGCAGGCTCTTTAGTTCAGGTGGTAGCTATGCAGGTGGCCGGTAACTGTGCACCTAAATGTTCCAACGCCCCGGTTACCCATGTGAGGATTGATATGAAACTACAGGTAGAATTTCATCTTTTGTTCAGGTGCTGTTTTGTAAGACCTAAGAAATGGGAGGCATAGTGCGTTGTTAGGGTTACCAGGTTAAGCTCTTAAAGCTACGGAATGGTGAAAGTACGGTCCTCTGTGCAGAACTGGTGTGGTGCTAGGACATTGAAGGTTGCGCAGTGAATACTGGGGATGTTGAGTGGTGGTGTTGGAAGCAAAGTAGGGGAAGAAATAATGGAGAAAATAATTTGTCTGACCTGCATGAAGCTGAGCAAGAGTTACCTGCTTTTCACAGGGATTTGTTACTTGTGTTCCTCCTTTTCTGGGTGCTTGATTCTGGGAGCGTGCTATCAGGGTTTCAAGGGTACTGAGAGTCACCATTTGCAGGTAATGTCAGTGAGAGTGAGACTTTGAACATAGAAAAAGCACAGTGCTAAATGCTTGGGGGGTGGGGGGGAGAGATGTTAATTATGTTAAATAGGCACTGAAAGTAACTTTTTTAAATTTCTCCATGCCTCACTTCTCTGTGTGTAAAATGGAAGTAATGTTATTTCCTTCCCTCACAGAGACGTTTTCAAAATAAACTAATGAATGTTTGTTAAGCAGCCAGGCACCATAGTAGCCTGGAAAACCCATGAGGTACTTGGAAAAGCCCATGATTAAATTCATAATTTTGTCTTCAGAGCAGGATCTGAATAATGTGTAACAAATAAGTCCTGGGACTACACACGGAACAATAGCAAATAGCTGTTACAAGAAAAATAGTTCATTATGTACGCACTATTCAATATGTTGAATGAGTCAGAATTTGTGTAGAAAAATAGTATGTAATCATGCAATTAAAGACTATATCATAATTTGAACATACAAAGGGGACAATTTAAGGTTATTCAAGTATGCTTCATTCTGATGTTTCTCACTATTGATGGTTTAAACGATACAGTCTTACTAACATGTTTTTAAAGTTTTTCTTTTTTTCTCTGTGTTCATAATATATGAAGATAGTATTTGGGTGTCAGGATCACAATTGGAATCGGTGTCTTAGCCAGCTTCAGTTATGTAAATCAATTTAATCACCATCCAAACACTTGACACCATCAAAATTGTTTGGTCTAAAAAGCTTGTATATAGGTATTACATCATACAAGCTAAGAAGGCATTTCTGTCTTGTATAAATAACTTGCATCTCTGGCTTTCCATGCTATTTGAGGTCGTCTCCTGTTTTCTTATTTATTTCAGAAGTTTATTGTCATGTTGGGTTTATCAGGGCATTCCGCAACACATTTCTGGGGTTCGTAGGTGAGAGGAGTTTTCTTGGCCATATCACGTACATATTTGTCTTTTGAACAGAAGGGATAGAGCGGCATCATCTAGGCTCTGAAGCCGTTCTTCAAATCCCTTTCATGGCATTATGGAGCAGTGTCACTGCTATTTTGGAAATATTGTCCTGTAAGTCAGAGAGACAGAAAAAAAAGAATTTCTAGGTGGACTCCTACATGAAGAACAACTGAGAGATTCAAGTTTGGAAGTAATACTCAGTGTCCTGAATGAGACTTGCATAGTTTGTTGTTGTGTTTTGTTTTGTTCTTAATTATGAGTTCTGAGCATAATAAATAATCCTTATGTTAATACCTAGTATAAAAGAGACGCCTGTGTGATGATATTCAGGTATCACACAAAGTTCAGAGGTTATTGTCATTTCTCTTTCTCTCCCTAACTGCGAGTCTGTAGACTTAAACACATGCTCTTCAACTGCAAACTGCATCACTTTTCTAGAATTTGAATGATATAATGGCCAACTGATTAATGCATTTTTTTTTTCCATCAAATTTCATCTTAGTTGGCAGAACTTCGAATTAGCAAAGTTAGGGGTTATTTTTTTTGTGACAAGCAATAATGCTACTTCAGGAAGGAGCCAGAATCTTGCATATGGCTTCCAAAGTTCTCTTGTTGCAAATAAAAGCACTTCTTATCATTTCAGCTTGACATTTTTGCCAGAGGCAAAAATTTGCACGTGTAACATTCCTTACCGTTAGGACACAGAAGTATATTAAAAGGGTCCAAGCAACTATTTGAAGTCTTCATAAATGGTATTTGGAATTGTGGAAGAGAAGAATAATGATTTGCTTATGCCTTTGACTTCATCTTACTAATGCAAATATTTTACACTCTTGTTTTGTATCATAAGCAGTGATGCCATTAATAACTAGCGAGACTTTGCTGAAAAATAACTTGTCAACATTCCTGTGTCAAGAAATGCAATTATTTCCATTCTTCCTTAATCTTTATTTTTAGTCATTTTCCTTCCGTCTTCCTCCCTCCTCTTCTACTTTTAGAGCATTATGCAAATCTGTTTAATAGATTATTAACTGTTTGATCTGTCAACAACCAAGCTACGTATGATTAGCTATTTAAGTCTTGTCTGCTATTTTATTGGTGCCTCTAGCTGACTCAGTTATTGCTCACTGAAACTTTTCTAGATCCGTTGTAAATCATCTTAAATGCCTGATGTGTAATTATGCCAGATTCACATACAGAAACACTGTTCTCTCCCAGTGCTATAAGGTGCTATTACTAGGTTGAAACTCAAGTGTATGATGAGTTTTTTGTAGTTAATTTTCACCCACTGTTTTAAATTATTTTAAACATTACTGCTTCCCATGTATGTCCCTTCTTTTGTGGCTTTTGCTCTTCCAGATTATAATTTCCAAATGCAACTTTATTTATTCTGTAGCAGAATCCATTTTATCATTTTCTGTCTACATTTCCAAGCCACACCATGTTTGCAGCTCCTATTTTGATGTCTGCAATGAATAAATGTGATGTCTCTTTCCAGAACGTTCATGAAGATGCTTATTTAGCCTGGAAAAAAGCTGTGGGCTCTGTGGTAGCCCATTAGGCACCTGAACTCCTTGCATGCTTTGCCGTGTGTCAGTCTCCTCTCTGCCAGCCAGTGTTCAGCCTTGCAGATCAGGTTCTTAGTAAGTACCATGGCAGGAGGAATCATTTAGGGAAGAGAAATACTACTGCCTCCAGCATTAGAGAAGTAGGAGTGTCAAGCCACCCCCTCGCTTAAAATTTCACATAAACTGAAAATCTCAAAGACAAAAGCTGTTTTTTTTTGTTGTTGTTTTTTTTTTTTTTCTTGAGTAAATGTTGTTAGTAGTCTCTTCATCTGTTCATCTTCTATCTTAAACTGTATGTAGCAGTTTTCTTCGCAGCCTACTATGTAGTCAGACTTCTCTGAGCTTGTTAGTTACCTTGCAGTTGTGCCTGGATAACCTAGATCAGTCTATACTACAGGCCACTTCAGCTTTTACAGGACCCTTCCAGTGAGGTCCTTGGTCCCAGAAGTCATAGGTTCTAGAATGAGCAGAAGACTGTTTTGTCATGGGGAGGGGGAGGGAGGAAGGGCTATATCACATTCTTATGTAGAGATGTCTTATATTTCCTAAGTCATTTTTGAATTGGTTTCAGTCAGGCATCATTGTTTTAAATTGGCTCCAAAGACTTGCTGAAGCTTATCTTCCTGACCTTGGTTTTTCGTTCTGGGACTTTTCTGCCTCATTAATTTTCCTTTTTTTCCCTCCATGATCTAGAAAGATCACCTTCTTTACCCATTCCCTGTAATTTGTTCTACCTCTTATTATTCATGGTTTCTGTAAAGCAGGTTTGGAGGCCACAGCTTTTGGAATAGGGAAGGTTTCAGTTCTCTTTGTGCTATTGAAGTAGTGTCAGCATCTTTGCGCACGACTGAGGAGGTACTCTTTAAAAGTCCTTCCAGTCTGGGCTTGTTTTTCTTTGTCTGCTTTGTACAGTAGGTATGTCTGCCATGCTGCCAGCATGCATGGCCTTTTGTGCTTTACGTAACCTGGAAAGCTATTTTTAATTCTGGCTGAACGTGGCCCAGAATCATCCACTGTTTTCTTGGGTCTTGATAGAAGTTCTAAGCATATCACTTGGAGTACTTTTTCCAAGTCCTAGAATCATAGCAGGGTTTGGGTTGGAAGAGACCTTAAAACCTCATCCAGTTCCAGCCCCTGCCATGGGCAGGGACACCTCGCACCAGATTGTGCCCCATCCAGGCCTTGAATACCTCCAGGGATGGGGCACCCACAGCTTCTCTGAGCAACCTGTTCCACTGCCTCACCACCCTAAATATTTAGGAACATGACTGAAAAAATTCTACTGCCATTTTCAATCAATGATATATGTATAAAAATTTGTCACTGTCATAGGAAAGTACTCCAAATGAAATGCTTATGATACTGGAATGAAACAAAGCTCTGCTCCAACATCACTTCCTGTGATTTCCACTCTGTTTTGTTACACAGCACAGCATCCTTTGTGTGACCTTGAAAATGTTTCCTTCAGCACAGAAGGTTTGTTTAGAATTTTAGTGTTTGTAGCTGGATCAATTTTCACAGTGGTGTTTGTAGTTGAATCATTAATCAATTTTATTTTATTGTTTTCACAGTGTTCTTGTTTTATTTATGCTTGAATGAGTAAGCTCTTTTGCATGGATGTTTTCAAAACCAATGATTAGCTGTAGTGTTTTTATAACGTAACAACAATTTCTCTGAGCTTTGACAGTTCTAGCTGCTGCCAAAAAGGGGAAACCTTAAAACTAGTTCAGTGTTACTCTTTTATTCCTGTAGAATGAAAGGAAGTAACTGTTACCAGAGTTGCACTCTCAGTTCCAAGTATGGGAGTTTGTTTCTCCAATACTGTGAAGTCAGACACAGCTGGCAGCTCTAGGACGGTAAGAACAGTCTGAGGAATTCCCATGTCGAGCTTTGTGTATGAATGTACTCTAGTTAGGAGAATTGTGCAGTTTGCAATTGTCAGAGATATCCCATGAGTTTAGTCCTTGAGCTTTTCCACTGACTTCAATAGGACTGTGTAAAAGTAAATTTAGATTAATAAATCAGCATCTTCACAATCTTACAACTACTGTGTTCTTCCTAACTTGGAGTGTGCATTCAGTCCTGACACATACAGACGTGTCTAATACAAACTTCATCTCTTCAAGTTTTGGTTTGTCTGGATTTCATCTTGGCCCTTTTAGGGCTAGAAGAAAAAACATTTTTAAAAGATTATTCTGTGGTGGATTTTTTTTCCAGTTCTCTTTTATGTGTACTTATGAAGACATATGTACATACGTACATATGAAGACGTATGGACTTCAAAATCAGCAGGATTAAAAGATGTGTAAAAGCTCTTTCAGTCTTGGCCAGCCATAAGTACAAGTATACAAGCATCAGTGGAGTGATTCATGTTGTGTCTTCAGTCCTTTTAATCTCACATATGTAAAGGGAAATTATACACGAGTTTATATAAACTAAGGGATAAGAATAAGGATGAGTGTGTAGCAGATTGTATTTTAATGCTAATTGTAAGGTGCATCTGATAACATAAAATAAATACTATGCACTTACATTTTAATGATGTTACGCTGGTAGTTTAATGTTCAAGGTAGTGGTAAATGTAGTTTTCAGAGTGGTAACTTTTCTGATTTTCCATAATTTAAACTCTGAATGTAATTTCCAGACACATTTCTAATCACAGGACTTGAAAACCCCCAAGCCTATCTGCTCAGTCAATCCATGACATCAAAATTTTGTCATTCGCTTGTGGAATGTGCTGGAATTTTAGCCAGCATCACATGCTCCGTGGTGATACAGCTACCACCTTATCCTTCATGAAAGGACAAATTTGAGCAGTAGGACTTCACATACACACACAATATCGTGGGATTGTTTGAGCTCTGCCCTTAAGTAGAGCTTACTTTTCTCTCCTAGTTGGAGGCACCTGAAGCTCCAGGTACATTTCGTTGCTTCCTCTGTCTGTGAAGTGCTTTGTGCCATGCTTCGGAACCTCAACCCATTGAATAAGTTGCATGTAGCTTCTGTACTTCCTTTGTCACTTTGTTTAGGAAGGAACATGTCCAGTACTCTGTGCTTCCTCATAACCGTGCAAGTGCAGGAAAGACAGAATCAGGTCCTGTATGTGAAAACAAAATCCTGGCTCTCTTCCTTCTATTTTTATATATTCTGTAATGCTCAGCTGGCTTCTGAGTTGCTTCCTTGAGCAAACCATCAGCAAACTACCTAGGCTGTCTGGTGAGGCTGTCAGTGCTAATTCAAGTGTGCGGAGCTTGAGATGAAAGCAGAAAGGCCAACAGAAAAGCAGAAAGCAGAAAGTGAACTTAAATCCTTCAGTATATCTTAGTACACTTGTTAAATTTAGCTCACGTGGTAGGGAGTGTGAATTGGAAAGTATTACTTAGGATGCCTTTGAATGTTCTAAATCTGAAACATGAAAAATGAATCTGAATCTGAATTATTTTTAAGTAACATATCCAAAGGGACTTGATTGGCTTAGCGAATTTGTAATAAGTTGTGCAGCTATTTCTCTGTAGGCAATAATTCCGTTTTGTCTTAGCATGGTCATGACTGATTCCGTGTTATGATCCGATGACTATTTGATAGTCTTCGTGATAAGACCACAGAAAACTTCATTATGGAACTATTTAAAGCATCCAGCTGAGCTGTGTTTTAAAAAAATAATAAAAATTCTGGAGCTATTGAGGACTATGGATTTCCAATGGATTTAAATCTGACTGTTTGGAGTTGTTATAGATTTCTTTTAACTTAATTACATCAGGACTTCAGTTTGAATTTTCTTGTTTTCGTTTAGACATCAGGGAACCTACATGAGCTGTCTATTACAGGTGCCATCAGGGCAGGAAAATGACGAGCTGGAGTCAAGACTTCTAATAAGCCTACACAGCCTGTACTCTGTGCAGCCTCCCTCCTAGGGAGGGGTGAACTCTAACATGGTGGAAACACTGCTTAAAGCTTGCTTTTGACTACAGTATGCACAGCTATGTCATTTGTATATTCTAGTATCTGTGAAAAGCTTGAATCCATTGTAGCCCTCCCCTTGATGGGGAGTATTTAACAGCATCCTCTCTCATTTCTGCATGTCTGCCTACGTTAGTAATGGTGGTAGCAACCTAAATTGTCTTTGAGGTTCTCTCTGCTCTTGTCAGAGGTTTGAAAGTTAGTAACAGCGAACCAGTGGCAGACCCACATCCTATGTGGATGCAAAGACCTTGTCTGTGGTTGTCCTAGGAAACCAAGTAAAAGTGGAACAAAACAGAACAACTACAGCCCGTGCCCAAAAAAGGCTCTTAAAACCCCTTCATTTGTCAGTGTCTTGAGAGAAAGTCAGAAACCTGCATAAAAATTACATTAAAAAAAATAGTAGAGTTAGTTATGAAGTTGAATAGTAGAGTTAGTTATGGAGTAAAATGTCCTTGGCTATTGAGATTACGTAATACATTTCAAATCACAGTTAAAAAGCAGAAACTGGTGTAAAACAGAGCCAAATTCTATTCCTTACAAGAGATCTGTGGGAGAGGTACGCAGCAATTACCAGTGTGTTGAAGTAAAGAAATGCTCGTTCATGCTGCAGACTGCCAGTGTACCCAGTGAGGTACAAAAACCCACTCATGCTGAGCACCCTGCTTGCTCAAGAAAGCTCAGTAAAATTGTGTTCCTCAGCCTCCTCTGCTGCCCTTCAAGTGATGAGTTTTACCTTTCTCTATGGGCTTCCCTTTGCTTGAAAGAAAAGTGGGTCTTAAATTAAAATTCTTGTGTGATTAAGGCAGTTGTAGTTTTCAGACACGCTGACAGGTCAAATTAAAGCTCGCGTGAGTATGAGGCTCCCTGTCCTTGCTAGATTTGAAATCACTTGACCTAAGTTGAGATAGGTAACATTTTTAGTTTTTGACTGAGACAGCTTCAGTAAATGGCACAAGTTTGTTGCCAGTCAAGTAAGAATGAGGTAGAACAAGTGTGAATGTCAGGTTCATAATATTCAACTAAAATGGAAGTTTGTTTGCCTCTCCCCTTTGTTCAGTGTCATGTGAAAGTACAAATCATGTTCGAAAGGCTACTCATTTCTCTAATACAGTTAATGTTAACAGCAGTAGAAGATTAAGGGCAATGCTTTGCCTTCAGTTACACTGTTGGATGAAGAACATTGGAGCAATTAGGTTAGTGACCTAGAGCAGAGCAACTTGGATAAGAATCTGGCCCCAAGCAACTTGTCCGGGGTCATACAGTTGGTGCCTTCATCTGTTAGATCTGTTTTCTTTCATTGTTAGTCTTGGAGACATAGGCAATTTCACTGTCTTGGAGGCAGCTGTGCTTGTTTATTCATCAGAAGAGAGAAACCTCATGCCATAAGAAGCTGCAGATCACTTCCTGCTCCAAAATCTGTCCTTTAATAATGAACTGTTTGGGAGTCTGCGTGCAGGAAAATGTCACTCTCTGTTTTCCAGCAACACAGTACCGAACTGCTGTAATACTGAGACAGCATCTTTCCAAAAATACACCACAAAATGGGTCTGAATGCAGTCCAAAGTATGGTCGTACAGAATTTCATAAGGATGCATAGATATCTGACAATGCAGGCTTCTCCTGCTAAATGAACAAGTTACGTATGATAAATTGGTCTGCCTCTGTAGTAGTGTTTCTGGTGTAGCAACTACCTCTCAAAATCTGAATTTCTTATAACTGTCCACATGCAAATTCTAGTGCATATAAGTGGCTGTATAGTTCATTGTATTTTTAGATGACATTTAAATTAAGCTAGAAGATGGTTTAGAGCTGTTTACATCCCTTATTACCTCATTTCTCTTTCAGCAGCTGAGAAATGCTCATTTTAATTAAGATTTGTTTTTAAAATGCATCTTGCAGTCAACACATGCTGAGGAGAGCCACTTACCACCCATGTACAGTAAGTTTGCTGTGCTGAACAAAACGGGGGCATTACTTTAATTAGTAATAAATACTGTGGAGGCTTAGTGTTAACAGACTACTCTGATGTCCTGTTTGATTTCAGGAAGGTGGGGTCGCACTAGCCTAGCTCTAGCTCTGACGGTCAGGGGCCTGAAAACCAATGGCGTGTAAGTAGAATAGAGTAGTTCAGCTGGAAGGGACCTTCAAGGATCATTGAGTCCAACCCCCGACTTCTTCAGGGCTAGCCAAAGTTAGAGCATATTAATAGAGGACATTGTTAAAATACCTCTTGAACACTGACAGGCATGGGGCATCAGCCACCTCGCTAGGAAGCCCATTCCAGTGTTTGAACACCCTCACAGTAATGAAATTTTTCCCAGTATTCAGTCAGACCCTCCCTTGGTGCACCTCAGTGCCGTTCCCATACATCCTGCCATTGGTGACCGGGGAGCAGGGACTGACACCTCTCTTTGCTCTTTCCCTCCTCAAGAAGTTGCAGAGAGCACCAGGGTTGCCTCTCGGCCTCCTTTTCTCCAAGCTAGAGAACCCAAGTGTCTCTCCTTATAGGGCATGCCTCACAGCCCTTTTGTCTGCTTTGTTGCCCTCCTCTGGACATTTTCAAGTACTCTGAGATCATTTAGAGCTGATAAAACTGTTCACTTGTAATTTCAGTGAGCACAGATGGAAAGTCTCTGTTCCACCTGTCATGGTCTTCCAGCTGAGGTCTGGGCAGCCCAACGTCCGTCACAGTAGCAGTAGCTGAAGCCACTTTTGCCACACTGCATTTCTCACTCTATAGAAGGTTTCAGAGAAGGCTTTTTAGCTTCAGTGTGACAAAAACACTAAAAACACATCCATAACATAAGCAGCCTAAGAGAACTCTAGTGGGAACAATATATTGGTATGCATCTTTTTTGTACAGATGGGTCTTTGAGAAGAAAGGGTGAGGAGACACTCATAGTTGGTGGTGGTTGTACTCAGTCACAGCTCATCTGGCCAGTTCAGTTTATTCATTTTTGCTACTCATAGGTCATAAAAGGAGATCACAGTAACTCTCAGCTCTCTACCATGAAGATTAGATCAGTCCTTAGATCATGGTAAGGTCAGGAGATCTGCAGACTTTGGAGGAGGGGGAAAAGTAAGCATGGTGTGTGTGTCATTTTTGTGTCCTACAGTTTTGGTGGTCCTTGGTGAAGAAATATGTACCCACATGATTATTCACAACCTTCCAGTTGTGCATTTTTATCTGATAATGCAATGTCTCCTTTTTCTTAATTTCCTCTTACAATTTTTTAACATGGTGAAAATTAAATTTTGTGTGCACCTGTGTGTGTTTAGCTTAGTATTTTATTAACACACCTCAATTTGCATGTAAGAAAAATATAGAAAGGAAGCAGAAGAAATAGGGTAATAGGGGCCCAGTCTTGTGTGTACTTTCCAGAAACATGAAGGCATCCAGTTATAACAATTGTCTTCCAAAAGTATCCATAAGGCTTTGGGAAACTAAAAAAAGATTCACCTCATTTTCCAGTTTAGTGCTCAGTCTGTCAGAAAGCCACTTTTTTATTGTTATTTTTAGGCTGCTGTTGACATCCTGAAAATGATGTTTAGTTTTGGATGAGGTGAGAGTAAATACTAAATACTTCTATGACATTAGGATACGCAATAAGAATTTAATCTCGGTGAATGAATGAGGTCAGCCTTGCTGTATTAGCAAAAAACTGCACAAAGTGTTGCTGATTGGATTTTTGGTCAGGTTTTGCCTTAGGCTTTGGGTCTGTGAAACTTATGAGCTTCCATGATTCACTGTCATCTTTAGATATGAATCATTAGATATTTGTAATCGGGTATATATGTAAGTATTGTGCATTGACATCGTTGCAAGTAATATATATAAAATCTGTCGCGTGTCAGTCTGTATTTAAATCAGAGGACACATCTTTTGCATAACATTTATTCCAGGTGTAATTCCACAGACAACCGCGGTCTTATGGCAGGAGTGAGTGTTGTTCCCGTGTTCCCACTTTTTCCTTGGTACTGTATCTACTGTCATTTTTAAGTGTCAATGAAATGATTGGGTTTTATTATTTTTAACTCTGAAGGAGTATATATGTATGGCCCAGCAAACCCACTTGTGAGAATTTTGTGTCTAAGCCAAAATTTATATTCCACACAAGTGTTATAGCAGGACTCTTTGATTTCTGCTTTCTAATGATACTGACCTTCTCTGTACAGATGTATTTAATTTCCTGTTTAGCCTCATGTTGCATTCAGTGTCTGCTGAGAGAATGTTAGACCAGAGCCCTTTATTTCTGATGGCATAAACATAGTCCAAAATGTATCAGTGAAACTCTCTATTTGCTACTGCTGGCTGTCAGGTCTGCCACACTTGTGCTGCGTATTTCCCGTGGTGTTAGTAGAAGCATACACCTTTGAGGAAATAAGTCCCTGCCATCCCATCAGCCCAAGTGTGTGTGATATTGAAGCACTTTCACTGAGGGCAGACCAGCATCCAAGCTGAGTTAGTATTCAAGCGGATGGCAAACCTTGCAGACTGCTGAATGCTTTTCTTTCATGATACGCTTTCCTTTGGTTGCTGTACTACACCTCTTGTCAGGCAGCAAGCGAGTCTCTGAGCTGTCTCCGTGCAGCGAGAGGCTGCTTGTGGAACGGGGTCTCAGTCCTGTAGCTGACAGCAGGCAGTGAGACGTAATGCTGGGGAGAGCGGGGCGCTGCTCGCTGGGAACTAAGCCTGCACATTTGTTGCTGTCAATGCAGGACTGAGGTATTGGTCTGCTCCTGATGTGAATCATGGGACTGCTTCTGGAGGGCATTTGTTCTCCATGGGAGAGAGAGGAAGAATCGAGCCTTTTGTAAGAGTTTTTACTGAGAGAAATTGCTTAATGCAGAAACTAGAAAATTTGTATCGCTTTCATAAACTCATTCAGCTTCAAATTTCTGCCAATGGCTAGGGAACCCTTGTGGATATCACCTAGTGAAGTCTACGTAGACACAGTTTTGGGGTGCACTCACTGCTGAAGAAGCTGGCTGTGCTGAAGGGTCAACTGTGCTCGCAAAGTCTAGGCTTCTTCGTTTTGCAGTGTGGGGTATTGCTGCTGAAGTCAATGGTGTAGGTTAGTAGGAAGGAATTACGCTTTGAGTTCAACCAAGTAACAAGGGAATCTGAATGTATAACCAACTTTACAAACCTCTCAGTAAATATAGATATATTCTTGTTATAAATAATACTTAATTTTCAGAACTTAAAAAAAAAATGGACAGAGGACTGCACATTATCTTACTAGAAAATGCACAACACTAGTGTCAGACATGGGGAGGAAATGAGGAGAAAGATTTAGAGAGGTTTATTCCTCTAACAGGATTTATTGAGCTAGGTATTCTCTTTTTATTTAATGTGGAAATTGGTTTTACAAGGATATATATTTAGAAAATATTTTAAAATATGTTTATATAAACATAAAAATCTGTATTAGGAGTTGGTTTACCAGGATTCTGGGTGAGAGGGGGAGAGGCATTGAAGAGTCTGAGACAATTCACTCATTTTTTGTACAGGAAAAGAAGCACAGGTACTGAATAACACATAAATATTACTTAGGTGGCTATGGCTAGCAAGTTGAATTTTGAATAGGATTGCCATCCTGGAGACGTGTCACTGACATGGCCCAAGAAATACCAGCCTTGACTTGATCATTTTATAAATATTGTTGTAGTTGTATTTCCCCTATGTGTTTTTGCTGTCTCTTAAGCAAGATGATGCAGTGAACATTGAAACTTTTGAGATTCAGGTTAATTAATGTCCTCAGTAGGGACATATTGTCACGGTCCTGTAGAACAGTCTTACATAGCTAGCAGTTGGACAGAGCCCCATTCATTTCAAAGCTGAGGAGAAAAACATTATAATGTATTTATGATGAAATGAATTTAAAGTGTGTAACTAATATGTAATTTCCTGGCACTTCCCTGTCATTTTTGATGGTTATACAGAAAGAAGAATTCTCCCTCCTATTAAATTCCCCTCCCTTGTATTTTGAGGAAGTAACGTACCTCCACACTAAGTTAGAAAATTCAGACTGAATTATAGTACTCAATGTCACACACAAGCAGTTCTCTGGAATTACGAACTTAATGTTTTGCCTTTATGGAGCCGATACATAACCAATCAGCTGATCTGTCAACACAAAGAAAGCTAGAAAATTTTCAGAACTCATAAAAATGTGTCTGGTCATTCTGTGTGAGTTGTATCTAAATGAGTTGTTTTCAGTCGATAATACCAGTCTCTACTAAGAGGATTTCTTACCCCATGGTACCGATGTGCTCTTTTTCATGTTGATCCCTCTCATCAAAGATTTCTTCTTCAAAAGGTCATAGCTAATGCCTCTCATTGTATTGGAAATGTTGATTTGAGAAACACACTTTCTGTTTTCCCTAATGGATATATTTTAATATATAAACCAGGTGACATTTAAAAAAATTGGATTTGTATCATAAGGTTTTACTTGGCTTTTATTGCGCCTATTACGTGTGTTATTGGTATCTGTGTATAATGCAAACCTGATCTTCTGAGACTGAAAACTTCACTGTATCTTGTATTTCATCCCTCTGTGCCTCTCATCCCCGTTTACCTATCTCGGGTTTACAGATATCCCCCCAGAATGTATAAAGAATCCAGCTTTAGCTCTTAATTTTCTGCTATTCTGCTAGGTGGGTATGATCTCACCTTGCTTTCCCCTTTCCCCTTTCCCCTTTCCCCTTTCCCCTTTCCCCTTTC
>CM021770.1:6995768-7116823 GCA_011076525.1 Nettapus auritus | reverse complement strand
CTTTCCCCTTTCCCCTTTCCCCTTTCCCCTTTCCCCTTTCCCCTTTCCCCTTTCCCCTTTTCCCCTTCTGGCTTACAATCCTTAGTCTTGTTTCCTTTGATCAAATTCCTAGGTTTTCCTGGAGCTGACACTTCACAGATAAATCTGCTGGAGTTACTACCTCGGGTGTCTTTTTAAAGACAGTGCTCTGGGTGACAGGGAGCAGGGAGCTGGCCCAGATGGCTTCCAGAGGTCCCTGCCAACCTCAGCCATTCTGTGAGTCTGTGACAATGCCTTAGCAGGAAACAGTCAACAAGAGATTTTAAAATCATGCAGGGAAGAGCCATTTTATCGCTTTCTTCTCTTTTCTGTTGGTTGTTCTCCTGGCATGTTTGAATTCTGTGATATAAAGTGCATTTACGTCACTTCAGAGAGATGTTATGTTCCACCATTACTTAGGACAGCTTTGATTTTGATTGAGTGATGGTTTGAACGTGCCCCTCCCTTAATTCCAAAGTCTGCTTAGATATTTACAGTTTTCCCATGTATAAAATGCATATTTTTTATCCAGATGTTGGACAAAGGTCCGATGCCATGAAGGAGAAATAGCTTTATAAAGAGCTTTCTTATATTACTTTGTTTGCTGTTCTCCCTAGTGTCCAAGTCTGTGTTACAGATACAGAGTAGTATTTTAGATATGTTTTTTCATCCACAATTAGCGAAGGGAGGCTTCATCAGCTCCAGCAGAGAAAATGATTTCACCTGGCCCTTCCTCCTTTTAATTTCTCCAAACTTAATGGACATCTTTGCAGCTGAATGTCTATTTCATGAGTTCACACTGAGCACAAGCAATCACACTCATTATGGCTTCAATACCTGTTTTGTTTTGTTTTGTTTTCCCAGTTGATGGATGCCTATTATGTCATTGTATTCAGGCATTTGCAAGTTCTGTTTTCTGTGAATTTGTTTATTGACTGCTGGATAACTTTTCATGCTTTCACAGTGCAGCCAGCTACATAGTTAATGCTGTGAAAGGTGGCATATTACTATTATGGATGGAGTTATGGGAAAGGAGGCGTGATTTGATTGCTGAGTACAAATCAAGTGAGTTCTTGAATGCTTAGGAGTCCTACTGCAGCCTGTCTGGTGTACAGCCTTTGAGCATGAGCCCATCTTTTTAGTGCTTCCAAATAATGAAATAGAGTCGTAACTTCCACGTGCAGTGTCACAGGAATCTGGAATAAATGTATTATTTTATTGGCCTACTTACATAAAACTTACTTATGGGAGCTGTAAGTAGTCTTAAAGGATGGATTACAAATTAGTCCTTTCAGGATTTCTTTTGTGGCTAACATAAACAGTTTGCCTGAGAAATGAAAAAGCAGGCAAGTATTACCTTGCCCTGCTGCAAAGTTTTGCATTTTTAGAATGAAGGAAAAAGAATAATAAAATACTCTAAAAGTATAAAAAATCAGTGATAGTGAGGGCTCAATAACTACCAACTGGCGATGTGTCCAGGTTCTTCCCTACCGCCTTGCCACTGCTGCAGATGCCACGGTTCAGCAATTTGGTTTGAGTGATGAGGCAAAGAAAAAAAAAAAATCCTCTTCCAGGTATTTTCAGCATAGAATTACCAATTTCGGAGTCTTATCATTTGTCTCCAATAAGGACAGATGAAAGCCGTGGATGTTCAGTGGGGATTTTCTGCCTTTTTTTCCCATTCAGAGATAATTTATGTACGTAGAGGATATAATGAGGATACTAAATTAAGTGTGTCTGTGTGTGTATAAATAAAATTGGTTTGTTACCCATTTGCCAGCATTTTGGCTCAGCTGCAGCAGAGACTATCATGACTGCTTTAAAATTGATTAGACAATTTAACTTGTAATTTAACTCTGGATATGGTAGAGAGAGATAAGCCTGCAAATAGGGGTATAAAACATGAATCTTGCAGTTCTTCAGCTGATCTCAGTAAAGCTAGCATTTGTGTTTATTCTTTGGCTTTGTAGAAATTTAATGTCTTATGCTTCCAGTGTGACCTATGCACATGAGTGGTCTTTGACTTTTTCTAAGGGTCAAGAATCACTGAGCCCTATTGCTTGCTATAGAAATAAGCTGGTTTGTTGCCGTTGTTGGAACAGAGGTGTTTGTGTAGCACACAGGGATGACATGCATAGTTGTTGGGTTTTTGGCAGTGAGACCAGGTTTGTTTCACTACTAGCTTTTGTATAATTTTCTGCCTGAAAGAAAGCAGAGAGCAGTGTTTCTATCATGTCCTGCAGTGGCACCCACTGTTGAAGCAACATGAATGCACAACAAAGCAGCCATTTTAATTGGAAGCTGATCTGTTTTAATTTGATATGAAGCTATTCAGAGCGACATTTCCTACGCTGCTTCTGTTTTCCATTCCTGTATGTATTGTGATGTTTCATCAAAGAAAGACGAATTTAGCCTCAGTGAAGTGGGAAGACGATTAACATGAAAGCAGCTTGTTCTAAGGCCTTCCCCACCTATTTTCATATCCTAACAGTACTAACTTCTTGTCAGCCGGACTTTTGGATGCTTTAGGGAAAATACATTATATTTTTGAGTAAGTTCAGCTGTTATCTGTACTTTTAGTAGATTTCATATTTCCCAATGTTGTCTGTTCTTTAATTGATGCTGGTATAAGGAAGAAATGGTTTCAAGTGGATATGCTTTCCAGTATGAAAACCAGTTCAAACCATATACCAAAGCAAAGGTGAGAAAAAGGCAAGGTTACCTTGTTAGTCAGCTGGATCTGTGTGGGGGGAAAGCTGGTCTAGTACCTGCATCCTTGGTCATTACCAGGTTCCTAATACTGCCTGTCAATTCAATGGCTTTTGACATTCAGAACTACACAATTAAGTATAAAAATATACATATGCATTACATATATCACAGGTAATTCATATTCTAAATACAAGGGAAACTGGAATATTGCTTGCTGGTGATGACTGTGAGATGTTTAATTTACTTCATACTCTGTTATATTCTGTGTGTATTTCAAAATCTCTAAAATTATTTTTTCCACTTCCAAAGAACTTTAAAGATTTCAGAAAAGTTTTTTATTATGGATTTTGTGGCATCAAGGAAGTACGATTCTATGGTTCTATGAAAAGGATGAGGATCACAGCCATCTAAACATTACTTCCAAAATTATATACAAAACAGTAGCCATTTATGGGAACACTTTTGCTCTTTAACTGTCATCAGTGTGCTCTGAAATCTTTTTTTCATCTTGGTTACTTCAAGTCAGTGGTCATTACTGCTTTGCACGTCTCCTGAAGTTTAAATCACCTTGGCCATTGAGAGGTGCGGAGTGTACAAGCTCAGTTATGAAGCGACGCTGCACACTGAAGTATGATGGATACGTATGGCAGCGTGTGCTCGTGTCCTTATTCAGTCATTCAGTGTCTTGGGATCTGAGTCCCTCCAGCTCTGTAGGTCTGAGAACCTCAGCAGCGTCACCCCATCTTCTGCTTAACCACAAGGCCTTGCTCCTGGACGAGCAATCATATGTTACTTCTCAGTGTACCTGGTAGAGCTTTCAGTCATTTTTCAAATACACAGTGCTTACAAAACAAAACAATGCTGTTTTCTCCCTGCTAGCTTTTGAAATCTCATGGAGGGAAAAGCATGTACTGTGTATTTTGTATGAACAGAAAGCCTTCAGTAATGACTGGTATTCCTGAGTCTATTGCAGTCAGTGCAGCTGTTGAAAAAGTCCCTGTGGCTGGAACAAATAGCATAGCGTTTTGAGGAAGACCACACACTTTCAGACTTGGATATTGATTTAAAAGGAGTGGGGGTGATGGGGGGGGAAGGGCAATAAGATATTTAAAAAATAGAAGATGTGTTGGTTTTAAATATATCAAATGAAACAAAAATAGGAAAAGAATCATTACTGGTTCTTCAAATCAGCATCAGTAAAATTGCTTTGTTAGAATACAACCTGGAAATATATGGATTTCTCAGGCACTGTAACTGAATTTCACGTATCCATGTGGAGAGTTCTGAACAGCCAGAACGACCTGAACAATTGTTGATGTAACTCTTTGATAACACACGCTGATAGGTTGAAAAGTCCCTAATGATTTACAAGTCACACATTTTATTATCACCACTGACCGGATCCCTTTGTGTCCAGTTTTTTATCAGTTATGATGGATGTGTATAATGCTACCTCTTGCTATACTTAGATGTGACTAAAAATAATTCCAATAATGTGTTCCCCACCTGTCTCTGGTCCAACTGTAGCATGGTCTCCCTGCCTTTCACCTCTGGACACAATTTGGGTGTTTTCCTTACTTTTTTTTTCTCCTTTGTTTCTTTGTATTCTTATTTAAGGGTGTGTGGGGTTTTTGTTCTCTCCCACCCCCCCTGCTTCTTCATTCCATCTCTTACATCATTTTCTCCTTTTTTTTTTTTTTTTTTTTCTTTTTACCCACTTATTTTTCTCTTGTCTTTCAGGTCTTTTGTATTGTTTGCTAGCTTTTGAATTGTGTGTAACGTAGTACAAGATCACGTAATGTTTCTGAGTCATACTATTCACTGGATGCTGTGCAATAAGTTGCAGGGTTGCCCTGGAACTAAGGGAAGACATAATTTTGGTACCTGTGATGCTTCTAGGGAGTCAGTGGACATTTGTTCATTATGTTCAGCATATATGCACTTAGAGATGTTAGGAAAAACAAAAAAAATGAACAACAACAACAAAAAACACAACACCCTTCCTAAGGAAACTGCAGGGGGTATCAACTGGGCAATAGAAAAAAGACAGGAAAATGACGCTGGTGTATACGACCCTTTTACTATGGCTCAATAAACGACCCCTTTGTTAATTGTTTCATTGTAGAGGAGAGTATTTTACATATGTGTTTGTATAGACATCATCTATAAACCTCAAGGAGGGTGGTTTTACTTTGAGCTTGAAAAATACTTTTAGGACACATGTGATTTCTATTTGTATTTATTTTGTGGACAAGTATGGATAGGGCCATTATGTTAACTGAACTGTGGACATTGCCGGCATCTTAACTAAGCATTGTAGCACCAGAAAACTTCAGATGTTTCTTTTTCTCAAACTGTAACTGCACAAAATTGTGGTATTACCCAGTCTATGAAGCCCACTTGTGTGTTACTAGTGCTTGTTCACATGAGGAATGCCATCCCTTCTCAGTATTTCTCGTCATTCAGCATGAGGCTTGCATAATTGTGCCTTACCATTGCTTCTAAGTACCACCTATGAGATTTTGTTAAAGGCTGTTAGAGGTGTCATCATATAGGACCACAGAAAACAGAATGTAGTAGGACTTCAATTGATCATTTTTATTTTTATTTTTTTTTATGCAGGGAATAAATCACAAGACAGCGGGATTGCAGAGATGGAGGAACTTCCTGTCCCACACAACATCAAAATAAGTAACATCACGTGCGATTCCTTCAAGATTTCTTGGGACATGGATTCTAAATCCAAGGATCGCATCACTCATTACTTCATTGATCTCAACAAGAAAGAAAACAAGAATTCCAACAAATTTAAACACAAGGTAATTTTTAAAATCGAGGTGGAAATGCATGACTTTAAATAGATGAATCTCAGTGGTTTATTAACTGTTCAAAACCAAGTATGGGACATCTGGCCAAGGTGGGTTCGAGTAATCTGACTGGCAATATTTTTTTTACATAGAATACCTCCATTTAAACCTTATGTGCATATACACACAAACACATTTGTTTCATAGAGAACAGAATATTACCTTTTCTATTTCATTTGAAACTAAAACAGTTTTAGAAGCTGTACAATTTATTGTAAGACAGACATTTTTATTCCTGGCTAGTTCTTAATCACTATTTAAACAGTTTGTTTTCTGTGCCTATCCTCAATCAGTGACAGACCCATAATGGCAATACATGTTGTTTCAACAGAAGAGTCAAAAATTCTAATGCACTTCTAGGAAGGCTTCCAGCAATCTTAGGTTGCAGCATTCAGCACTGTGACCTGAATATTCATCTGGCCTCTTTCTTTAAACCACTGATGGAGAGACATACTGAATGTATTGCTGAGTCTATTGTTATCAAATACAGAAAAATTTGCTTCACACTTAAACAGTTCAAATACTGAGATGTCTATAAACACGGAATGAGATAGAAAAGGAGATTAAACACTACAGTCATCTGTAAATTAATTATCTGCAGTCTTGACAAGATCCCTACAAGATAAGGTTAGCCAAGGCACAAATAACCATCCAGACAAATATGAGAGCTCTAATTTTACTAACACCTAAATTACTCTTGGTGTATAAACCAATGGGACAATCAGAAAACTTTACTGCAAATACTGTGAGACTATTTTTCATGTGACCCCTGTTCACAGCATGTGTGTAACCTTCCATTTATGCTTCCTTATTTGATTTTTTTTTTTTTGGTCATTTTTAACGTGGTTGTAAATGGCATGTTCATTAAGCGTAACAAAAATCACTTACTGCTTTTTGAATCACTTACTGCTATTTGAAATCAAGGATTTCACATGTTTGGCCAAGATGCTGCAGTTGCTAGGAAGTGGTACGCAAAGCACTACCAAATTTAATATTATAATAGTCTTTACTCTGATCCAGTTTTAATTGTGGTAATGAATGATTTGTGTTGTTTTTTTTCCTTACTATTAGTACATTTTGACTGGCAGCCTTTGAAGTTCAATTCCTATTCCCATTTTATGCTGCAAGAATAAATACGCCTTCCACTATAAATGTTTACTGAGATGGATTTGTCTTAGTTGTTTCATTTTATTAATTTACATGTTTTTCATTTATATGCATAGTGGTGTTAATTGTAAAATTTGTTTTTGTAAAAGGTAGAGCCACTCTAGCAGACCAAATGCTACATTCTCTTAAAAATCTTTATTGCAGTGATGAGACTAGTGTTAAAAATGAGGAAAAATGTTTGTAGTAATATTAAAAAGCTTACTCAGCATAAGGGTAGCATGAATGTCTCCAAGGGCCTGTTTCTCTCATGGGGTGGTAAGCTCAGCTATTTTGTAACCTGTAGAGAGGTAGCTGCTATATGAGATGGTTGTGAGTGGAAGTGGGTTGGGATGTAGATTTAACCTGGTAAATGGATGCTGTACTTCGGTAAATAGTGTTTATTTCCTTCTGGAAGAGCAAACGTGAATGCTTTATCCTTTCAATGCGTTTTCTGTTGGTAAATACATACTCAACTTGTTTAGGGTACATGTTGTTTTATTATGTAAGACTATTGTTATATTTGGGAAGGAGGAGATTGGTAGTAGTATGTAAAGACTAGAATATGGATGTATGATTACTCCCATATACTAGATTGGGAAATGAGGCTCAGATATGCAGCAAAGCTAGGTGTGTTCAACTCCTGCATTGTGTCCTACAGCAGACTTGGCAAAGGGAAGGATGAGATGAAATGGAAGAAACTGAAAATTGAAATCAGCTTCTTTAGAAAAGAAAAGGGACTACAGAACATGCAGGCTTTTCTTCCCCAAAAGAGTGAGGTAGTATGACTGGTATACCAGTATAGTGGTGTACTGGTTTTGGGTGCCACAGTATAAGAAGGAAGTAAAGCTATTAGAGAGCATCCAAAGGAGGGCTACAAAGACGGTGGAGGGTCTAGAGGGCAAGACGTGTGAGGAGCAGCTGAGGTCCCTTAGGTCCCTTGGTTTGTTCAGCCCAGAGCAGAGCAGAGTGTGCCCAGAGAAATTTCAACATGAACATTTTTTCCTGAGGTCAGCATAGTGATCTTATAAGAAGACAAACAGAAAAGGTTTTGCTTAGAAAAAGAAAAATAAATTCAATTTATGAAAAGCATAATTCTTCCCATCCCCTCCCTCTCCCCCTCCCATCCCATCCCCCTACCCCACCATGTTAAGAGAGAAACCCCTCTAAGTGATGTTGTGGCTCTGGGTGTTCTGGCCTCTTCTGGCGCAGTTCAAAGAGTTTCTTGATGCACAGCTGGGAGGTAAGGCTTTGAGCCTTGGGAGTAATGAGGCTTTTAGTGTTGTGTGAACACTCAGAAAATTAATGGGGGCAAAAACCGCTACAGTGTTATGGGCACAGAGAGCAGACCCAGGTGGAGTCTGTTTTTACCACAGCCAAAGAAAAGATGACAGGAAGACTAATGAGTGGAACTGTAGCAGCTGCTAACTGCATTAGCATTGGTAAATCCAGTTCAGTGGGATGCCCTTACAATGTAGTTCTAGGGTGGTAACTTTACATGTCACTTTTTTTTCCTCCCAGTATTTTTTTTTTATATATTATTTATTTCAGAATACAGAACTTAATACAGAACTTACACAATACAGAACTTAACATAGAAAGTTTTCTACAAGATGTTTGTAATTTGATTTAAATTAAAATTAACATAAAAAGAAACCAAAATATCAACAAAATCTTACCCCTGATCATCAGACAATCACATTTCAGTTTTGTAATGTCACAAGCTGCTAGTTTTACAGTTTTTTAATATAGAAACTGAAGAAAAATGATAAAAAGAGATTTTTCCATAATAGAAAATGTTCAAAAAAATTCCTCCATGTCTTGCTTACAGATCATGAACAGAATGTGTCTTTCTATTTTTTTTTTTCTCCTTAAGGGTCTGCTTTGCTAGAATTTATAGGTGGGTAACTACTGACTAGCATTTATATATGGATAGCTATGGATATTACCTAAAATGTCTACTTTTTGCATGGCAGCTATCTTACTGTTCTGTGGTTACTGGTAAATGGTACAAACTGGTACAAACACCTCTCACTCTCTCACAGCTTCTCAGCTATGCTGTGTAGAGTCATTCAACTTCACTGTGAGTCCTTTTACCCACAGTTCTAGTATAAATTATCCAGTCCATTTTTTCTTCCCCTTGGTGGGCCTTGGTGCTACAGAAGCTAACTATTTCAACAACAAGAAGTAGCTATGCTTCTGTATACCTACAGTAGGAGGTATACTTCTGTGTTGCACTATCATGGGATGTGCTGACAGAACATCTGAAATGTGGGGGAGCAAGAGGTGTGATGATAAGAAGAGAACATTTAGCTATATGTTCGATTTGTTCTGGCCATTCCCTGTGCATATTTTGAAACGTAAAGTGCGCAAAGTTACTCTGCAACATGTTTGATTTTCTCTGTTCAAGGTGGAAGATACCAACAGCAATATAGATGGACTCAATGACTGCAGGAGGAATCTTGCTTGGTTGCGCTGAAAGAAAAGCTTGTCAATAAGAGCCCAAGTAGTACTTAAATTAAGATGTCCTCATGCTCTGCTTGCATGCTTAAGCATAAATTACCTTAGTCTGAATTGTGTGTTTGGGCTATCCATAATGGTCTGTATTCATATGGAACCACAAATAAACTCTTATGTGCCAGTTACCAGTGTAGCTTTTAGAGCAGACCTCAGGCCGTTGTCCTAGGCCGCTCTGTTAACTTCACTGCACCAATGGATTGTGAGATGTAGTTAATACTTACACAGAAGAGCCAAGGGTTGGGGAGTGGTGGTGGATTGGTTTGGTTGTTGTGCTGACTTTTTTGTGGTGTTGTTTTTTCTTGTTTTTTTATTTTTATTTTTATTTATTTTTTATTCCCATCAGGATGTACCAACTAAATTGGTCGCCAAAGCTGTTCCTTTGCCTATGACGGTCCGTGGGCACTGGTTCTTGAGCCCAAGAACAGAATACACAGTAGCAGTGCAGACAGCATCAAAGCAAGTTGACGGTGATTACGTTGTTTCTGAGTGGAGTGAAATCATTGAGTTTTGCACAGCAGGTAATGTTGCTTAGAAAACAATGCACCATAGGATGTATGCAATTAAGGCTAGCTTTGCTGCATAAATGCATTAGCCATCTACCAGTGTGCAGTAGCTTGGTAGGCTTAATAGTTACATTTGGAATGTGCAATACTAGCTTTAGGCTTTGTATGCACTCTGGTTTGATGCATTAATGAGAGGAGGGAAGCAGCTTCAGTGCCCCTTTGTGTTCCACAATAGCTTAGCTGCCCAGAACTGCTGTGTCTTGTACCATTGCTTCTTTCAAACCAGGAAAGGAGATTGGTGAACTGCACTGGAGCAGGGCCACTTGTGTGCCTCTTATTGCCTGCATGCAAGCCCCAGCAGAGATAAGACACCGGCAGCTCCCTAACAGACAGCTTGCTTAAGCCATTCTGCTGTCATCCCTTCTTTGCGTGCTGCAAAGCCTGAGTACCACCAATACCCTGTCTCAAGGACTAGTACATGTACCTTTAGCCTGTCACTGATTTATAAACATCTTCTGTTGGATGAACATCACCCATCAAACCGCCTGCCTGTTGAGAGTTGTAGCAAGCTCTCTGTGAAGCCCATGTTGGTTGAGATGTAGTTTAGGCTGCGTCCTAAGCAAGATTTAATTATGTGGCTCACAACCAGGTACCCTGCAGCAAACTTTTTATCAAATGACGTAAGTCAGAGGGCAATTCTGAGCTCCTCTGCATTTCCCAAATACAAGGAAACCACCTTTAACACAAGAAATCCCAAGGTGAGAGTTACCGGAGGCTTACAAAGTGTTCATGGGGAAAGGAGTGGGGAGGATCAAATATGTACCTTCCTGCCAATTGTCTCTTGCTTCTGCTGGAAACTGATGCTGAGCTTGATAGCTGCTCGATAACTGCTGTGTGATGTGAGGTATGTTATTTACGCTGTGTTCCCAGTTATCCCTGTAGTTTTGAAGAGCATTGTGTTTTTTCTCCCGTCTTATACTAGCAGATCTGTCTTTTCTTCCTCAGATTATTCAAAAGTTCACCTAACACAGCTTTTGGAAAAAGCTGAAGTGATTGCAGGCCGTATGCTTAAACTGTCTGTTTTTTATCGGAATCAGCACAAAGAATACTTTGATTATATCAGGTAAGAAAGTAAACATATGCAAAATTGTTTGGCAAATTACAGTAGTAATGAAAATAAGTAAATGGAGGCAGCTGTGGTAAAGTTGGAGCAGAATGTTTGTGCACTATTGCCAGTTCTGAAGAAGAGAAAAATAAAAAGTAACTAATTTCTTCCACCTTGTCTTGTTCAGCACTTTGATTAGGAAAAAAGTTTGTGTTTTAGAGCAGGAATTTAAGTACTCAGGGTCTCCAGCCTCATTAAACTGCCTATGATATTATAAGTGTTTAGTAGCCAAATACTGCCGTTGTATTAAGAAAATCACGGTGAGATGTCTAATAGTATGAATGCACAATTGTATGTATCAGTAAGTGTTGGCCAGTACATAAGAGTTCTATCTGTCTCATGTATTTGCTCTGCACGTACAATCACCCCATTTCTGTGCCCAACTGGCGTAACTGGGGCTCTGTAATGCAAACCTTAATTTACAGATCATGTTTGTGTGGGGAGGAGGGATGCTTAGACAATTTGAGAACACTGTGCTTCAGTTGGAATGAATAAATGAGATAGCTGGAGGTAGGTTCCTTATTCCTGCATGGAGAGCCAGTGTGACCTTGCACACACAAGCAGAAGCACCATTACAGTATAAAAGACGACATTTCAATGGAAGGAGTCAAAGCTCACGTACATGACTGAGCAAGAACAGCCACCATGCAGCAGTAACCTTCTGTTGTTAGAAGAACGTGGATGAGAGGTAAGTGGCATAACAACTTCTGTTACAGCACTGGTGCTGGGGCTGTTCCTGTGCCACATAATTCCAGTTTTTGGTGCATTTCGCATTAGTACCTCCATAGAACTAATTTTTTAAAAAAACTGGTGAAGAAACAAAATATTCTGTAGGTCCACCTCCAAAAAGCAGAGTCCACCACCCTTGGAAATGTTCCTCTTTGTAGTCATGAGTACATACGGGATTCTGTGATTGTCTTATATATTCCAGAGCATGGGGTTTCCTCCTTCCTTTGTGCTTTGGGAGAATTGCGTTGTTGCACATCAATAGAGTTGCATATTCAATGGAGGTAGCAAATTAATTGCATTTTAAGGTCTCTGAGGACCTAGTAAATCTACTGCCATCTTGGACTAGGACTAGATACCATGGAAGGGAAATTCCTGTGCTGTTTCTGATTCTCTTACAGCTTTATTTTCAGCTGTGTAATCATAATGTGCTCACTCTTGTGTTCACAGAGCTTAAAAATTGCTACTGAGGTACATTTATAACTGTGGGTTTGGCCTTTTTCTGCCAAATGTGACTCTTTAATTGATTGCACTGTATCTTTTCCCTCCCTCTTCTTATGGTCTTTCTTGGGTTGGTACAAATGAAGTCTAAATTTGTTGTCCTGTTAGTGAGTTAAAGAGCCAAAAGGCTGAGTTTTGCCAGGTCAGTATAAAGCTAGGATACCTGTACCTGTCTAACAGTGGTCTTTTCTGATCAGAAATGTACTAACATGGTTGCAAGGGTTAGTCCTGCAAGGCAGGACTTACGAATGGTGTGTTACAAACCCTAATCACATGCTTCCTTTTAGGAAAAATTCCTTTGTCGTACCATTTTTTCCAGTAGCCTCTGTGGTGTCATAACTAGTAAACAAGTTTGAAAAAGCTTATAGGGTAGCTCTAGTAGTACCAATGGCCAATGAGCTAAAGGTAGGAATACCCCTAAATGTAGGGATTTGAAATGTGAGCCTGAAAGAAGCACACACTGCTGCTTCCCTCGGCTGGAAGTGCAATAAAGCATCTCAGCTCCCTGGGGAAGAGTGACCTATAATTAGCATAATTGGCCACTGGATGTCAGTATCTTGCCACAGAAATAAAGCTGCAAGCCTGTTTCCTCAGGTTGCAGAGTGGTTATTCAAGCTGATTTTTTTTTTTTTCCTTAGCATTCACTTCAGTCATAATATACCCATTGTATCTCACTCTCCTCCTCCCCTCCCCTGAAAAGCTCAATGTTTTGTATAATAGGGCTTGAGACAATAACTATTTAAATAGCCCAGAAAACCTCTGAACTTTAACTTAAGCATAAAGTAAGATATGCTTCTGAGAAGACTAGAAATAATGGGGGGGACGACACCCAGAATTGGAGACATTATTGTGTTGATGATTAGAACTTTCTTACATTGTTACTTGTATGCTGAATGTGTTTGCTTTGACTGCTACCTCCAGTTTAACCAGGTAAAACCTTTTCTCAGACAGCACCATTTTACCTGGTATTTACCTGGTAAAGAGAATTAAAACTGTTCTCTCTTGCTCCTCTTCTCAAGAAAAAAAAAAGGGGGGGGGGGGAGATGTAAGACTCTACAACCCCAAGGCCTCCTTTATCTCTCAATGTGCATAAATGCAGTTTTTAAGGGTGAAGGTCTTTAAAGGTAAGTTTTTTTTTATAGGACTTAAAAGAGGGAATGTTTCAGTTTCTGGCATTAAATGGTTGCAGGAGCAGAGATAGCCGAAGCTGTTGCTGCAGCACATACAGAGAAGCATGGGTCACAAGTTTTGGGGAACGCCTTTGTTGTACCTAAAATCTCTGGTGCTACAGAGGACTAAGAGGAGTGTTAAGATTGTCCTCATAAATTTAGCAGCCTAATGCTGCTGAGTGCAATTTAGGATTTAGAGGTTTAAAAATTCACTTGTAACATTGAATATTTCTTTTCAGTGTAACCAAACTGAGCTCAGCTTGCAAAAAAAAAAACAAACAGTCATGTATATTTTTGTACCTTAGGACTAGTAACTGCAGGAGCTGGATACCAACCAAAGTGGAAACTAACCAAATTACCTAATTAATCCTGTGCCCAGCTCTGCTTTGACTGAAGTCACCTGTAGAAAAATTACTCCTGAAATTACCATTTTGGGGAATAAAATAAATATATAAAATATAAGTAAAAATACAAATATATAAAATATAAGGTATAAATAAAATATAATATGTATTTATATTATGTATAATATACATTTATATATTATATATTTATATATTTTATATTTATATAATGTAAATATATATACATATAAATATATATAAATACAAAATATAAATGTAAAAAGAATAAAATGTATAAAGCATAATATAAAAAAGAATAGCAGATATCAGGCAGTGTGTTCCCTCCTATAATGTCTCTGAGAAACATAATTCAGAAATAATGTTGGCAGCATTCCTACATGAACTATATACTGCCTATGCTAAAAATATGCATTAACTAACACTAGGTTCAGCATATTGAGATTCACTTGCAATTTTCAACACGTGATTAAAGTGAACTATGATTATTGTTAGAATTTTAGTGGAAAGCTGAACAGATCAGCTAATGGACGCTATTGGTGCTTTGGGGACTTTCTGGTTTGTGCTATTGTTTGCCTTCTTTCATAGAATACTGATCCAGCTCACAGCTGACAGAGAAGGTAGACTGGAAATTCAATTTTTTTCCCTTGAGCTGGAGTTACACTACCCCTTTCTGAGTCTAGCTTCACTTGAGTTTCTTGGCCTGAAAATAATGACACTAACCACAGCTGTCAGTGTTTAATGGTTTTCCTTTGTGTCTCTTCTGTACTGTTACCGAACAGCATGAAGTTCTAACTTACCACTCTCTTAATGTGTTACACAATAAACAATAGCAGTCATTCATTTGTAGAGAGCACCATGGGAACGCTCTGCAGCCTTCTGTTAAGGATAACAGTGGCAGCCATGGCTCTCCAATCAGCGGGAAGTTGGAAGGCATCTTCTTTAGCTGCAACACCGAGTTTAACACTGGGAAACCACCACAGGATTCACCGTATGGAAGATACAGGTTTGAGATTGCAGCTGAAAAACTCTTCAACCCAAATACTAACTTGTACTTTGGAGACTTCTACTGCATGTACACAGCCTACCACTACGTCATTCTCGTTATCGCCCCTGTTGGATCACCAGGAGACGAATTCTGTAAGCAGCGCCTTCCTCAACTAAATATAAAAGATAATAAATTTCTGACCTGTGATGAAGAAGATGGTGTAATGGTTTACCATCATGCCCAGGATGTTATTCTGGAAGTCATTTACACTGATCCTGTGGATCTCTCCCTCGGCACAGTTGCAGAAATTACTGGTCACCAACTAATGAGCTTGTCTACTGCAAATGCAAAGAAAGATCCCAGCTGCAAGACCTGCAATATCAGTGTTGGACGTTAAAAATTCCCTCGTTACTTAGGAGCCTTCAAACCTCTGTTGCCCATTTCCATAGTCAGACATTTTTGTCAGAAGCATGCATATGCCGCTGTCACCAAAAGTAAACATGGGTCTTCAAAATCTCCAATAGTGTTTTTAGTATTTCTTCTCTTCCTCCTTCCCTTCTGTTCACCCAATGCTTTAAATGATTAGAAGTCCTGGATTTTTTTTTTTTCTGGCAACCATTTATACCTAGATGCTGCAAAAAATGTTTTCTGTTTCTTGCCAAACGTAACAAAATCCTATATAAACTGCTTTAGCAAAACAAAAATAATGGCTTATAAATGGTGTTTAAATATGCATTCATTTTAACTACTGAACAAATACTGGGATAACTCCAAACAGCATGAAAGGTTGTAACTGCAGCATGATTTAAATTTCAAATCCTAGAAATGTCAGCACTTCCAACGTGTTGTTTGACAGTGTTATTTATGTTATTTATATTAGCTAACTGAAAACAGAAACTGTGTCTTGACATAATAAATATAATAGAAAAATATTTTATTTGTACTGTTGTATAAAATATTATACAATCATATAGAATATATAGATCACATTTTAATATCAATTGTATACATGTCATGAAATCATTTTCCCTTATCAAAGATGTAGTTTGTAAACTTCAAATAGCTCTGTATCTGTTCCTGTTGCTCTAGATGACTTCAATTAAAACAGATTTACGAAGGAGACCATTCTGATTCATAAAAGTTATAAATTATTAAATCAGTACACTGAAACAACGAACCTCTAAGAAATAAAAAAAAATCATTTTTAGTCATCAGACTTTTTCCTCCAAGCTACTTGAAACCAGGTACGTACATCTTCAAAATCATGCTGAGCCATTACATACAATATAAGTAGAAACGTGGTTGGTACATAATAAGCTTTATAAAATGAAATTTTTCTTACCAAGATAGATAGAAAACAGGTTGCTGATACTATGTGGTCAATACAAAATGACAGTTAAAGCAGAACACTAAACATGAGTCAACTTACTGAATTCCCTTTTTCTGTCTTCATTCTTCCTTCCTTTATGTCTGGGATAGGTATTTCCCCGAATCCCTGGTTTTCATTTGCAGTGCAAAAATGTTGATAAGCCTTCTGTTAACAGTTCACTTTTAACACAAATGGTTTATCACAAGTAGTGAAAAAAAATTCTTAATATTACAAAGTGTGGTGCTCTGAAAGTTAAGAAAGATGCATAATTCCAATGGAAAAATATCTTTTTTATAATCTTATTTATAGTAAATGAGAAGTCTAGCGTTCCTCATCAGATAACTGTAACACTCAATTATATGCCATGTACTTTAATCTATCCAAAATATCTTAGCATAATGCAATAATCTAGTCTTGTCTTTTATATATATATATCTATATGGTAATTTATAACACAGGAAATACTTTGACATTTTACAAAGTGCATGCTTCTAAACAAGCTTTGGTAATTAGAAAAGCAAATTAGCATCAGGCAAAATAAAGTGCAAAAGTTCAATACAGAAATGAAAAGTAGCATGTAGTTGACCTATTTACTGAATTTGATGTACCACAAGCCAGGTCCTGTAAACCATAGTGAAAAGGACAGCATCCAGTACCTTTGTTTTTTCTCTTCCCAGTAGACTACCTGTTTATTTTGCCAAATGCTTACTCTTAGTTCTAAAAAAAAAATAAAAAAAAATACTATATCCATCATTTGGCAGTCATATTCCTTCTTTTTTTTTTTTTTTTTTTTTTTTCTTTTTGCATAGGCAGCGTCACTTTGCTCTACTCCCAGAATTACAGACCAAATCCTGTCACTGGTTTTGTGTACGCACCTTTCTTTGAAGCTACTGGAACTGAATGGCAACCCTGTCTTGAAAGCCAGTGTATGTTCATGAGTGAGTTTGTTTGGTTTAAGCTCATGGCTCCTTTAATCTAGTGAATCAGCACATTGAGAACCAACAGCAATAGTTAATTACAGTGCGTGTAAATCCTGCTAAGAAATGTGTGGTACATTACCAAATACCAAGATATACTACAAACCTGGAGAGCATTTCCTCACCCTTTTTAAACCTAAGAACAGGTCAAACTGTGTCTCAACAATACTTCAATGTCCTTTTAATTTCTAACATTGTCACAGTGCACTTCAAGGCTTTTTCAAAAGGAAAAAAATATATACTATAGTTCACTCACCCGCACTTAACATTCTCATATATTGCTGTCCTCGCTCATACCAGCTCGTATAATTGGTAAAGTGCATCAAAAGAATCTCAGTGTGTCAAATAATTGTGCAGCAGACCAAGACCTGTAAGACAACTGCCTCATTTTTTTTTTGTTACTGTTCTTGTTTGTTTTGCTAGAGAATAACACCACTTCATTGCATTAATTTCAAATTGTTTTGGAAACATCATGCTTACTGATGAGAACCTCTAAG
Organism: Nettapus auritus; assembly: GCA_011076525.1. Lineage (NCBI taxonomy): Eukaryota > Metazoa > Chordata > Aves > Anseriformes > Anatidae > Nettapus > Nettapus auritus. The sequence goes on along the minus strand of CM021770.1, from coordinate 7,099,306 downwards.
AGCCTGATTTTGGCTTTTGTGTGCTTGTATTCAGAGTATTCCTCTGCCATTGGTACACGATCTTCTTTTAGAGGACTCCTATTAAAAGCAAATAAATAAAAGTACAATCACTTCTATGACTAAACAGAAAAAATAGTCTTTAAAATGAAGTCTGCAACAACTAATGAGGTTTGGGTCAGATATATATATTTTTCCTAGCAGTAGGTGAGTTAAGTTAATTTGAAAGGACCAAAACAAAAAAAACAACCTCTCACAGACAGAAATGAAGTGGATTTTAAATATTAACTTTTCCTATGTCAGGTAATTTTATTTCTAGTCAGCTATGCAAGTGTATTACTTCATTCTAAAATACACGGGAAGTTATTAGGCATTGCTTCGAAAACTGTTACCAGAATACTACCTTTTCAGCAAAAGTTTGTTAAATAATGGGAGGATAACGACCAAAAAGTGAAAAGTAATATTTATGGGTGAAAGAAACAGCAGTTTTTTATATCTAGCCTTTTAGAAATGGCCAAACCTCCCAGTGAAGTCCCTAGAGATTGACATCTTCAGGAAGCCTGTTTAGCAGACTCGCTATACCTCAGGGAGATCCTGTGCTGCCATGCTGCATGGTTTATGTCTAGTACAGGCATATTCTGGGAAGATCCCCGGAGCCAGAAGGCCATCAGGGATGCCCACATCCTCAGCATAACAGGGAGCTGGCTATCTCCACAGAGACCCATCACCTCCCTGTTAACTTCCAGTCCCAGACTGCACTTTCTTTGGTCTGCTCACCTAAGAGTACCTTCTCTAGCAGAAACAAACGTCTGAAGAGGTGCCCAGAGGGGAAAAGGAGAAGGAATTTGTCAAGTTGGTTTATTTACCTTCCTGTCTGCTTGTAGAATTGTTCTTCAAACTCTCTCAGAGCCTTGCGAAGCCTTTTTTTATCTGCTCTTGTTTCTCGGAGATGTTCAAGTAGAACAGGCCTGTAAAACAGAGGCAAGACCATGAAAACCCCGATTACCTGGAATCCCTGTAAAAGCAATGGTTTGGGGCAATAGCTCCTGCTGTTGGCCAGGTGCTCATCTCAGTGCCCCAAGCATTCTAACATATCCCTCCAAGTACGGCTATCACTGCTTGTACAGTCAATCACGTGATCAAACAGTTGTGTTCCTTCCCGTTTACTACGGTTAGTCGCACCCTTCTAATAAAGTGAAGGCAGAGACTCTGTGGACAACATGGCAAGAAAAGCTTTTCAGGACTGAGGCTTGTTATTGGGCCTAGTCCTATGTGGGGACTTGACAGGGCTCAGTGGCTTACAGCAAACTCCTTACATTCTCTCTCTCTCTTAATAAATAAAATCAATAGCAAAGCCCTACTCTGAAAAGCAACTGTTACCAGATATTACTGTGATTTATTAGAACTGCTAGCGGTACCCAGAATATATTTTTTTTTCTCTTTTAGGATATGTTTTAGCTGGTATTATTTGGAGAATAAGGTTTCTTTTAAGCAGAGAAATAATTGTTTGTTTTGCTATACCCCCTACTATATTTTTTCCTAAGAACACAACATACAGAAATATCTTCACAGAAATTGTGAGCACACTGCTGCATACATAGTTGTGTTACATAGGAAAACAAAACTTTTAATTTACTCTCATTTTTGGTAGAACCTAGTCGATTTATAATGCATGCATCCAAGTGATACCAACCAAAACCTGAGAAAAAGATAATAGCCCATACGTTATGAGAACATACCTGGTCATGGAAAGCCTATTCAGAGCTGAGTGATAACAGCCCATGTGCATCTTGAGACCTGTTGCCTCAAGCAACCTGGAATTTTTAAATACAAATCTGGAGGAGGTTTTTGTTTTGTTTTTAATGGAGAGCAGGAGAGTGTTGTTAATTTTCTGGGTATCCAGACACCAATAAATACCCTCATTGCAAGGAACAGTAAGTTTTTACACACATGGAGTGGTCTCTCATCGACATACAATGTGTATTTCTTCTATCTAGCAACTATAGATAATGCTTCATTTGCAAATTCTTTACAAAATATTTTAAAACATCCATGACAAAAAGATACTACTCACATTGTTGCCTCATGTAAGTTGGACATAGACAGGGCTGTTTGTCTGAAAACTTTCTTTTCATCCAGAGGTGAAACATACGCAGGCTCGCTCTCCGCCTGAGAGTAACACAGATGCTCATCAACAGGGAGGCAAGATATTGGACCAGATGATAGCTCATGGCTGCTTTGAGAATGGTCTTCATCTGAGTCTTCTTCTTCCTGCTTGTAAAATATAAAGCATTATCAAATCAGTCATTTACATTACAATATAACAACTAATAGGATGACAACACAAAGAATTAGATGTTACTTTCCTGGATATATTCACTGAAAGATCACAGATATTGAAAGCTCTCTCCAGTTCTACCTGAGGGTTCATAAGAACTCTCATGGGGCTCACTGAGCTGCTGGGGATTGTTCACTATGGCTAAACAGGACAGAAGCTGACCTTGTTTCTGAGGACCTCCAGCCATTGATTTTATTTTTACTCAAAAGCCTTTACAAGTAGAAATTATTTAAAGAGCATTCTGGATTTACGCTAACACTGCAGTCTTGCTAGAATTGTATTGCTCTTAAATACCATCTAATGCTTTTATTAAGCCCAGAAACTATGGCTATAACATGCATTGGTGGTAGACATTCTACATTTCGTTTTATAGCTACAAATGTTAACTACTAAAACAGATTGATGTTGCTGTCTTCCCCACATTCCTTCAGCCTCGTAAGAAAGGTTGGGCTTTTGAAATGGGGGTTTAAATGTGAAATTGTGGCGCGAAGCTCCTAAAAACTAAGTAACATGAGAGACCTTCAGTTGAATTTTGTGTCCATGTGCACTTGTTTAAGGATTTAGACCACATTTTTTCAAAGAAATCTAAAGCTCTAACAGGACAATAGTTCATAATTTTTAAAATCAACCCAATCAAATTTGGAATAGCTAAACTCCACCACCTCTACTCACAGTGAGACCATTACTGTTAAATTACATTGATATATTATTAAGCAAAGCACTACAAGTGATATTTATGTGCTAGATGTTTAATAAAAGCTTTTTTTAAAAAAAAAAAAAGAAAAAAAAAATAGAGAGTTACAGTGACAGTATAGTGCTTTATGGAAAATGATAGGTTTTATTTTATATTGCATATATCTGCTGTAGGAGAAAACTGACAGCCTTTGATCTCTTGCCCAGTGATTTGAAACAATTGCCTCCAGAACTGCTGCCTTACATTACAACCTCCGGTACGGTTGGAAGATGAATTTTACAGAGCATTTGATCTAGCTGAAACATAAACACTGTTTTAACGAATAAGCAGATTCTTTAAATAGCACTAGTTATATTGCTGCTAAATTGGCATACAGGCACAAATCGAACACTGCATTCAGCACGTTTTCTTCACAATGGCTATGAATTCTCTCCAACTTACAATTGTTGTGATCAAAGACGGAGTTGCAAGAAGCTTCTTGATAATTCTATATCTGTCGTAAAGAGGCTTCATTAGACTCTTTTCTTGTTTAGTTACCTAAAGAGAAATCATAATAAAATATACTTCTCCAAAATGAAAAAGAATAAATACATTCCTTGTTTGTTCCTGTAAAGCTGAGAAAAGTATTAGAAAGAAATACTGATGAGTATTTTGCTTCCATAGGTATACCATGGGAACTGTAGTATACAACACACAAACAATTTCTAAAAAGAAACTTTGCTTAAATCTGAGTTGTAGGTTAAGTTTCTGGTAGTTTTCTTGTAATCCCAGCCAAGCATACTCCCTTCAAATTACCCTTTTGATAATGATACAGAATGATACTTGTTAACTGGCAAGGTATGTCATGGCCTGCTAGGAGAAACATTTCAAGTACTAAGTTCTGAGTATTCAGTAGTCAATGTTCACACATTGTGAAAAATCCTTTTTCTGCTTCCCTGGGACAACTCTCTGATAGCAGAGAGACACCTGTTCTGTTGGCTAACCTCACTGGAATGCCTCTGCCTGGGCACTCACTGTCTCTGCAAGCTGTCATCCCTGCATGTCTTAAAACCAAACACGAGCTTCCCAAGATGCTCTTTCCTGGGCCCTGCCAGCTCTGACCTGGGCACAGAGCCTGTGCTCGACACTGAGCTTGGGCCTTGCTGGCCTCGCTCTCCAGCTGTTCTTGGTGAACAGGAGGCACGCAGAATCTCCAGCCCCTTCCCACAGGAAAATACATTAATATAGATACAAATATTTAAATTTGCTTCTCTAAAATACATGATTATTTAAGTATGCAACTCCAACTGTTCAGTCTACAGATTGCTTATTCTCAGGAACAATAAAAGATGTAAAAATCTTTCCTAACTTCCATTTCCCTGCTTTAAATTCTTGCCTCTCTTGCTTTCTGTGACCTTAAGTCAGAGCTGTTTGGCAAATCCAAGATCGCTGCATGGCTGCTTAGCATAACTGATCATCTCTCCCCTTATGCAATTAGCGTTTTCTTTCTCAGATGGTTAGAGCTTCCTGTACCTTGGGAAGAAACACCCTCTCTGTACTTCATGCTACAGAGCATGCCCTATTATTCTCCTCTCTATCTTTGGATTTTCAAGTCTCAGTTGTTTTTATATAGCACTAATAACTCATTTCTTTCTTGTTCTCCTTAAGAAAAGTCATTTCTTCAGACCCTTCCTATATATCCTCTCCATCCCTCAGCTCTCATTCAAAGCCTAAAGAGGCTTATTAATAATTTAAAATTATTTTATCCAAGATGCACAGAGATCAGATTCAGATCATGGTAATTTTGAGAGCTGGCATATTTTTGGACACTTGCTGGTGCCACTCCACGTTTCCTCCTCCACAACAATTATAAGGCAGAAACAGACGTAAGAATACAGACATTCCTACACATCAAATAGGAATTCCAGGAATTTGCATAGACACATTTTCAGATCATCTCACCAGTGTTGGATTTTTTGTTTTGTACCTACATTCAGCTTTGAAAACCCTTTAATACAGAGTTCTTGAAATGATTTAATTAATATTTTTAAGTGCTGCTGTGAAAAAAAGGAAAACAGATGACAGGCTATTTATGTTTTTTATTTCATCTCTGCTGTTGCCCTACAAACCTTTCTCAGCTGCTAAATAGTCTAATCTTTTGTATGCTGTAGCACAGCTGCAGTATGTATGAGCCAAGTCTGATGTGGATATGTAATTCTCCATTTTTATCATCAAAATATTCAGCTTCTAGTCATGAGGAGAGATACAGGACCACTCGAAACTTGCCTTTTTATTTTTTAATATAAACCAAATTCATAAATCAGTAATTTATATCTGAAAATTAGTTTGAAATAACTTATGTTAATCACGGAAAAATAATCTAAATATATTTAATACATGAGTCCAAAATACTTGATAGTGAAATTAAATAAGTTTTAATTTACCTATCTTTCCATGGTATACTTACAGGCCGTCCATGAATACTCTCAAAATATAGTAGGCAATTCTGAAGACTGATTTTTTCCAAAGCCATATGCTTTTTTGTCATATCCTATTTAAAAAAGTTATGTATAAAATTATGAGTCAGGACTTCATGACAAGGGTACAGGTAGGTATCTGCTCAATAGCCTGTGCTCCCCAAATAAACGTTAACACTGAATTCTGTTTCTGTCCACCCTCAGATCAACAGGGACTCGGCACTGACTTGGTAAGAACAGAGTCCAAATTAACATGACTCACGTTTTAAATGGATTGCAAATACATGTTACCCACTCAAGGCCTAATACATGATGAAATCTATAGAGATACTTCTAACAAATAGAGTAGGTATTAGGTTAGGTGTTTACCAGTGAGAAATATACTGTCTTTACTCTGTCTCATCAAAGTGGAGTCTTTGTGGCCAGAACTTGTACTCTCTCTCCTGTAGAAAGATGCAAAAATGAAAATGTACTGGAAGGTTGGAATCTTCCTGTTAACTGTCATTCTATGATGATCTAATATTTTATATTTCCTTGATTTTTTTTTCAAAATGACTATTCTATAAAAGCAGTTAAACAAGCTTAAAATTAGGAAATGATACTAGGCTAATGAAAAAACACTGCATCCTTATCTGGAGAACTTCAAAGGGTACGAACTATGGTCTTATTCATTAAGGCAATGATCTTCATGGGTTGCTGAATCAGAGCCTGTATCTGAAAAAAAAAATTATGTGGGAATATTGGTTGACAGAAGGTCTAAAAAAGCAGGGGGTTTTGCTTGACTATCACAACCAAATTGAATGTATATGGGGTGTATCTCGTGGGTTGGGTTTTGGGAAGGTGGGCTCAGAAAAAAGACTGCAGCATGTGAGTGGATGTACTGACACTGAGGCCCCATGGGTATCAGTACTTTCCTAGAACTTTTTCTGATGCTTAGGTAATGTTTATAAATAGTTGTAGTAAATGAAAAATTAAAGAAGTACTTTTCTCATCCATCCTAGGGAGAAAGCTGTTAATGAGAACAGTGTGTTACTTGCTTCTATTTGCAAGATCAGTTTGTAAATCATACAATTCTCTATTATATATTAAATATGACTTAGTTGCAACAAATTAGAACAAAATCATTCTAGACACAACACTTAAAAACTTGCAAAAATGCAGAGAGGACATTGCTCAACTTTTTAATTATTTATTGAGAAGGAGAAATAGATTTGCCTTGGCTGGTAAGGGATGAAGAACAGAAGTTTCAGCTACGCAAACACAACACATTTACTGAGTGGAATGATAGATTCATTGTGATACCATGGTTAAAACCCTCCAAAGCTGAACATACTAGAAAAAGGTGCTATCCTTAAAATGAAAGGGAACAATAGCTCGATCAGCTAGCAGGAAATTCAGCTGGATAGCGTGCACTTGTAGAACTGCTATGGAGAAGGTGCAGCAAGTGCAGCACTGTACTAACAATGGGAGCAGCTCTGGGCTCCATCCCCAGTCACACGGGTTTTGCTCTCCTGGGCTGAATGCCTAACAACTACCGATCCCACAAGTATGGGATTCCTTCTGAAGTGAAGATTCACAAGTGACGCAGTTTATTTTTGTTCAAAATCACGATATAAAGCACTGATAGCAGAAAAAGGAATGAATTTTTTTTGGCAATGTGATTTATTAGTGGTGGTGATTCAGTAATGTAGGTGTCTGGTGCAGAGAACACAATATTTGGCTGCTGTTTCTCTCCCTCTCTCAGTTTCCTCCTCCTCCCAAGAAAATCTGCTCCTGACAGGTGCACATGTGCATCTGGGCTGAACCAACAAGGAGCACATGAAGCTAATGTAATTTCTGTAGAATCTCAGAATATCCTGAGTTAAAAGGGAACCAGAAGGACCATCAAGTCCAACTCTTGCCTCCACACAGGACCACCCAAACCCTATGTCTGACAGCATTGTCCAAACGCTTCTTGAACTCTGGCAGGCTCGGTGCCATGACCACTGCTCCGAGGAGCCTGTTCCAGTGCCTGACCACCCTCTCAGGGGAGAACTTTTACCTGATACAGGGCTGATAAATGGAGCCCTGTAGAACCGCACTAGTGACTGCCACCAGCCTGATGTAACCTCATTTACTGGAACCCTTTGAGCCCCTGCAGTCTGTGCCAGATCACAACAGATCTCTCTACAACTTAGGGCCAAGTGTTCAAAGGTTTGGAGCAGAGCTCATCCACCACAGTGAAGTAACATGCAGAAGACTGGAGTGGGGGTGCGAGGATACCTTTCTGCAGGAAGTCAATGACTAGGTTTTATTTATTGACAAACTGGAGTATTTTTAATCATTAGCCTCTTCTTTTCAAATATATATCAAACCCTGAAGAAGCAATGCTTTTCAAGTACCAGAGGAGAGCCTTGCAATTCATTTCATCAGGAACATGGCCTTTTCTGTTTGTTGCCTGAATGCAAAAACAGTGCAGAACCTCTCATCCCATTTGTTCTTAAGGATCTGCATGAGTGACTCACTCCAAAATTATCTGCCATTCACATTAAGGGGAGAGCTGCTAACTAGAATTTAGGAGTATTATAAAACAGCTACCTATTTTATTTATTGCTAGTTCTGCAATTAATTCAAGATTAATTCTTTTAAAAACTATTAAGCCTGAAGCAGCTGAATGCTTTGGAGGAAACAGAGAGTGATCATTAATATTGATTTTACACATGAGAAACAATCTCAAGAGTGTTTAGCATTTGGGCTTATTTCATTAGATCATTTCATTAGCAATCTCAAGACAAGTTTGTATTCAGCTAGGCTTGAACTGGCTGATAATTTCAAAATCAGAGAAGGCAACTGGAATCACAAACTCCAGAATTGTCTGGAACATCTTAGGACTGTAGGCCGTACACAGCAACATGAAATTCAATGCTAATTTAAACAAAACCTGCTTTATAGCCCATGAAAATATTAACTGAAATGGGCCTATAATGAGAGGACAGATACATAAAGGTAAACAATCTAAGGAAATATATAAATAAATAAACCTGCTCCCATAGGCATACCAGGAGCTAGTGACAGTACAAGTCGTTGCCCCTTTTTGGGTTATGGAATCATTCACAGGTCAATCTCTATTTTCCCTAAATCTTCTAATTGAATAACTTTACTCAGGCTTTTGGGGGAGGAAAGGAGAGGGGATGTTTTGTTCTGAGAACCACATTCTGCTATTTCATATTCAAATTTTGTCATTTGTCATTTTTAGACATACTGGATCATTCAGGATCTTATATCCCTTCTGTGTGTCCCACCTTCCTCACTTTTTTTTTTTTGGTGTTTTGTTTTGTTAGGATGACTGTTGAATATCTGATGAATAAAATATCCCTCAAAGTGATTTCACATCTTTGGACTAAAAATAAAAATTCTGTGATCTATGAATCCCATTGTCAACTCCAGTCAGTGAAATATTTACCAAGCCCAGTTTCACAAGTCGCATTAAACTATACTCTGCATCTTTCTTAAGGACGCATTCTCCCATTTCTATTTTAGCAGGGCCTTAGAGGCTTTCTATAGTTGAACTTCAGGGGAGATCTAGGCAGTCTTGTAGAGAAACACTGTACTTGCCCCATATTACTAAATCTTGAAAATAAAAACAACAACAAAAACAAAAACCCCCCCCCCCCCCCCCCCCCCGGGAAAAAAAAAAGAAAAAAAAAAAAAAACCAAACACACACACACACACACAAAAAAACACCTAAAAAGCTACTATTTAGATTACTATTAATCCAGTTCACATTCTGGTACAGGATCTAAAAGTTACATACAAAATAAAATGTTTCACATAAAGATTATCTATGGTAACAGCACAGCTGCATGTAGCTTAAATGAAGCCTTTGATCTTTTCTGTAACCAGCTGACATCCTTGATTCATTTCACATCACCACTGCTGTAAAGCTCTTTCTCCCCCCGAAGTCCCAGATCACTCGTAAATAAAAATCAATCCTATTAATGTTAAAAATAAGGATCTACTGAAATACATTATCTTGAAATAAATCAATTCAACTTCATATTACTCCTTTTCAAGCCTCTGTCCCATAGTGATTCCATATAACTATTATCAAACACCTTTACTATCAAATGGATAATTATTTCTACACAATTTCTCTCTACGGGAATACTGGAAGGAAATAAATTAAAAGGTGCAAATGAAGCTTTAAAAATTTTGAAAATATTAACTATTGCAAAAAAAATCAGAGCTGACACTTCAGGAACATTTTTAGACACGCAGTTTCCACAAACTCAAGATAGGATCACATTTGCAGTCACCATCCTTGATGCATTGGAATACGCACTTCACACGCACGCAACCTCAACTACGCAGGTTCCAACATGTGGCAAATGGTTCTTTAGCTGCATCTCTGAGTAAAAAATGCTTGGCGCTATTCAAAAAAACCTTCTGCAACTGATTTTCTGTGCAACTCTTCACAGAAAAATCACTTCAGAAAACTGCACTAGAGCTCCCATCTCGTTAGAGAGAGAATGCACTGCAGTGCCAGAGGGCACAGGATGCACACCCACCAGCTTACGCATTTTGAAAACGCTTGCTCAATTGCTCTTAAAGCCATTTCCAAGCTCCCATTCCCTTTTCAAAGCCTTTGCCATTTTCAGCCCTCATCAGAGAGCCCCACATGTTCCCACTTGGAAGGCAGAAACCCATACCCATCAAGATAAATTAGTGCCCTTAACATCCTGCTTTGGGAAATCCTCTGCAGGAGAAGCAGGAGCAGCAGCAGCTGTGCTTCAATATATTACCAGTATTGATTCAATAGAGAGAGGAGTAACTTTTCAAATGCTTTTTCCTGTGACACTGAGAATTTGCTAGCTAGCAGCAGGTATCTCCATCTCCCATGAGTAACACATCCGTTATCATAGGCTGTAAGCAACACAGTCATGTTGTCATACAGTAGGCTAATACAGCTACACCGCAACCAGTATCTGCTTCAGATGATAAAGAAAGAGTCAGATTTGTTAAATACCTTAATAGTCTCGGGAATGTTGAAGTGTTGTCTTTTCTCCTTTAGCTGTCTCAGTACACCGTCCATGGTTTCTTCTACTGATGGAGCTGGTTCCATGCTTGTGGCCTCCCGCGTCCCAGACTCCTTAGAGGTTCCAGTACTTTCACAATGATCATTTCTTTGGGGTACTCTGGAGGTACGGTTTTGTTCTTCTGACATTCGGAGTTTCAATTCTGAAAGGCAAATTATTTGGCAAGTAGGTAGGTGAGAAATATTTGCAAAGAAGTTTCCTATAACACCGTAAGAAAAAAGCATCCCAACTTTTTGCATACAATTATTACACCACAGCTGTGTAATTCTGCTTTGCTTCAGCATGGAACATATTTTATCTGGTTAAAGCGAAATCCAGTGAAGGATGAGGTGTATCTAGATCAATGACACTTAGGAAAGCACATAGTTACCTCTCCAACACATCCTTGACATAAAAGGTGTAAGTTACCATGAAGGAGGACCGAAGAGGCACTGGGTTAATGAGTGCAGTCAGGGTAGGAATCAGCACAGAATTTCAGTTAGAAGAAGGATAGGAAAAAGACTCAGAAGGACAAACAGAGCTTCAAAGTATTTATAGAAGGCTTGTTTTCTTCGGGGGGTAAGGATTGGGAAGCAGAGATCTCTCACTCCCCCAGGTAGCTCCCATAAAAGCAGGCTTTCCTCCTAGCTCATACCTGGCTGGTGCAGGACCTTGGTCAAGGCAGAAATTTGCTCGCCCCACACCAGTTAAATTTACTGAAATCTATGCAGTAATGTTTTTGTTTGTTTGTTTGTTTTAGCTGTGACAGTCTAAGGACACAGGCCAAGCTTGCAGGGAAAAGTATTAATTTTTATTAAACTCAAAGAGGTAGGAAGAATGGATGAGCCTTACGGTCTTGAGAAAATACTTATAAGAACTTGAGTGTTTTTCCATTTCAATTGTACCTGTCTCATAGACATTACAGATCTTGCTTCACTTAAAATCAGTGTCATTATTTAGGATAATACAATCACGGGTGTTCACATGATGGCTGAGTCAGAGAGATAACTTTCAGAAAGTAAAATATGCTGTTTGGACACATCCTCTCATTTGCCCTTCCTGAATTTATAACACAAGGTTCAAGGAAAAAAAGGATCTAATAACTATGCAGCCTTGGGAGAACTTTCCAGCAGAAATTAACTAAAAGATGAGTTTTTAATTATTTATTTACCAAAATAACAATGTCTACATCTACATTCTCAACTATATCCAAAACACATATGAAACATAATACTAGGATTTAATTAGTAGTGAGAATTCATTTATAATGGGAAAAAAAAAAGATGTAGATAATTTATAAATAACCTTTTAAAAAAAAAAAATCAATCAATCCTAGCTACATTTTCTCTGAGGGCAAGCACATGATATACCCAAAGACATTAATGGAGCTGTGTGCAGACAGTCAAGGGCAAAATTTGACCCCCAAGACCAAATCAAATAGCAGAGAAAGATCTGTTTTTATGATCAAATAAATAAAAGCTTTAGTGCTATGTTACCTCAGTCCTAAAGTAACTTTTTGCTCCTTCTGCACAAGGAAGCTTTTACCTCTGTCATTCAGTATTTCACATTAATTTTAGTGATCTTGGAACAGCATACAGAGTCAGAAAATATTTCTCAATAACATTGCCTTTTACATGAATGTTGACGTTTATGAGGGACAGATGATGTATTTTCCCCCTTCCTTTTTAACCCTTGTTATGAGGATTGACTGATTTAATGTTAACCCCTGCCATCGGGAATCAAGGCAAGTCATGTCACCTAACACCTTTGTTGTCATTAAGAGACTTATTGTCATGCATTAGTGAAAAATAAGCCAAGCATTAAGAATAGAAAACTAACTTTAAAACATTCCAGGTGCATTCATGCTGCTTCCAAATGCTTCAGCAAGAAAGTGAAATGAGACGCTATTATGTACCTTTGAGCTGCTTGCGACCTTTGGCCAAATCATTCATCCATTTTAGAACTTCAGGATTCGAAGTTTTGTCACCATGTGAAGGCTGAATGTAAAATAAAATGGAAGAAAAAAAGGGAACTAAGGATTACACAATCAGAAGAAACAGGCACAAACACATTAAAACCAATCCACATACTGTGCTAAAACATCCATGGTTCTAGCTCCGCTATATCATAGTGTTGCACAGACCATTTAGCTTTGTCATAGCATGAGTTTATCACGGCTTATCTCTCCTCATTGTGGCACAGCACTACAAGGGTCTGAGTATTTTGGCTCTGATTCTAAAAAAATAACATCAGACTAATTGGATAAGTAACCTCAGTGACTTCAAAAGGACTGGTCAAATACCTAATGTTGGTCAGGTTCATAAGTGATGTGCAGGATGTTAACTGAAGCACTCCATCCCTTGCAGGGATAAGCCTTAACTCCTTTACAACAGGGATTCTTTTGGGAAAAAACACTTTAAACATTTCAACTAAACTGCTTAACTAATTAAATGGAAAAACAAACAAACAACAACAAAAAAAACATGCAACGGAGTGATTTCAAAAGCAAGCATGTTCTTTCTTGGCATTTAGAATGCTTCCAGATTAAAATCAATTTACACTGGAATTTCAAAACTCAGATATTTTAAACGGTAAAGAAGTTTTGCAAAATAAAGCCTCTGAAATAATTTCTTTCACATTGTGATGACTATTTCAATATGAAATTTTACTCCTAGGAGTATATGATGACCACAGGGCAGTACAATTCACAGATGTATGTTTAGGTTTGCAGGCATTAATGAGATCACAAGGTAACAATACAATGTGCTCCATTTTCATTTTAATATGGTTATAACAAATTTTCCTGTTTCATACTGTACACATCTTAGCATCATGGATATTATATATGTTTATACGATACAATTCACATTACACAGAACTAGCTTGATAATGACCAATGATCTTCAATACACTGCATAGACCCTCAAACATCCCCCGTCAGTAACACCTCACAATTCCTATTTCTCTTATTTCTTACATCAACTTCTATTGGACATTACGCTTTGGAGGTTTACAGGAATCTGCCTGAAAGAAGGAATCTGCATGGCAGAACAAAAGTTTCCAAGTAAATAACTTCATCCACAAAGTAAATTGGTAGCTTTTCAACTTCGAACCATTTTGGTTCACAAGCCTATCAGCTATGTTTAACTGATTTGCACTTCTCACACAGCTAGAAGATGTGTATTTTCTAACAAAGATAATGCAAAGGAAATGCAAATTAGTCTCTGCACTACTGAATATACTGAAAGATGATGAAATACATTCCCTCACTAATCATTTTCCAATTTCTTAATTTGTTTTGCATAATTTTAAATACACTGGGATTTCTGCCTGCCTTTTGCAATATTTCCCTTTATCTTTCCAATGATTATCTTACCAGGTATTTTTTTTCTTGCTCAAACTTTTCTTCATACTTTCTGATTTTTCTCTTGAGACTCTGAAGATGCTTGGTAAGTTGTGCTATTGTTTGTGGTTCTTTGCACTCTTCACAGTTACATCTAGAAGAACTTCTTGGTCTGAAAAAGCCGAACACATAGCAGCTTGATAAAAGAACTGGCTAAAACGTACTGTGCCTTTTTTCAGGCATACTTAACACTTTCTTAGCACTTTGGAATTTGCAGGTAGATTCTTTCACAGATTTAGTTTTAGTTTTACAAAGTAAGCATAAAAGAATTGCTTTTGCTTGAGGTTACCCCTAGGATATAGTAATGGGTTTACTATATTTCTTTCTCTCTCTCTCTCTCTTTTAATTAATTGTGGGATTATTGAATATTTTTCAAGTTTAATTTAGTACGTCACAAGCAGATCCAGGATTTCCATTTAACAGCAGCATCTTAATTCACAAATCTTCCAAGTACAATAACATGATTTGTAAAAGTAAACCCAGAGAGTTTATTACTGGGAATAAGCATTTTAAAACCAATTTAGTTTCTGATTTTTTATAATCACAAGTCAATAGATCTGATTATTATTTATACACAGTTGACTGAGTTATGTACATAAGCTTTTATGAAAGCGTGGTTCCTGACTGAAACTCACACCCTGGTTTCTGATACGGGCTGTTCATGTATTCTATGACTCCCCTCATACCTAGTGAATGACACAAGCTATAGTTTTATTACAGATGACTTTTTTATTATTTAGTACCTTGATAATCCTCTCTACCTTAAGTTCACTTATGAGATTAACTACTGAATAAACTAACACTGTCATTGCTAACTATAATTAACAAAGTCTTCAAACAATGTTGTACTGTGTTATTACTGAAAATGCTAGATCCCATAGCCGGTATTGCAAATTAACCATGTTGAAATACACTCTAATATATGAAAGTTTCTTCTTTATGACATAGAAGTAACTGAGAAACTTGAAGAGACAGAGATCACGCACTGTACAAAAATTACTTAAAATATGTAAGAATTAAAATATATTTTCTTACGTCATGAAAGGTTGAGCACTTGGTGGAGAAGGGGCAGACTCTGTGTCTAGATTAAATCTCTGGCTTTGGCTAAAGATAGAGCAGCGTGGTGACAAAAGAGGATTGTCTCCATCAGTAATGTGATACAGCAGTCGACTGGTCCCTAGGGAGTGATGTTCTTGTGGGCTGCTGTCCATGTCATTCTGCCAGTCTCTCTGGGCTGGTAAAGGCTCTAGAAAAAAAAATGGATTGAAGGTCATTCACAAGATATTTAGTTACTCAGATAAATACAAATCTATACATACAGAAGTATTAAAAGACTAAGTAGTCAAAATAAACATAGCAAATAGTTGAACAAAGTACCACATGCAGGTTGAACATAATACTGAGGATGAGAAAATAGAAAGGACAGTTAGTGACTTGATGTACGGTATCTTTAAATTCCAGAAGAGAAGGTAGGTGGGTGTGTTTGTAAACTATGGAGTATAATATAAAGATGAAGAGTTTCCCAGAAAAGAAGCATTAATAAATTTTTTATAAATCTCTTTGCTTTTGAAAGCCACATTCCTGAAGCAGAAGATAAATATACAAAACAAGCTTAGTTTTGTAATTTAGCATTTTGTCCCTTGGCTAAGAGAAAACCAGACCAGAAATACAGTATTTCCTGATGCTAAGAATCTCTAGTGTTGCTTGCAGTATCTTGGAGAATTTCATTAAGTTTTGCCAACAACATACATATGGGTCTGAAGAACACTGGATATGAAACAGCAATAACAAAAAATAACATTCACAGTAGTTACTCAAGGTAATGTACAGTGACTGCTACTTGGAGGAGTCACGCTAACAATACTATGTTCATGTTGTATTTGACTATAAATGGAAACCTCACCTCACGTGCTTCGAAAGGTAAGATTTGTTTTATAGAAATGGTCAAGCTAGAAATCAAAATAATTTATTCGGGTCTGAAAAAGTAGGAACTGGTGAACCTTATCACACTGATTCTACTCATGGCTAACAAGGAAACTGATGGGCACATTACAGAGCCTACCTCCATGGAATACCAAGTGTTCATCTTCCCTTGGCTGTTCCTGGGTATACTAATGGGGAGGATCACTGAATCTTCTTCCTCATCCCTCAGTGGGTTAAATGGGTGAAGATAATCTAACCTAGTTGATATTTTCACTATCAGATAATTCTGCTTGAAAACAGATTATACCTCTATGGAGAAACTCTGTATCTTCATAAAAAGCTCACCCCATGAGACCAAAAAGTGTATGTTAAAGCAAAGAAAGTGCTCCTTCTCAGACTCCTCTACGTCATTTTCCATAGTACCAAACATTTTACATCAGCTACATTATTTTTTCCTTTAAAACCATATATACATACAGCCTTTGAATTCATATCAATTATTTTATATTTCCAGGCAGCATGCATGCTATTTCTAGTCAGTATTATGTTTGCAATATAGCATGCACTTTAATACATTTCACAGAATCTTTTTATTAAATAAAGGTGTAAAAGTACACAGAAAAACAGCTGTACGTGGATTTACTCCCAGAAGAGCAGGCAGGTCTAAAAAAGTTCTTCCATCTTCACTTGCTTTGCATTTTCACCTTTTTGCATAGTACAATACAATCCTGCAGTGAGCAGGTATTTTCTTTAGGATTTTAATGGATTTTTAAAAAATATATCTTTTCTCACCTCTGCCCAATAGACTCTAAAGCTGCAAGTCCTTATTGCTGCACTGGGACACTGGTTCTAAATGGCACCCTTCATAGAAACCAACTATTGATTTCAAAAATAATAGTTAGAATGGCCTAAAATACTATTTTATCAGGCAGTATTCAACAGTTTTTGCTTTGCCAACAACAAAAGTCCAACTGTATCTTGTATAATCACAGTTTAGTTTAAGTCATGCAAAAGTTATGTGTTACTTTTGTACCTCTAAGTTCATAACAGCACCATTGATTATAATTATTTTAAGCACTTTCACAATAAGACTATGTAGCTGATTATTAATTCTAACCTAGCATCTTTCCTCTAGGTACTTCCAACTCTGTAGGTCAAATTCACCTCTCCAAGATATGAGAGCAATTCCCAAAAGTTCTAAACAGAGTATGAGATGCAAGTCCTTCCAAAGATAGATCCAGAAAGGCATCTGGGAGAAGGCAAGGGTACAATATTGTACCAGTCAAAGGAAATTACACACACAGCATACAGTGATAAAGACTAGAATAAAAGCTGTTCTGCAAACAAAAGTGTTACTACTTTCTGGTGATTAACCTTTCCCTAGTCTTTAAGACTAAAAAAAATATTTATTCTTATATTTTTACTTCTGAAAAATAATATTGTCAATGAGAAGGAAAAGGCTTTTTTATTTCTTTCACCATCTTCGAACTTCCATAAACATATAATCACTGTGAAGTATGTTGACTAAGAATAGTTTCACTATTTGTTTCTTATGCTCTCTTAATAAAATGAAGATGCTATTTTATACTCATATTAAGTAGCAGTCTCCATATTGTGAAAGAAAAATGATGTTAAAAAAATCAGCCAGTCTGTATATATTAGGGGCAGGAGAAAAATTTCCAGCATTTGAACTCTGATTTCCAGTGGATTGAGGAATTCTCTTTTTACAGGAGGCAGTCTGTATTACTGATAAACCATACAGTCACAGACATTTGCCCCTTTGCACATTTACAACCAGGCCATTTTAGTAGGCCAAACACAGTCTCAGAAATTACAAAACAGGACACTAAACACTTCTGCAAGGTAAATGCACAGGATGAGTAGTGGCTGAAGCAACCCCAGTGTAAAATGAAACAAACAGAGCTGCACAACATTTGAGGAGGTCCTTTCATCCAGCTAGCAAGATGAAAAGGAGACAACCTGCCAGCCAGGTAGATTTCCCAAAGGCCAGGGCCCTTCCTCTTCCTTGGCACCAGGTCCTCCTGACAGCATCGCTCCACTGAAGTTTGCAAACTAATGCAACTACACCACTTTGGTATGGACCCAAGAGCTGTCTAAGTCCTGACCATACTATACCACCCATGCATTGAATGCAACTTATAATCTGCTTTTCTTTTTTCCCTTTAAAAAACCTTGCTTAATAACCCCCCTTGCAATTCTGTATAGTCTTATTTTGCCAGCTCTAATTCCAGTTTTTTCCATATCCAAAAGTAAACTGGAAATTGCTGATATTTCTCAGCAAGAGTTACTGTTAATCACTTAAAATTTGCATCGTGAAATAGCCTGTCATTTTACTAAACTGTTCTGGCTCCATTCACCACACATATAAATACATATGTTTTTTGAATTGTTTGTTGTCTGGGACATGAAACAACAGAAATGGAATGCACTACACAGTCATATTTATATTTAGAGTAACACATCTGTATATTGTAAATAATTTTTTTTCTATTGCCTGATTCACTAAGCAAAGGCTAATAACTAGGGACATAGTATATATGGCGCATCCTCTAGAAAGTCTGTTTCTAGCCTCGTGCAAATCTTTGGACTTCTGTGCAACTTCAACCCGAAGTAACAAACAGTCCCATGTGGCAACTGTACCTAAACTGCATCATTCAGAAGATTTCATTAGTAATTTAAGAGACAGAACTAAAACTAGCTCTATCTATAAGAAAAAATAAAGTCACTAAAAACAAAACTAACCACAAAACAGGTGTTACCATGAAGGAGAATCCATTGAAATCCATTAAATAAGTAAACTCTATCTAAAGCACAAGTTTGAACTGCCAGAGTTACAGAGCATGCTCTGAACTACAAGCGAGAAACGCTACATCATCCAATATTCACAGAGATAGGCACATAAGAGATAGAGAGTAGGGGTTCACTAACGTTTTAAATTAAAACGGAATCAAATCAAAAGAGAAAAAATAATCAAAATTATCAAAGGAAGCCTAACAATTCATCCTAGCAATGTATTATGAAACGAACAGAATAAAATAGTTTAGTAAATGACAGGAAAAGGAAATAAAACTCACCCTGCCGTAAAGGAAAAAGTCAGTGATGGTTTTGGATGAGCTGCAAAATGTCTCTACCTGTGCAGCACATACAGATTTGTTTCTGCCTCAGATCCATATCAAGGAATAGCACTGTTGCAAAATTAAATACCTGTATCCAAGAGCCATTAAGGTGTTTGCCTCACTGCAAAACCACCCATTTTTTAAGCTAAAAAAATGAAGACCCAGTACAACAGGATATTTAGTATACTTTACACTCTGACTGTCTTATAATAATTTGGATTCTATATACCATTTCTCTTAATTGTCCAATGAAAACCTCAAACTGTAGAACATCTTAGGTAGAATACTATAATTTGTGATCTTTTTAGGTAAATAACTTGCTGTTATTTCTTGCTGAAAATTATAAGCAAACAGTTTCTGAAATAAGTTTTGAGTCTAGCATTTATTCAGATATTAAATGTCAATTGCAAAGGGATTAGGTACCTATCTGCCTTAATTTTGACCATATGTGGTCAACAATTTAGGTATTTGTGTATTCATGTCAGTTGTCTGTGAGATGTTATTAGTCATATTGCCTTTGACCTATTTTTCATGAACAGTGATTCCTCTTTTACTGAGCATCACGACTCTGCCAGCCCAATGACTACAAGCTATGAATTGACAAAAATAAGTGTGGAGCCTTATGGCTATTTATTTGCAAGGACTGATTTCCATATTGAGGAAAAAGGGAAAGATAACACATCACAATTTGCCCACATTGGTAATTTTAAATAAAGCCTCATGAATGATTAAAATCCACATGCTGTAAAACTCACCTTCACTATCTCTCTGCTGATGCATTAAACTAAAATCAATAATAGCAGAAATGAAGTGATATTGGTCTGACAAAAGAATGACAAAAATAGAATTACATGATATGGCAGATGATCTCACACAATACAGACATAGGAAATAAAGAGCATAAATTTACTTGAACAAATTACAGACTCAAACTGAAAATAAAGGAATCGGGATTCCTAAATCTTCCTGTAAAGTACCACTCTTCTGCAGAAAAACAGAGGACTAAAGACATTCCTTTCTGCTTTTTTAACAGGTCTCATCCCTTTTTGCATTACATAGCATTTGCATCAGGAAATGGTGCTTTGCATTAGCTCTGCAGTTTCCCGGAGGACTGCAAATCTGAGATTGAACTGCAAGTCACAAGGCTTTCTTATAATTGCAAATGAGAGCACATCGTGACATGATCCCTTACCTCCACAACTGGCCCCATCAGGATGCACACTGGTTTGGACTGATGAAGGGGCTGGATCCTTGGGTGCCGGCAGCTGAGGGGTTTCCTCCTGGGTTGGCAGAAATGCAGAGCACAGATCGGTTTCGAGGGCTTGTAGCTTCAACAAAGAATTCTGCAGACAAAAGCAGAACATTGGGCTAGATAGAGAATAACAAAATACAGAGGTAGCTCTTCAACTCACTGAGCCCATCAGAAGCGCCTGCAAAGGGGTGTTCCACTAGCAGCTCTGAGAGGATGTGCAAGAGAACAAACATGCACTATTCCACGAGTTTCCTCACTTCTGGTTATTTAAGTCCCAATTTAAATGGATTATTCGTGACACGTGGGAAAGATGACATCGTCAGCAAAAGACAATTTATTCTAGGAAGGCAAATTGAGATGGTGTCCCTTTTCTTGGTCTTGAAGCAATACACTAAGCAAGTATTTCATTCATTGGGCTGACATCACGATCTGATGATATTATGTCCCTCCCCATTCACCATTCATAAAAAAAAAAAAAAAAAAAAAAAGGTATCCCTCTCCAGCCTATTGTGCAGTACACAGCAGTGAACAAAGAGTTACTGAGAACACACTCCCTCACGGGATTCTTGGAAGAGATTTTTTTTGATTGGCTTTTTTAGACATACTTCTTTATGTAGACATTGCTTTTATGTAGGCAGCTGCTGCTTCTACAGGGCAAAAAGATCATTTCCGATCTGCTGCAAAGACAAAATTAACAGATCATTGTCACTTGCTGCAGACAAATCAATGGGAATGAGACCCGTTATCTATAGCATCACTTCCAGCCACTGTGTCGTGCCTGGTCCATTTCTCATTTTAATCTTTAATGCTGCTTGTGATATTCAGCTGTACAATCTGACACAAGCATCTTGCTGTGATGTAAACGCTGTGAAAGCCCTAATCACCATCCAACTGGGCGAAATGACTCACTACTGATACCCTGTGCATTCAGCTCCCCTTTCTCAAGGGAAATACAGCTCGCAGCTTAAAACAAAAACACACAAGGCTGTCTTAATAATCACACAGCTGGCACATTCAGAATATACATAAAATGTTAAATCACTCAAATGGTACGTATTTGTAAAGAGCATTTTCTGAAAAAAAAAAAAATCTGAGTCATAACAGAAAAAAAATATTCCTTAAGTTCATACCCTATGATGCTCCTTTTTCCCTACTGCATCAAAGATTTGAACCCAATTTACTGATTCATTTAAATCAATTATTTATTTATTTATTGGAATAATTTCCCTTGTCACCTATTGTCTCTATATCACCTATTTAGTAAGTAGTTTAATATATTTGTGCACTATTTTAATTGTAATACAGCCATTTTTTAAGCCCAAGAATGCCAGTCTTTTTTTTTTTTTTTTTTTTTTTTTCTCTCTTAAAGAAAGTAAATGAATTTGAATTAAAACAGCAGGGAAGACTTCCAGCCTTAATCCCTCTATAGAATTCAGGCATTGAAAAGGGATTGGAAAGTAGCTCTTTCAAAATAGGGAAGTTTTGAAAAAGTAAAAAGTGATTTTTTTCCCTGTGAAACTAAGTATGCTGGCTTGAATGGGCACCCATGGCACTAGTTCTTGAAGAGTTTTCATGACCCATCGGGCCTCATTTTCTACAACCTCTCACCCCACCTAGACCCAGTGTGGCTGTGGAGTTACCACAGCAGATGGGCAGTGTTTTACAGTAACTATACAATTTACACACTGGTGAGAGTTCTGATCCCAGCACTGACCTTATTGCATGGACTGCTGATAGCAAGCACCCTTCCAAAGTTTGCAAGGGAGTCTCTAAGTCTCCCAGTCTCTACGTCTCCCAGTAAAGAGAACATAAACATCTAACTGACAAAAACACCTAACCTTCATGGACTTCAGCATTTGAGAAAAAAAATCCCAAATCAAGAAAACACACTCATTTTGCATCTCTATTTCTTATGATACATTAATATTTATGGCAAGCTCAGTATAGAAGCATCCACACAGACTACATTGTCAAACATTATTTCAGCAATGCCTGTGGTGTAATTCACCAGCTGGTTTATATTGAGTTTTATATGATGTTTTTTCACCCGTCTGTGGAAGGTGGGTGGATGGCAAATTTCCAGCCCCTGCCAAATACTGAAAAAAACCCACCATATAATAATGATACAAACACCTTCTATAATTTCCTGAATATGCCCTTGACAGTCCAGAGAAGGGCTACGAAGCTGGTGAGGGGTCTGGAGAACAAGTCTTATGTGGAGTGGCTGAGGGAGCTGGGGTGGTTCAGTCTGGAGAAGAGGAGGCTCAGGGGAGACCTTATCGCATTCTACAGGTACCTTAAAGGAGGCTGTAGTGAGGTGGCAGTTGGTTTATTCTCCCATGTGCCTGGTGAAAGGACAAGTGGGAATAGGCTAAAGTTACACCAGGGGAGGTTTAGGTTCGATATTAGGAAGTACTTCTTTACTGAAAGGGTTGTGAGGCATTGGAATGGGCTGCCCAGGGATGTGGCTGAGTCACCATCCCTGGAGGTCTTTAAAAGACGTTTAGATGTAGAGCTTAGGGATATGGTTTAGGGGATGATTTGTTAGTGTTAGGTCAGAGGTTGGACTCGGTGATCTAGGAGGTCTCTTCCAACCTAGACTATTCTGTAATTCTGTGACAAAAAGAGTAAGAAACTTTTATCGCTTTGATGTTACCAGGGAAATGAATCTGGAGTATGCCATCAACCTCATCTTACTCCTAAAAAACACAGTTGAGTACTATACTGCAGCCACAGCACACCATACAGGAAAAGCCACCACCTGTCCATGTACAGACAGTTTTAAGCAGCAGCCAAGCAGAAAGCTGCCTAGGGTCATCAGCTCACAGGCAACAGGAGAGTCCTACTAAAGGGTAGGGATGACCCTGCTGCCTGCCCTGCCCTTCTCTGAGGGGCTGTCTGAAGGACAGGTAAAGGCCGAGCAGCCAGGTGGATCCTGCCAGTCTGGGACCTGCAGAACATGTTAGAAGCAAATACAAACAGCTACAATACATAGGGAAATGTTAGGTCACAGCAGGTACCGTCATAATTTTAGGTAAATTCTTCCATGGAAAACCAGTATCACTGATGAAATTTAAGCTATGGCATATTATAGCAGCTGACAACCTCATCTCAAATACTTCAGACTTGATGCTCATTCCAAGTTTATTCTGGTGCCTAACACTAGTGCTATGCAATAATTCCTGATGCATGCTAATAGAAATGAAAGGACATATTAACATTTAAAATGGATCCTTAAATTTATTAGAAAGAAAACCAATATTGTCACCTCTAAAAAACAGTATTTTGCAAATCTGAAAAAGAAGCAATTATAATTGTCTTGGGAAAGGGTTTCTTATATTCGCTACCCTCTTAAAGTAATTGATAATTCAAAGAACTTGAGCTATACCAATTCCACTAGAGGAAGAAGAAACAAAATCCTGCATTATTGCAGATCAAAGATAATGGAAAAATATAGACATTTACAAGAATTCCAAGGAAAACAGAAAGAGATGCAGTGTGATATTTCATTCCTATTTGTAATTCCTGCTACTGCTTTAAGAAAACACAGTCATTAAAGTATCATACTCTTGTTTGCAGGAGAAAAAAAAACAGTACAAAAAGATCGCCATTTGCTGAGGAAGCTCAGCCTGCAGTAAAGAAACCATCTTTACAAACCAGCAAGCTTGTAGACTGTACCCACTTGACCACCTCTCTTTCCAGCAAATGATTATTAAAAATCAAGAGTTGAGGCCTTAGGGCAAGGAATTATTGAGATGACAGGTAACTTCCTACATCTAAAGATAAATACCACGCACCTATACCCACACTGCTATATCACTCTGGAGAATGTGACGCTGAATAAACAAATGTGCCCTGGTTATCACCAAAATTCTCTGGCAATGAATGGAAGTCCTCTGAAATAGCTTTATATATGTGTGTGTGTGTATATATATATATATATATATATAAATTTATTTTTTTAATTGATGCTATCGGTACCTGCCTCTCCAGCTGAAGGTCCCCTGCATGGGGCCCTATAACATCAGCCCTATGCGCTGGGTCAGTCAGCAGGACCAGGGAGCTGCAGCCCAAGAGAAAACAATGTGCCACAAAATTTCCCTTGTTTCACCAAGAGCTATGGTACCATTAAGCCTGCTAATTAATCGGTGCTCACAGCAAATCTCCAGAGAAAGCAGATAGCTACCAATGGCCAAAAGAGAGCCATTGCTGTTAGAAATAATTTTGTTCCCTGTTTCATTTGATTCCTGTGGAAATGTAAGATCTGGTAAATTTAGGAACTGAGGAAAGAGGGAAAGGGAATGGGACTACCCCTTCCCAAAGACCCTGCCCAGTGTCAGAAAAGCCTGGGCTTGGTGCAGTCTGTGTAAGTCGAAGCTGCCTTTCCCCACACGGTGTTTCTGAATATTCAGGATGGCTGCACCCTGCCCTTGGGCCTGCTCCTGCCCACCCCAGGACAGGAAGGCAGCTATTCCACTATACCCAGTTTATTGACGGATTTACTGGATTTATGAAATCAGTTGGGGCAGAGAAGGAGAATAATCCAAGCTTTCAGAATTTAATGGCCTTTGAAGTGATTCATACAGAAAGGAAACTGAACAAATATCAGCCTGTTCAATTTCCTCACCGTAAGGAAATTAAAAGCAGAGCTACAGCAGTGACATATAAAAGCATCTCCCTTGCCTTTTAATCTCAGAGTTGAGGTTAAAATAAGATAGGTGTATTTTATATTAGTATAAATAAATCTGTGGTATCTGCTAGGGCAATACTTGCGACCTGAGGCAGATGACATTTTCAATTAAAAATTTCCCTTACGAGGAATAAACAAGCAACTATAAGATAGAACAAGATATGCCCTGGGTTTGTATAATGTCACAGGTGACCAGTGAGGAGAGGCAACAATTTCTCTAATGCAAGAAGGGAACTTGTTTTCTAATGGCACATTTCCATTTGGGTTTGAAGGAGACCTCAGATATACTACAACCTAAGATTTTGCAAAAGAAAGTTAGCACCAGAATGTAGCTCTTGCTCATTCCCCCTAAATGATTTGCATTTTATTTTAATTTCTGATCTATTTATCTATTTTAGTATCTCACACTGTTTTTATTATGATATTTTATATTAGGGAAGGAATATTATTAAGGAATCCTTTGCAAGAATTTTAAATTTTGTAATTTAAATCTTGTGTGTAGCCAGGAGTTGGACTCAAAGACCCTTGTGGGTGCCTTCGACCTGAGGTGCCTTTGACCATGACTCACCAATTTTGGTTCTGGAAATTCTGGTGACATTTGCAATGGAGCTTCTCAGAAGAAATGATTATTTAGTAATTTCTCCCAGGACCTTAATTGGCTTGACCAGTGCTGAGAAAACTCCCTTATATTGGTCACAGAAAGTACCTAGTTATTATCAGGATTTTCAACAGTAAGTTGCACAACGATGACACAAATGCACAGGAAATAATTAAACGTAAGGAGAAAATTAAGTCTGAATTCCTTCAAAAGGACACTTTGTGGTTTTCTCCTAATGAAAGTCAGGCATCTATTAATAGGCATAGATATTCAGTGGCTCCTTATGGAAACAAAGCTGTTTTTCCATGGTTTGACAGGAATGGACTTCCTTTTCTCCACCTGCCTTTACTGTCATCTTAATCTACATTTAAAATTTTGTCTGCTCCTTGTTTAAGTCCAAGCATGCTTGCAGTACTATCTTGAAGTATTAAGTTTGCTCTGTGCTAGTATGCAGATACCCTAGTTTGTGGAAGATGCTTTATAATGTTTGCCATTTTCAATAATTGCACAATTTGTTTTTAGCCTTCCGTATATTGCCTACTGTGACAGTTTAGGCCAGGCTCATCCATGGTCACACAGTTTCTTTGTGCTCTACTCTCCTGCCATAATCACTCTGAAAAACACTCCCGTTTCAAGTGTCACAGGTGTTACCTGGCTTTCCTTGCTTTCTCTCTTCCCTCCAACTCTCCCCTCCTATTGACAAGCCTACCTTTCAGACTATGTTGTACAGTTCATAGTTTATTTATACAGGATGTAGCAACCTTGAGATCCTATTTTTAAACAAAACATAATTGATGGTTGAACATATTTAAGCTGTAATGTGATGAAAAAAACAAACGTTCTTGCAAGACGGCACTTCATTTAGTCTATACTGAATGTTTCATTCTTTTCTGATCACAGATAGAAAGCAGCATAGTTCACTTAAAATATTTTTAAAATCTCTTGCTTCTAATTTTTAAAACATTATAGTAGTCTCGCATCACAGTATTATGCTTTTCTCCAAAAACGTGACTAGAATGATTCATTAAAAAGCTAATCTAAAATTCATAAGTGATTACATTATTCCAAGAGCTGAGAATTAACAAAAAACAAATATTTGATTCAAAATTTGTAACACCATATTTCAACTTTTGGTTATACTCACCTCACTTAAACTGTGCAGTTGCTCAGTTGCTTCCTTTTGTGAAATATGTGCTTTCTGATCTAGACTACAAAATAAAACAAGAATTTTCACTCAATAAATTGCTTGTGTGTGCTGCAAGTATTTCAAACTTTTCATCATTTCTGTACATAAATTGCAAGTCACAGGATATTTATTGAAAAAAATAACATTTCTTTGGAAGTTACTTCTGTATTTTTTACCTCATGCAAAAAACACTGGTGATTTTATGGAATTCTAGATAATATATTTAAAGTCTGAACGAGAACCTGGAAACTATAACTTTAAAGTGTGGGCTCACTCTGTCAAAGAGTCCTGTAGCAGCATGATTGGCTCTCAGCATCATAAGCTAATAGGGTTAAAGCCAAAAATAAGTCCAAACATTTAAACCTAAGTACAATTTGTCCCACATGCTTTAAGTTAAGAACAAAAGTTTTCCTGTATTAGAGCCATAAAGAATAAATCTTTTTGTATTTCTACTTGATGCTATTTTAGGCTCCGAGTCTTCAACTTTCTGCTTAAGTTCTCTTTTGCAAATACCACAAAGACTCACAGAACTCTCACGAGGAGCTGGAAAACCTTTAAACAATAGAGATTTCCATGTTTTGTACTCTCACTTAACAGCCATCAGTGTCCATACCTTTGCTTTTCTCTCAGTGTACCACCGCTTCTCCATGCAGAAATAGAAAAGGAAGGTCCTGCCTGGACCAGCAAGGTGAAAATCTCTTCCCACTGACTATAGCTAGTGAGAGGACTGTGCCACACCCAGGCAGATGCAGTCATATCCTAGGGCTCCACATGCACACCAGCTTCAGGGTTAGTAACAGGCATCTATCAAGGAATGAAACTGAAGCCTAATAAAAACCTGCCATGGATTAGGTGAGAAACCTGCAAAGCCTCATACCACAGCTCTGTCATTTCCCAAAGCAGAGGCTTTCTTTCCACATGAAATTTCAAAGACTGACATGGGTGTATCACAAGTTGACTTGCAACAACAGCATTCAGCTGAAGGAAGACAACCACTGCTGTCTCAGAGAATGAGATTTCTCATTGCTGAAAAGGTGGCAATATTTGCTCAAGACTGGTCCCTACAAGAACTCACTCATGAATGTGATCAAAATTATTACAATACCCGGATTCCTTTGGACAAAATAATTCATATTTTTCAACCTATTGTGCTCAGTCTCATCCCAGCAAAACCAAGCAGTTTTAAAAGTCTCTAGAGACAACAAAGTACAGAGGGATACACAGTCCTCTGTGTAGTTCTTTACCAAGAACTATATAGTTCTTCGTAGATTTACGAGGTATTTAAAGACCAAAATGTGCACAAAGTCTGCCACAAAATCTTTCTATACTAAAATAGACATGATAGTTATAGCACAATGAACATCCACTTGCCTTCAAAAAGGCTCTGAGATGTGCAATTTCTGTAGGAACAAAAAGGAGTGGTGGTACATGTAGCTCCAGCATGGGAGGCTTCACAGGCCATCCAGCCCGCACCTCACTGAAGATGTATCGTTCAGAAGTACATGAGTGATTGCTGGAGGTACTTAAGCAGCAAGGTGCCTTTGGCTGACTGTTGTACCAGCATCTATCTACATGTCTGTATAGCTCTCCACACGTATATTCTTTGTGCCATTTCTCCTAAAAATGAATAGCAAACATCTCTGTAATGTGAAGAGAACGGAAGGAAAACCAAGCTACTGAGGCAAAAGGATTAATGCCTAACAACTGATCTCTAGCTTTTGCACAGCAGCGACAACAGTATGAGGCAGCAGAAGAGTTTTACAAGACTATGAAATACCATGGGGAGCCAAAGAACTAATTGAATAGGGAAAAGTGAAATGTTCGTAGTTTTGTTTAATAGCATATAAGAAAGGACATGCAAGACTACAAACAGCTGAAGAATCAATCCACTAATGAAGAGAAAAATATTTAGAGTGATCTATTACATTGAACAAGTGCTAGACAAGTGGAAAGGAATAAAAGGCCATGTCAAATTTGTTCTCTTCTGGTATTATTTGGATGGCTCTTTGCGGGGAGCATCAGATGCAGCAGAACTTAACCTACCTCAGCAAAAGAAAACAAAAAAGCTAAAGAAGGACATCAGCAGTTCTTATATGTGCAGGATGATATTCTACATAATTCACAGCTATAGCACTCATGAATCTTGCACTCTGGAGGGTAAAAAGTTTAGAACATCCCTGTAGTATTACCTCTCTCATTCAGGATGATGCACTTGTCTACCGTTTTAGGGATGCAGAAGTCTTGCATTTTACTCTTTTTATTTCACTAACAATACTGGAAAAAGATGTTCTTAGCTTTGAGTTCTTTGGATTCAGAAGATGCTAAATATTTTTTTCTGAAATCATTAATGTGAATAACCATTTTTGTGTGAAAACACTAACAGCCATCTATATATGCTGAGCTAAACCTATTCTATAGAGTTTTGGGGTGTGCTTTTTTGTTTTCACCAAGATTAACCGCTCTGCTAGGCAAATGCAGGTTATCTGATTGTCACCAGGCAACAAAGGGCTTACAATTTAATAACTAGGGGTTGGATCCTACTCTCATTAAAAGTCAATCACAAATTGTCCATTAACTTCAAAAGCAGCAGTAAGAAGCCCTAATTTTCCATCTGTACTGAGAACATTAAAATTATTTTGAACTGCAGCTGAAATTTTGAATAATTGCAGGCAACCTTTATTTTGTATTATTGACGTCACATAGAATAATGAAAATGTAATTCTCTCTGTAGCTACTATTCAAATATGTGTAACATAATTCTTTACAAAATATAAAAAGCCTGATCTCTCACCCTTCCTGCAGTCTGGCAACTCTGGCTTTGGCAGAATTATTGTGTTCTGCAATGGCACAGATGACAAAGATTCAATCCAATAACATGTACATTTGAAGCTTGTGGACATAACAAGAAAAAAAAAATCTAAATGTTAATTATAACAGAGCTCCTAACAGACTTCAAGGAGAGGACGAATTTGCATGAGCAGTGAGCTGTTTAAAAAAACAAACCAAAACATGTAAAGTATTGAATTATGCATGATACCACTTATAAACCCATATAAAATTCAAACAAAAACACAATTTTAAAAACTAGGGAAAATGTTTAAACATAACCTAAGCAAATTCAATTCTTATTTCCCAGATTAAAACAAGAAAGGAGCATTACATTCTATAATCTTGACGTCTCCAGCCTTTACGCTCCTCCCAGTTCTACCTCGGATTAGGACTAGATTCCTTATGTTTAAACCCGTGTAACCCTGGATTACACTAACACCATTCTCTGGAGCTGTTTATGCACCACAGTGCCACAGCGCCTTGGGCCAAGTAATGCATTAGAGGTGTCATTAGTGATAACTCCTTGAAAGCCAACTCTACTCTGTGCTGTGGATTGAAACCTCTTTTCCAGATTCACTTTCCATCTGTCCTGGACCCATATTTCTTCCTCATCTCCAGTCTGTCTACCAGTTTTTACCCTGCCCACTGTGAGGATGGCCTGCCAGGAGAACAGCTCAGAAAGCGTAGTCTCAGTACTGCCTCAGGGGACTGACTCAGCCTATCCAGAGGTTACATTACATGGGTTCACAGAGTGGCAGACCCCACAACCAACACACCTCAGCATCAGGGAAATGGAAACATCATTTCTGAGACCCACAAAAAGCACTATAAAATTCAAACATACCACCTCATACAGGGCTGCAAGTAAATGCTAAAAAAGCTGGCTTACGAATCCTTAAAAAGCAAAGCAGAACCACAACAGGCTTTTGGATTAACATAGAATGTGGACTCTCAATAAAACATCTTTAAAGGGCACAGGACTGCTTGGACACATCTTAGGCTACTCTCGGGCAGTCCCCGAGCGCTGGAGCAAGCAGGCATCCAGAGAGCCAGCAGAGCAGTGTCTGTCTCAAGCTGCAGTAGTTAAACACTGGCTGTGGACCACCATTATCTGCTTTTCTTCTAATGAGTGCCTCTCATACTCACCAGCCACAGTCCTTATTTGGGTACAGTAATATGCTTTTCTCTTTTTCCCCTTTGTCATCCCACCACCACTATACCACCACTATTCCCCTTCCCCCCCCCCCTTTTTTTTTTTTAAAGTGGATGGCAACCCAAGAGTTTGCTTGTGGATTTTCCATTTCTTGATACAAGAAGTATCATTGGCACCTTATACACCAGTATTTTAATATCAAGATTCCTGAAGAAACTGCTTTTAGGAACTGATCCATCATTTCCCAGCAAAACAGTGTTTCATCAGCAAATCAAGATTTGCTGACACAGAGGTAAGCACAGACTCAGACTGGTCATGATGAATTTTTGCCAGATCAGAGGGAATCTGGCCAGGTTTTCTCCCGGCTTGCCTGGCCACCTGCATGGGAATGAAGCCTCTCCAGCCTCACCCATGAGGCTCCACCACATGGTATGGGGACATCAGCAGTTCCGCATCTTCCCTGCTCTTTCTGACACATCTCCGAGATGTATCTGTTGAGCAGAAAGCATGGAAGCTATTAGAGTCACCACTTGAACTGTACTCTCAAAAGCTACTTGCCTTAAAAACTTTGTTACTGAAAGCTTTGCTAGAGCTCAGCCTCCCATGGGGGAGCACACACATCCTGAGAGGTTCTGGCTGAGCCCCAGATCCAGGGAAGCCCAGGGTTCTCAGCATTCCCAGGTTTCCTGGAGAAGAGTCGTAGGTCTGACAGCAACAGCTATCCTGAAACCTCTGCAGAAATTACAGTCCAACCCAGGGACAAGCTCTGTCCTACTGAACAAAACCGCTCCACTTCTATTTTGTTTGAGGAATAGGAAGGAGGGGGAATTTTTTCTATGTCCAAAAAAAAAAAAAACATGTAGATCCCCCATTGACTTGGAACACAAACTTCTCTGAAACACCAATAATCCCACTGCCCAGGAATCCCATGCTTCAGCCTTGTCTATGTAACAAGTATCTGAAGAAAACACCATCCTCCACTCAGGTAAACTGCAGGCACAGCTCTGCAATCCAGATCAGTTTTGCTGATTGACTTTAAAAAGGCAATCAGTAAGAGCAGCTTTTTGCAATCATGCAAAATCATACATGCTTTCCTGTTCTCTGTTAAAAAAAGACAATTCTCGTTATTGCACCATTTGTTCCTGGGGCTTGCGTGTGATTTTTATCTCCCAGAGGTGCAGATTATATTATACTCTTATCCAAACCCAACTACACACAATGACTAGAGCAGTATTCAATGTAATCAGTGGCAACAGCATTAGAAATTCGTGTTCTTTTTATAAAATGTAAAGGTTTCCATCTACACAAATGGCATTTCATATTCTAAATTGATGCTGATTTTCATAAAATCATGCATGATAAACACCTCCACGTGAAAACCCTTGATTCACAGGGCAAATACAGCTTAGCCAAGAACAAGACAATATCCGTTTCAAATACAGTATAGAGTTATCCTTAAATCTCTTCACCAAGTCTGTTCTCCCATTTCTCTCTAACTTTTCCTTCACTGTTTCAGTGGTTGAGTCATTACAAAATGAAAGCACCCAACCAACAACCAACCCCTCCACCCAAACAATCTATGCATGCACTTGTGCCCTATTTCTATGAGTTGTTTCTCTTACATTGTGAGTTCTGCTCTTCTGTCACGTATCTGTTTATGAAATTACTGTGTTATGTCACTCTGCATTTAGATTGCTCTGCTAAATGGGGACTGTGCCCAAAAGTTTCTTGTATCTCAGCAGTTTTTATCCATATCTAGTCAAATTAAAACTGACCTGATTTTGCACTGACTAGAACAGATTTCAAAAACATACAGTTCAGATGTATTTAGATTTTAAACTCCAATTAGACTAATTACAGAGCTATAGTGATCTGAAGAAATTATAGAAGAAGGAACAACAAAGCTTACGAGAAATAATCCACCTTAGTCTGAGACAGAAATAAATCCTTCCTCTCCTATCCTCCCCACACACCTCTGATAGCCAGAAGAGCCTGCCCAGTGGCACCCCGGCAGTAGTGTGGTCATCTCTTCTTCTCCAAAACACCAGAAAGCTTCTGGTCTATGAGTTATGTATCCTAGGAAGTTGAAATGTTCCGAAGTACTTTCACTTTTACCAGTAACCTAGCAAAACTCAACTAGAAGATAGTGAAACTCAAGTTTTGCAGGGCTAGCAGATGCATTCCATCAAAATCTAATTATGACTGTTGTCTGCTCTCAAGCCCAAATACTTAACCTTTGCCATGTTCCAGAGCAGAGAAGGCAGAAAACAAGGCAAGACATCATAGCTTGGCAGCTGTGTTTCACAGCCCATTGCACAAGCCAGTTCTGGGATCCTGACACAGCAGCCAGTGATCTGCACAAGCTGAGACATGGGCACATAATTACTCTCTGGCCCAATCAAAGCCTACTGCTGGCAAAGAGATGAGGTAAGCTGTTGGTGACTCTTAAGACGAGTCACCAGCCAGAGTGACCCTGAAACTCAAAGTGTTAACCTCAGCATATGCAATTCAAAGTCCTCTGCCCTAGCTGGGTGGTGGGAAAGTTAAGCCAGCTAAAGTGAATACAATGTGTGTGTGAGGCCAAGGACCACGAGTTAATGTGTGTTCACTCCATGCTCAAAGTCCCTTTTTTTTAGCAGCAAAGTCATATCCATTTTGTTTTAATAATCAAACTAAGACATGGCCAGAATTGAGATGTGATCACTAAGCTTTCACAGCTCTTAACATAATAAATCCAGGTGCCACTATTTAACAAACCTAGCACTTGTGGATAGCCAGCTTCCTAAGGAACTAGCCAGGTGTTAAATAAAAGTAAATAGCATAGCAAAAAACAGTTTCATACCAGGCAAACTGAAAAGTTTGAAGTTGAAGTGCACAGTTGAAGTGCACAGGGTAACTTTGCTGTGGTTGCTGTTTAATCCATGCGCACTATGGCTTTTATGTTTAAAGTCTATCTTTCTTTCATTATGTTTCTGTCACCAGTCAAAATTAATCAATGTTACTTATCTATCCTAACACAGAGGTCCTACCAGCAGAGCAGTAGATAGGTCTAACTCTGGTACCAAACTCACTGTTCTCCTCTCACCAAGTAATCCATGTGATTTTTTTCTAGAGTAAAGAGTATCAGAGATGTAGAAGGCAGGTTTCCTAGGCTAGAGGTAATCAGAAACACTTTCTGATATGCAGGATTTGCAGTGTCTCAATTGCAGATACAAGCATTGGAGGGTGAATATAGTTCTTTGTGAAAGCTAATTAAATGCTTGGTCATTCTGCTGAAGTTTCCTTTGAGAGCACAAATTAAAATTATTTACAACATTGCCTACTAAAGGCTGTCGTGAAGGCAACCAGTTCCTTTCACATAAAGCACCAAAATACCATTGGATGGCAACTGTTATAACTGACCTAGTACCAACTTGAGACAGGCCTTGGAGGCAATGTGCTCTGTGTGTCTGCTAGCTGTGTCCTGACCCACTGATCATCCCCAGGACGTACAGCTGCTGCCCAACTTCCCTCCAAAGAGAACGAGAGCCTCTGTCGCACTGCAGTGGAAGCACTCAGAGTACCAAGGCTGTCATGCACCTTTGGGCAGAGAACAGAGATCAGAGTCCTGGCTCACCTGCCTGAAACTCTACATGCACAGCAAAGCAGGGCTGATCCAGCACCTGAGCATGGGAAATCTGTAAAGCAGTACCCTGAAAACTGATGACTCTGAAGAGTATGACCTTATTTACACAGTCCCAGCCCGTCAGTAAGAGCTAAATCTTATCCTTGGGACACGCCTTTTACTGATAGGTCGGGTCAGCTGGGTGAGGTGAAGCCCCATTTCCAGCCTTTTGCAGAGCCGTGAAGGATTGGGAATGGAATTCTGACTCCCAGTAGTTACCAGAGGTAGGTTACTTCACGATCTGATGAGTTGCCTGTAATCAAGAGCCAGCTAACACTTGACCTGAGTGTGTGTGCCCCCCCCCCCCCGCCCCTCCATACCCTTCACAGCATTGAAACAAGCACAGATCCACAGTGCTCAGGGTGTAAAAGATACATAAATGTATACATACCCATGCTAAAATCAAGTGTGTGGCTTCCCATTTCTCAGTGGGAATACAGCTCTGAGAAAGACTGAGGCAAGTCAGTGGGGGGGGAGCATTGAGCTATTTTTGAAACTTGGCATTGGCACACAGGAACTGAAATTTCTGATCTGAGGATGTTTTTCCTGTTTGAAATTGAAGGGGTTTAAAGAAAGATGAAATTTGCATTCTTATCTTCATCCCTTTCATTTTCTCTAAACAGTTCTAGGCACATAAATACAGAATACAACTGCCAATTGGGAGCCAGAAGTCTGAATATTTTACACACAAGGCAGCAAATGAATTAGCCTTTCCTAGAATTAATCAGAAATGAAATGCACTGTTTTATCCCAAAGCTTACCTTGGTTGAAACCTCACGACTTCTTCCTGGCATCTGAAAGATACGTTCTGTGCATAGTCATTAGCTGAGGATCCTTCCTTCTCCTGCCAGTCTGAGAGACCTGGCAATGAGCTCTCCAGCTCCTGCAGAAAACAACAAAAATGTTGAATGTCCTGTCAGTACTGATCAAACTCTGCTGAATATTTTGCTTTAAGGAAGAAAGAGCTTTATGGAACTGGATGCTGATTTGTGGCTCATTGTTATTTTTTGGTAACAATCTAGAAACAATTGGAAAACACAGAGTAGAAAAGGTTTTAAACAAAGCAGTATCGTCATTCACTGTAAAATGCTTTTTGAAACCAAAGCAGACAAGAAGCTACTGTAACCCATTTGCTGTTTATTAGTTAGACAACATATGTCAGCATCCGCGCTAAGAGGTGCTGCACGCAGAGTTCAATATTTTTTGGTTATATATACATTTACATTTAAATTGAAATTATTTATTCACATGTCAGTAATATTTCATTGCTTGGGCATAATCAGAACAATTTTGGCTGACAAAAGCAAATTCAGTTCACTTAAATATAATTTTAAGGTTTACCCTGCTTCTTGTTCCTATTACTCTTTCCCTTCCCCAGCATATTCATAGCTTAACGCATAGAGTATTTCTGCAGAGGAGTGAAAATCAGTGAGCAAAATAAAAAATAAAAACAAAAACAGTCACATCAGACACCTAGCCACAAAGGAAATAAAAAAGAAAATTTAGTTCAACAAGTCAAGGCCAGAACTAGGAATTAGAAAGGAATACACTTGACTTCAAGCTTTCAAAAACCAGTTGTATGGCTGTGACAATTTATTTAGCATGCCTTAATTTCCTTATCTATAAAATGGGTTATAATATTTCACCTGCACTGCCAAGGGGTAAGTTAATGAAGGTTTTTTCAAATGAAAGATTTTTTTTTTCTTTACTTTTAGTTAGCTTTTATCAGCCAATATTTTATTCTCCTTATTCACAAAGTTAAAATGCAATGTTTTGTAAAACAACACATTCACTTCCTCTGGTAAAACAATGTTCCTGAGTTTCCTCCAGTCCCAAAGCTTAGATGCAAGCTTGAAAGTCAGAAGATTGGCTAGGACTGCTTGGACAGGAATTTGGAGTGCTGAAGTCATTCTACATTTACAAAAACCATGGCTGCTTTTCGCTTCCTTCTTAGCCTGTTCTATCTTTACAGATTATGAATGAATCCTGCTTAGAGCTACACTATTTAAACAAAAGTAAATTATTCTTTTATAAAATTACAAACTCTACTAAAAGTTATAAAATTTAAGAAAGTTGCCTAAATGATCTCCTCGAAGGAGAAATATTCAGTACTTGCCTCTCAAAATTAATGTTGAAGGACTAAAGGAACTTGTAAAAAGACCTGGTAAAATAAAAAAAAAAAAAAGTCCAATCATTGGCATTTTACTTCCTTTTTATGATGATATTTTAACTATACTCTTACAATTTATTTTAATTTAAGTCCTCTTATAAAGTACCAGGATACTTGTTGAATAAGGGAATATTAATTTCTACTTGATCTATGAGATCTGTAAAAATATGCCTGTGCTGCATTCACAGAAGTGGAAATATTTGTGCTTAGATGTGCTTAAATTCAAAAGCTGACAACAACAGTTGTTAATACAGGCAAAAATATAACTTTGTGTGCTATGTAAATGATCAAAACAACTGCCTTTCAAGTTTAGCAATTTTATCTTGAGGCTGTAATCTTCTCAGTGTTGGACCGTTTAAATTATTCAGTTCCAAAAAGCCAGTCCAGTTAAAAGTGCTAAACCAAACCTGCATTTGGTAAAGCACAAGTGGTAAACTTGCTTCAGTAGAAGCTTCTTTTGCAACAAGTTCCACTCTCAACTATCAGCAGAGAGAAAATGACAATTCAAGGTGCTTCTGTTAGGTGAAAGAGAAAGTCAAGGAAAGTTGAGGGGTGCTTTTTTTTTTTTTTTTTTTTAATTATTATTTAGTGGTGGTGGTGGGTTTTGGTTGTTTGCTTGTTTGTAAGTTAAGTTGTTACGATGTTTTAGAGAAACCCTAGGGAATCACCCTTCTTGATGGGATGACCGTTCCTTAAGAGCAACGAAATCCCTTTCTGCTGTGTCAGAGGGAACAAACAGTATAGAGCTGTCTTCTATTTTATTTTTATTTATTCTGATAGGACAAGGAGTAATGGTTTTAAACTAAAAATGGGTAGATTTACATTAGATATAAGGAAGAAATTCTTTACTATCAGAGTGATGAGGCACTGGCACAGGTTGGCCAGCGACATGGACACCCCGTCCCTGGAGGTGTTCAAGGCCAGGCCGGATGGGGCTTTGGGCAACCTGGTCTGGTGGGAGGTGTCCCTGCCCATGGCAGGGGGCTGGAGCTGGATGGGCTTTCCCTTCCGACCCAAACCATTCTATGATTTTCTTACTTCTTCATTACGGATTGAGGCTTCCCTAGTCAGGCTGCATCTGGTAAGCAGTTTGTGAATAGGGAAATCTCCAGGCAATACTAAGTAGACTCAGTGCAGTGTAATCACTACTATGAGTTTTGCTTTATACACAAAATAATACATGGGTTTGGAAGCAGCCAAAATCTACCATCATACACATGTTGAGATAAATCAGTTTCTGTGTCACAGGCTCATTTTTTAAAAAAATGTTTTCCTCCAATCACAGCATATTGTAAACCATCTCTGCCACAGCATCTGAATTATGGTACAGACATACAAACTCGTGCTGTGTTTACACAGCAGCTTATCTGCTCTTGAACCCCAAAAAGTGCCTCACAACCTTCATATGCCCTATCCAACACACAAACACTTCTAGATCTCTTCAAATGCAAATTCCTGACTGTGATTCCTGCCCCTGGGAATACTTTACACGCACTTGGGACCAGAGCTCTGGTATATGTCATGGTGCTGTGTCAATGCAGAAAATAGCCAGAAAAAAGTCCTGAGCAGAAGTGCCTCCTACCCCTCCAGAAAACACCAGTCCACACAAGAAAAGAAGCAGAAGTATTTAATGGACAGTGAACTGAACAGATTTAGTCTATGGCAGGAGGTATAATTTGAACATAAACAGAGTATATGTAAAAAACAAAGTGGAACCTGATACGTTCATGTGCTCTTGTGGCTAGTGTCTTTACATTGGCTCTGTTGTTTTGTTTTCTGTGTATTTAAAATCACAACTTTAATACTGGAAATCCTCCGAAATTAATGTAGGTTGATAAGTTTATATTCAAAATACAAAATTTCACACAGCAGTTTTTAGCATTCCCATCTCTGGGTATCTATTGTTAAGCTACCATTTCATTTTAATAGTCATTTACTTTAATAATACGACTTAAAAACTGAACTTATACTCGTCATACCGATTAGCTAGTATGTTTAGTGTTGTTATATAAAAATATCTCAGTATCAATGAGGATTCAG
The DNA here is from genome assembly GCA_011076525.1 of Nettapus auritus. Classification (NCBI taxonomy): domain Eukaryota; kingdom Metazoa; phylum Chordata; class Aves; order Anseriformes; family Anatidae; genus Nettapus; species Nettapus auritus. Next base: position 7,060,721 of record CM021770.1, on the reverse strand, counting down.
AGGATGAATTAATTTAATAATTTATTAATTAATTTAATAATCTATATACATGACTGCGTATTAACAGTGAGTGACCAGAGAAAGGATTGGGCAAGAAGAGCACTTTCCATTCCTCACCATCTGTTCTCACATTGAATCCCTGAACTAGTTTCTAAGCATATGCTCCCCTATCTCTTGAAGCCCCCAAAATCCTAATTAATTTGATTTTCTAGAGATAAATATTGCAGAATTACTAAACAGAGCTCATGAAACCAGGGGAATGGTGAACCCAAGTAGCTGGAATACAAAGTTATAACCACATTCCAGCAGCCTGCCTCTGTTCCCATACTTTGGAAAAATTACAGATGCCCCCATGCCCAGCTCCAACCTCCACACCCTTTTTCTTCCTCCAAAGAAATAACTACATCCAATATCCAAGAAACAGCTTTACTGTAGTGAGTTTTTATCAGTTGATGTTTTGTCAACTGAGGTCATTTGGTACTGCACTTTTATTAGACTTGGTCCTGTTAATCGTCACTGGAAATTCAATAACCTTTTCTTCATCAAGACATGACCACATGTACTACATGACGTGTCATAAAAATCAGAGGCACAGAAGCCACACTTCAGCAGACACACACACTTCCGAGCCTCACGAAGCTCAAAATCCCCAAGATGGCCATCTTTCCCCTACTGGAGCACAGAGACCCGCTCCCTCTCAGTGACCTTTCTACAGTGGAAATCCCCTGGATTTTCACTAGCAGAAAGGCACACAAAATCGTTTCCATCCAAACAGACTTTAATCCTTCCAACACATGCAGCAAACTTATTTACCAAAAGCCTGTTCCAATTTTAAAGGGACTAGTTTCTAAAAATACAGCTCGCAGGCTTATAACACATAGTTGTGAGTAGCAAGCATTCTTGACTTATCAGAGCAACATCTTTAAAAGAGACACTGTCACTGCAATAATGTCACGGTCTCTTTTTTATGCCACAGAGAACTCAGATTGGGGAATTGAGACTGTTGAAAAAGTACACTATCAATAAACACAAGAAAACGAGGATGAACAGTTTAATCACCATTTGCAGTGCATCATACTTTTCTTTTACAATGCTTGTACTCAGATATTGCTGTTTGTCAGCTTGACATCAGCTGCTTTTAAGTACATCATTTATCTCACTGGATGGCTTGGTGGCAAGCTGTTTCACAAAAGGAAGGTATATGCAGTTGCACAGTGTTTCAAAGCATCAGTCTGGCCCACTTCTCCAGGTAACAACAACCTGCCATACACACAAAACCAAGAGCTACTAGAAAAAAAAAAAAAAAAAAAAAAAAAAAAAAAAAAAAACACAAACACAGCAGCACCTCACTTTCAGCTTCAAAGTGGAGAGAAGCAGATGCAACCAGCTTATGATTAGGACTGCTAACATAGACAGCTGCAGTAGCTTTTTTAAGGCCACAACACACCAAGGATCTCAACGAGAACCCCTCACACACAAACACTTTGCAGAGCACTTCTGCAAGCAGTCTTGTGTTTTACAGGCACCTTAAACAAAGCCATAAGCCAAGTGCTCGCTTCTTCAAGAACAAAAGCTTTTCACGTAGCTGAAGATGTAGCAAAGCAAGCACTCGGGATCAAGGAGTGTGCACATCCCTACTAACGAGAATGAACGCTATGTCATATGAGGGGCTTGGCAGATGCCTTCTCCTGAATAGCTTCCTTGTGTAAACTATTCCAAGGGGTAAACACTTTCCCGCACTGCAAACACCAGTGAATTCAGTATAGATACAGGATATTAATTGGAAAGTCTTTCACAGTACTAGGATACAATTCCCTCTGTGAATTTGCGGAGTTCCAGTTATGAAGGGATGTTTGCTTTGTGTTTTTGTTTTATTTTGCATTTGAAGCTCTACATTAGTTCTTGTCTCTCAAGTAGTCCCAGCAAATCAAAGGTGGGATAAAATAGTGCCTACACATCTTACCTCTTCCAGTATGACAGAGATGGGAGCAACTGGGAGGTGGAGGAGGGCACACGACCACTTTTGTTTTTCCTAATTCGAGCCCTTGAGTCATATGAAAATTATCTGCCTGACTCTGGTTTTCCTTCCAGAGATTGCATATCTGAGTTGCACTGGTATTTTATGGCAGTCTAATTATATGCTCAAAAAGTTTCCCATGAAAGAATATCAACATTTTCATTTAACCCCTTCAGGTCACACAAAATACCATGGATTAGCAAATCTGTGCTATATTAGCTCTCATTGAGCGAGAGATACAGACATGATGTACACAGGGAGAGGGCAGACAACAGACTGAGAGGCAGCTGAAAGAGCAAGAGATTATCTATGAGACAGATCTTGCTGGTTTTATGACTTTCTCATGACTCCTCTTCCTGATTTGCCTCCACTTGCTCTTCATAGGGAAAAATTTCCAATCTTTTTTTAAAATCTGCCAGTAAACACGCACACCTCACCTACCTGCAGCCTACACAGTATTTCCTAGTAACGCTTTACAGTTACAAAAAAAATAAAATAAATAAATAAAATAAAAAAATATTTTATTACTTCATCTTAGGGATAAACTCCAGGAAAAGCATACAAAAAGATTAGGGCAAGAGCTAGTGTTGATATCCTGAAAGAGACTGTGATAATACCACTAGGATGCTATTTGCTTTTGCTTTTTGTTCCATGATACAAAAAGACATTCCTGATTTTGAAGGTAACAGATGCCATCCAAAATAATGAATTCCCATTCTAAATTTGAAAAAAATGGACCAAAATCACTCCTGGCCTATGAATGGTTCAAAGCACTTCAGAAAGCACTCTGCAAATTTCTATCCACGAACAAGAAGAGAGGAGAAACAAAATGCAAAAGGCAAATACACTATACATAACAGATGAAATAGAGACATTTCATGGGCCTTTTCCCTAGTACAGGCTGCCAATCTACCAAAGTGAACATTAACAGTCTTAGTTAAGAGAGTATTTCTAGCTGAGTTAAACCTGGACAAGAGCTCTATCCCCAGATTGCACACATTCGACTTGGAAAGCACTGGGGGAGAACAGAGGCACTTCCTGCAGATGCTGGGGGCATGGTAAGCCTAGAGCCTAAGTAGCTAGGTACCTGTGCTGTCAGCAGCAGAAGCTTCTTCATTTCCAGTCTTTTAAATAGCCTTTAGGAAAGTTACAGTTCTGCTCCCCTCAGCTCAACTCGAGGAAGCCTGTGGGCAGAGCGCTGGTACTAGTCTCCGCAGAGACTTTTCGAATAAATTTATTACTTAAAGATGAGAAAATCGTTAAGTAAGATAAAGAGGATATACCAAAGCTTTCCACAGGCAGCCAAAATACCAGGACAAGACATCCTCAGTCATATAAAACAGAAACATTTTATCAAGTAGTCACAGGAAATCTGAACAGAGAGATTTGTGTATCTTCAGATATGCTCTCCACTTACTCCTGACAACAGTCACAAGACAGCCCTCCCTGCAATTCCATGCCTCAAAGAAATTACTTGTCATTACAGGAGGGTTCCAGGACTCCATGTCCCTGAAATCTGGGGTAGATTATTGTGGGGTTATAGCTACAACATGGATTACCAGAGTGTCCCATTTCGCATTTCAAAAGGTGTGTTTGCTCAGACACTGTGCCATAAACACACTCTTGTTAAGTTCAGTTTTTACCTGACTTTCCTCATGGCTTTTTCCATTTTCTAGCTTTGCCAAGGGCTTAGGCTTTCTTAGCTTTAAGTTGCCCATGTCAGGCTTTAGAGCATAGTCAGTTACTGCCTGCTCCTTATGCTGCTGGTTGTCCTGCAAAGGCAGCTGCCTTTCTCCTAAGACAGCAGTGTTGTCCAGATAATTTTCTTTGTTATCATCATCTCTGTAAGAGAAACAAAAATGAAATGCATCAGACAGGACTTCAGACACCTGTCAAAACATTATGAAGAACATCCACAAGATCTCAGCTATTCGTGGTGTTTTAATTTTAATGTTAAATGTTTGTTGCCTACAACCAAACAAACATTGCATATATTAGTAAAATGATTCTAAAAGGCTACTGCTTATTGAGAAATCACAAGCTAAACTACTGTTAGTATTATTAGATATTCATTTGTGGAGACATTTAAATGAGGCAAGTTTTAGAGGCACTCTTTGGCCTCAGCTCTACATTTCATATTCCCCAAATAAAACCTGGAACTGTCTTTTTCACGCAGCAGGCCTCTCCCTGTCCAATGCTTTACATTAGTTTATAATCTCACAGAAATGTTTTCACACAGAGTAATTCCTCCCTATAGTCACACTTTCCTTCTGACAGTCTTTCCTCATCTTTTTGAGGGCTTTTGTACAGAGCAAGGAAGGTAGGCACACGAAGTAGGGTTTGAACAACCAGAGGGATGTTTGGGTGGAGGGGATAAGTATCACCTGCTACCGGTTTGGAGAAAAGTTCCCCTTTATAACACACCATGTTCGCCAGTTTAAACAGATGCTGTTGTTCATGTAGGCTCGTCTACAAGGTGCAAGCTATCCTAAGGAGACTTTGTTAGCCTTATCCACATCCAGCCAATCCCACCTTAGACCTCTCTAATGCCTTCCATTGGGAACAACCCAAATGCAGGATGTGAGACTGCCTACTTAGTTGGCAGGATGAGCAGACTGGTACTATTGCTCTGAAATCCCTGGCTATTGCCTAGTTTGCAGGTGGAACTTCGGTTGTCAACTTCATTTTTTTCACAGTGATTCTTCAATGTCCATATCCTCGCACAATTACAAAACTCCACTTACTACTGCTTTGTACCAGCTGCTGTACAGTAAAATACAATATATTAGTTTCAGAGTTCCATCTGAATGAAAGTACTATGATTTAGAGCTAAAGACACAAACCATAACGTATTTTCTTATAGAACGACATTTAATCCTCCTATTGTTTACATATATATAATACTAACACGCACGTCCCAGAAATAGTAATAGCTATAGCAGGCGATACCTCAGAAATTTTACATTCTTTTGTCAATAAAGGTTTCTTTCTAACGGTTTAACAGAAGTACTCTGACAGCTTAACTTGTTGCCAATGGATTTCAGACAAAATTTGCAGTAGCATACCTGGTGCTGCAACTGGCCACTTGATCTTCATGTACAGCGTCTGAATTCCTGTCACACCTTGAAAATAGAAAAGAATTGCTGATAAATAATTGCTGCTGCTGCAGAAATTTAGCTTTTAATAACATGACAGTGCAGCTGAAAGTATGCATAAACACATTTCACATTCTCACACCTTAGCTGAATCATTTAATGTCATAGCATCTCAGAGATAGTCTACATCTCAGAGGAAGAAGAGGATTTGAAATGTTAAATGTATAGTTTGGCATATCTTTCTCAGCCAGCTGGAAATACTGACAACAAAGACTTCAGATGTTACCATCAAAATTACAGAAAAATTTTACATGAAATCCTGAGTTTTGATTACTTACATAATATACTTCACATTCAAAAAAAAGAATTAGAAACAACAATTAGCTAAGGCTTTTTTTCTCTTAGACTCACAAAAATATTAACAACAGTACAGCAGTCATTCTTTGAGCAGCAGGGAAAGGAATCCCCAAATAAATTACAAAGTGACCATTAGTCAACAGTGAACTACCAGATTTTTTTTTTTAAATGCATGAAGAATCATAATCAATTCCATCCCACTACGTAAAAAACAATAAAATTATAGGACTACATAATCAAAAAGAAAAGTCTGTAAAAATACGCAAAACGGCAGTATTGAACAGTATACTGTGTGGCATTGCTTAATTTTGCAGAATGATACAGCTGCAAAGCCCAAGATCAGTTTTTCTTCAAATAAACATACATACATACACATACACTCCCAACAAATATGTACATACCCATCATGGGTATGATTTCTGGGGAAGGGTCAGGGCCCTCTCCTCACCCTCAGTTCATACTCACAGGGCACAGGCTCTAAGTAGGCCTGGAGCACTTGAAGTTTGCTGGCAGAGGAATCTCTTCATTATGTGGGAAGCAGCCTATACTTCCGCTGACTTGTTAAATTTTTAGAAGAGCTGCCCAGCTTAGGACAGAGCACATTAAGTGATAAATTCATAGCCCTGCATTGCAATTTGACGGCAAGGATTTTAATATATTCCTCTTTCCCACCAGTCTTCTGCCAGTATCTTTATCAAAAGCCAGACTGCTGCAGAAATTATTTAAAGGGATACCAAGTGTTTACACTTCCTGAATACATCAGCATTTGTATGAAAGCATTCACTGCATGCAACTGGAATGTATACCTACAATTGCAGGTTGCCCTTAATCACATAATATTCCTGCAATGGGTGCAGTTCTCCCTGCAAGGCAAACTGGGCTGACAGATGGAAGACAGAGCTTGATGCACACAGGGAATAAATTCACTGTAAAATTTAGCTTTCTTTGCCTCTGGATGTCTGTCACACCTTCTCCTCTGATCACTCATAAATGACCTTATGGGTCTCTGAGATGAGCAAGGTGTGAGGACAGGATGTAACTGGGAATATGAATATTCTCTAGTATGAAGAGGGAAGCCCAGTAGAAAAGGGGTCAGGTACCTGGATGGAAACTTTCGGCAAGGAGAAAATATAGAAAGGAAATGCACAGAGAGGAGACAGTGCCGAGGACAGCTGGACGGACAGACCTCCCGGCACAGGCCCAAGAGCAGGGTGATATGCCACCAGGTACGCCATGCACCGTGTACCAAGCCACAGGCAGCAAAGGCCAGGGACCCCCGATGGGGCCCAGTATCCCTCCCACGTGTGACACAAGAGAAGGTGTGAGGGAGCACTTCCAACACCAGCTTCACTCACCCCCTCCTCTCACCAGTCAGCACACTCAGAAGTCTTCACTTACAGAAGACCATTTTGGCAACTGGGAACACTCTGGAAGCACAGTGGGTGACTGAGCACAGGTCCATCAGCGAAGGCTACATGTGCGTATCAGGGTGCATACACCTTAACCTGGGGAAGCGTCCTCAGGGTTCACCTTCCCTCAGCGGGCTGTAGTAAGGGTGATGTAGAGAAGTGGAAAGCCTAATTCGGCATGCAGTAACTGGTTAAAGTTATAAATCAAGATGTTATAAATACTCTAAGTGAGCACAATACGCTGTATTTAACTAACAAGATAGCAGTAGATAGGAAAGACAAGCAATGGTGAATCATAGAAGACAGTGACCATCATGCAATGAAAAAGACTACGAGGCAGTTCATAGGCTGCTTGAGGCTAAGATCATAGCAGGACCTTTAGAAGATGAATTCACAACATAATGAAAATATCCACCATGAGTGTTTTTACATTGGTTTCTTTCAGAAATGCAGCTTGTGTGTTCATGCCACTTGTCTGTATGTACGAACACACAGATGCTCACACTCATCTCTTCCCACTTGTAATCTCATTGCCCAACTTCAGCTGCATTGTAACAGCGGGAGGGATACTCAAGAATTTGGTTAAGTTTTGTGAAAGCCTGTGGCCACGCAGCAGGGAGAGTTCCCACCAACAGAAAAACTGCAGCAGCATCAAACATCAGAGTATACACCAGAACAGCTTCAAGTCATAAATCCATATGGGTTGAACCTTAGAATGGGCATGAAATATGCCTTTTGGCATATGGGATGGGATCCCAATCTAGACAAACTGCTGCTCTGACTCTCTATAGCAATGCCTCTGTACATTTCTTCCAGAGAACTCTGTTATAGTGGGATTGGCTTTTTATTTTTCCATTTTCACCTTTCTATAGGAGCCATTTCAGTGCAGCTGGAAAACTGCTTCCTTTTGCAGATTTGACCTTTAAGATGTTCACATCAACTACTTCTCCACCTGGCTGCACGCATGGCTTGCTGGGAGCACAGCAGCCCCAGGCACTTGCTTTATCTGGAGAAATGTTCCTGAAAGTATTGTTTCAGTGATTTTATGTCGTTCAGGAAGCCCTGATTTTTTCCTCTGCCACAAGGAACAACAAAATGTCAATGGGGGTGTCTAAATTGCACGGCAAGCTCTCTCTTTATTCTGTTAAACAGAAGTAACCTATTTTCAGAGATGGCTAGCACAAACAACTAGTGCTGAAATCAGTAAGAATTGTGTATCCTCAGCAGTTCTCACAACAGGCTTTTGGGGGAGGCTTTAAAACGGGATTTAGGGAAACCAACTCTGGAAACCAGGTTTGTTCATTTGGACAATGATTTTCAGATGATGTTCGCTTGCTTTGTTTTCTAAAAGCATGTTACTACTTCTGTGTTTGGGAAAATAAGATTAAAAATCAAAGCCCCTGAAACAAAACCAACAACAGCTTAAATGAGGGAGATTCAGCCTACAGACAGTTCCTGGCCCAGCTCTACCACGCTGCTGCCTCTCCACTGCACACAGCACGGGCTGCACCCCGCTCCTTCTCCCTTTCACCAGGGCAGTACTGATGCTTTGCAGTCAGCTTTTCTGCCATCCTAGCCCTTATCTTAAGGTCACACAAAGTACCACAGCACAAAGCTATCACCTTCAGGTCCCAGAAAACCTCAAGAGCGAGGCAGGCACCACGCCACACCAGGGGACCATGGAAACAATGGGTGTATTTAGGGGACAGAGCAAAGGAAAGGAGACAAAAATATGAAAAAATGTACTATCTGAAATCTGGCTATTTTTCTGTGAAGGAGGAGCATCCCAGAATTTCACATACCACAATTAATCACTTAACTAACAGGTACACAAAAAAATAATTTAAAATGACTTATTGATTTAAGTAGCTCCTGTTAAATCTTTCCATATTTACCACAAACACAAAGAAAGAGTGACTAACTTAAAATATCAACTAAAGCAAGGCAGGAATGTAGGAGAGATTAATTATTTGGATCCCTAAGAAATATTACTTATATTTTCCCATAGTGATTTTGACAATACTTTGGGATGGCTCAGACCAAATTACAACTTGGCCTGCTTTTCAGTGTATTCTCTCCCCACAACACTTAGGCAAACACATCACAGTCCAGCTAGGGTTTTTTAAATTACGAGTGTTTTAGCAGTGTAGAACTCACCTAATATACAAACAAATCTATAAATCATCTCCTTCCTGAGAAACTGCTTGGCACATTACTGCTGAGGAGTCTTCCCTAAAAGCTTTTGAAGCAATCAGAAGCATGCAAAATAATGAGAGAGAGAACATGTAAACTGAAACATTTATACTGAAATAAAAAATGACCATTTCATTTGTAATCCTTCCTAAACTCTTCACCTTTCTAACTTTCTAATGTCCTGTTTTGTTGTCTCTCTAAAACAACAACAACAACAAAATCAACAGACATATTCTTATGATCATGATACAGATGAAAACCCTTCCAATGAGTTTATGGAATTGATTACAAAGAAACAATGTCTTTGGTGCTTGGTCCATCTAAATAATGTATAATTATTTTTTCAAAATATTTGTAAAGCATTTTTTTCTTACCAATGTATGCAGGAAGCACAGAGCATGTGTTCAGACACACTTGAGTTTAAGATCATCAGTACCAGAAATGAGCAATATATGCACAGGAGATTTATCCTACACTGAAATCATGCACTTAAACATGTGTGATGTGCATCATATTTATATCCTCCTAGAAAGGTATTTCATTGCTAAATGGTCAAAGAAAATGTAAAGGCAGCTGTTTTATGCAATAGTTTCCATATTCTCAGTAATATGCTTAGATTACAGAAAATTGAATTAAAATATGACAGAAAGCTTGGGACTTCTCACATAGTACTTACAATCTTTATAGTACTTATTCTCTACAGTAGCTAAACTCAGCATTCTTATTTAAAAATAAGGCACATCTTTAAAGTGTTCACTTACTCTGCTAAAGCTGTGGTGTTGAAGGAATTATCCTGAATGCTGAAACAGAAACAAGAAAACATCAGACAAGTCAGCAAAGCAGGCAGGCTCCCTGTATCCTCCTCAGTTGTAAGAACACATGCACAAACATGGCATTGCAAGGCAAGTCTCTGTGTGTTAGCTCTACATGCACGACTGTACCTTCGGCTGCTCTGCACATGCTCATAATCAAGGAGCCATAGGGATTAGCCCTACAACACTCACAAAGCCCATCCAGCAGTGCTTTGAATTAATACGGCGATGCAGGTAGTCCGCGAGGCTCAGAAAGGGATCATATTCTTTTGTAACTGTAACACTGCTGCTAATAAAGTCTTAGGTTTACAAACAAGTATTCGGCATTCTGTCCTTTAAATGCCTGTTCTATGTAATTGGCTCATCAAACACAATGTTGTTTTTATTACTTAAATAGGGCTGCTCAGCTAAGATCTCTGGATGTTTTTTCTTCTTGTTTGGTGGTCTCTTACATGCTCAGCTCATGGCCAGACCCCAGGGGAAGCTATGAAAAAATAATCTGGCAGAAAGGACAGTTCAAGTAGCAAAAGGCTGTTAAGCAAACCACAAGCAATAGACGAAACCATTCCTATGAAAGGCATAGGCTGCTGCCCTCCTGCAGCAAAATGTTTCAGACCTGATGTAATATATTCACTGAGGGTCAACTCAGGATACAGTAAACGGCTGGTTTTCAGGCAGCAGTGGACTTCCCCCTCAAACAACACCTCTCAAAGCCAGTAAATACACTCTTGTATCATTCTGAAACCTTATAGCAGCACAAAACAAACAAAATCTGTTCTCACTGATATGTACCAGAACTGAGATTTTTTGTTTGTTTGTTTTTGCTTGGGAGGAAGCAGAGAAGGCAGAGCAGACAACAGCGTCTTATGAGCACTCCTGCTTGTGACAATGGCACCTCACAGACGCCAGCAGCAAGCAGAGCAGGGATACAGAGAGGTACAGCGTCCCCCTCCCTGCAGCAGCTCGTGTTGCTGCGTGGTATCGACACATTTCCCAGGTGGCAGCAGCGGGCAGGAGCCACAGACGTGACAATTTCCCTTCTTTCACCAACAGCGCCGGCAGTGCATCTTATCTTCATCTCTTCCCAGCCTGCCTGCACACACTATTTGCTCTTTTCTTTCCTGTATTTGTATATATATCAATTCATATCACGGCACAAATTATCTGGGGATCAGAATATTACAGTCAGTCTCTAGGGGAATTCTGCCCTACAAAGAAACAGGTTTTGTGAGAGAAGGCTGAACAGAAAAACTACGTTTAATAATTAGTATTTATAACTTGCCCTAGACATAGAATTTCAGCTTTTCTCCTCCTGTTTCCAGTTATTCGGGTCTGACTGTACAGATCTACATTTATTTTTTTGTTTTTCTATTTGCAGGACACCACCTGAACAAAAGGAATGCTTCTAGCTGTTGTGGCAATCAAAAATTCACTTTGCATGCTAAAAAAAAAAAAAGTGGAAAAGTGGAGGGCAACTAAAAAATCTTAAATTATTTTTAATAAATTACTTCAGAATCTGTAAGTGCTTGGCTCTTAAGTTTAAATGCTGAGACTAACTGCAGCTAGCATTTCAAGTGTGCAACGGAGGAATCACAGCTTTTTTTCACCAAATCAGACTGACAAGCATCACAGCTTGATTAGAGCAGAGCTTAAAGAGACACTACATTTTTATCCCCACTCTCCTTCCTACACGTGCACAAGAAGGAGAATGAAAACAAGGATTTTATAAACATAACTTCTCCATTTCTAAGTGTAAAGTTAAGGTCAAATTCTCTGCTAATTCACTCCCTGTGCAAACATACTGCAGCGCTTTACTGTTATTACTAATAACAGAACATGACTGAAGACCAGTTTGTAAAATAGGGAGGCTTTGGACGGAGACCAACTTTAAAATGTCATCTCTCACATTGTTCGTATGAACTTCAGTGCTGAACAGCTGTTGCTAAATCTCTTCTAGGCAAGCACTTTAAATTTATTGCAGGTCACTAACAAACTTCCATTTGTTTTAAAGATGGTGCTTGACCAGTGTTATGGGATAGTCTTTTTTTGCTAGGTTGTGAAATCATCTGGGGGGAAAACAAACAAACAAGATTTCACATAAAACAGAGTAACATCAATAAATAGAGAAAATAAAGGCTGGCTAAAACCAGGATCCTGTTTCCGAGCTAGTCTTCCAACCAGACAGATGAAGCCACCCTACTCCTGGGGGAGCCCAAGGGAGCAACTATTGCAGACCCACAATAACTTCACCTTTTTTCTTTTACTCCCAGAAGGAAGGAATTTCTCGCTAAGAGGAAAAGCTTATTTCACCAGTGATGTTGGCTTGGCCCTATTGGCTAACCCCACTTCTTTTCATGTGCTTCCCATCCACGTGCTCTGGGCAAGACCAGAACAGGACGAGTCAGGTGCGGCAAAGCCAAAGATGCTCAAACTTGCATCTTTTTTGCCTCCAAGCTCCAAGCACAACCTCCTCATTTTCAGTAATGAAGTTAAAGTCAATCAGGCTTGAAATGCTATAAAACATCATGCTTCAACGGACTGAACTTGGCAGTGCCTGGTATATTCTGACGCCACTTTCACATGACGTGTCAGGTCTGTCATCGTCCTCATGAAAATAATGCTACACCCGTATGTGGAGTGAGCACTGGACTATGCCGCTGAAGAGCAAGTACACTTATAAGGACCTTATATTTTGAAGTCATTCAAATACAACTTTTTATTCTCAAAATAAAGGTTTTTAAATCAGTTTTTCATTTTTTTATGTCCAGTGGTTTAAAGGATTCATATTTTTCCAATATCCTAACTATGGAAAGCCAATTTCTTCTTTGAAAGCTTCCTATTTTATATCCAGTTTTGTTTTCACCCTCTTTTGCCAAAAGTTGATCAAGCCAACATAATTATCGCATGCCAGCTCTCAGCTGACAATAAATATGGAGGACTCCAAAGCAAACATCTACCTATATTCTGGAGATACAGGGATTCAGAAATATGTTGCTGTTCACATCTTAAAATCTGAGTAAAATGTTGTCTTTTTATAGTTGACAAATAGATTGGCATAGAAATTTAATTATTTATCTGGTTTGTATCATCAAAAGAATTACTGCTAGTTCAGGAGGAAGGCTGAGATGGGAATCACTTAGCCTCTAGCTCAGTTTTGCATGTAATAAAGATACATGCGCGATATAGATGGTACATTAATAAACTCTGAACAACATTAGTTGGCACTATAAGCATGTATCAGCCAGTGAGTGCTATACAAAGACGGTATGGTCTATTTGCAGAAGACTTCAAAAGAAGAGCGAGGTAGCGAGACAATTCAAATGTGATCATACAGGCAGAGGCCAGACTGTAATTTATGTGCAAGTAGTAGTTCTGGCTTCACGAGTACAGAAGAAAGCCCAATGATCAAGATCAAAAGGCCAGACCAAAAGGAGGAACTGCCAAGCTGCAGTTGTCTAAATGGTCACCCACCTGCAGACTTCCTGGCAGTTTGGTTTCACCGAACAACAGAACCTTACCCACAATTTCCAGATTTTGCTCATCTGAGTAAATGAGTGTATTCTCCTAAGGGGATTTCTGACTCAAGTAAACGACGAGGCTTTTCAATTTTAACCACAGAATAATGAAGAATTTGTATTGGGAAATAACCTGCATGTTTAGAGGGAGAATTACTTATTTGCAAAGAACTCTAAACTCTCAAAGGTTCTGGTAAAGTTAGAATTTGTGCATTTAATATCTACTATCTGCTAATGACAAGTTCAGTGCAATCCCTACAGGGTGTGATTAACATTTATTGCAAGACTGTGTTCTTTACTATTATTTGTTATTCCACAGAGTCCAAAGTGCTTGTGCTGAAATGGCTGCATCAAAGGCAATTACATTTTGCACTCCGGTTAGGCCATCCCAGGGAGCTGCTCTAGACGCTACGGAGGGACACGAGAGTTGCAGTACGACGCGCTGCGCATGATGAGGAGGCCAAGGTGGCTCCCTCCTGTCTGGGAAGATGTTACTCATGTTCCACTACCCAAATAAAGGGAAAGTTGAAATGAGCTCTCCCCTGCTGCCTCTCTGGGTTAAGTCAAGTCATCCCTGCCAGAACCAGCTGAGCTCAGAGACTCATAAAAATATTGAGCAAATTTGTTTGCCTTGGAGTATGTGTGCTCCTGCCAAGTAGCAATACCCTGAGGTGCTCCACCAGTCCATCGTCTCCCTCTCATATTGTACCAACACAGAGATACACTCAATCTTACCTGTGCGCACACACACTATGTATGCTTTTATGGACAAAATACATTGACACTCACCAAACAGCAGATTAAATATGTTTGCTTGTCAGGTCACACTGCTGCTTCTGAGGTCACAGTTATGACAGAACACTTCCATTTAGGCAGAAAACAATCCGATGAACTCTGCAGTCACTCATCTCCACCTTCAGCATGTCTGTTCTCTTCCAACACACAGGAATTTTATGGGATAAGAGCAGGGATCATTCTGCAGGAAATGTTAGCACTGTGGATCATTCCAGTGATCTCTGCCCTTTCTTCACGAGGGATCCTGCAGGATATTTTTGCTACTCTCCAATCAATAAGGCATAAACCAAGGAACTGCCGTGTGAGAGAGAAGCCATATGCTTCTTTCCTGTAGTGATAAATACCAAACACTACATTCAAGCAGCTGAAAATATTCGTGTTCACTGACTTGCTTGCTTGACATGCTGTCTGCCTTTTTATGGGTGACATTCTTAGAGACATCAGAAAACATCTTAAGACAAATTAAACTAAAATACAGCAATTATATATAGGAGCCAGTTTGTGAGCACTCAGTCCAGTTTCTCTATCTTTGATTCTCCCAGTGGCCTAATTAGCACATCATTTGAGTTAATGGACCTGGGGGAAGAAAGCACTCAGCTGATCTGGCTGTATGTCTTAAAACGCATAGACATGCTCACGCATGAAGAGACCCGAGTGAAGTGTAGGCGCAGACACAATTGTTGTCATCCATTCCAGGGCAATTCTATAAAGCATATATATGTTGGATTGTATAACGTTTTGTGTAACTGCACAGACTTTCAGGGTTATATTTTCTGAATATAAGTTAGTGAGAAATTAAACTTTACATACATCCTTGCTCAAGCCTTCTAAGCAGTGCGCCCGTAAGTCCCATACACACTCCGTAGTGCATCCAAGTTTGTACTGGGGGAGGTATGTCTACCCTGTAGTCCAAAATGCACAGCCCCACACCAGTCAAATCCCTAGCCATTCAAAGGGAAAAGTATCATGGAAATGCACAATTTTATGCAGACTGGAAATTCTGATTTGTGAACCACTTCATTCCCATCCAGGTTACATTTTTGTTGCTCAGGTACACACACCTGCTGTGCTACTGGTGCCCCGGTTACTTAGCATAAGCAAAACTTTACATGGTTCTGCAGACTTGAGTAAGTGTGCTAAGTTGTTTTGTTTTGGAAATACCGATTTGCACCTCAAAGCCTGTTATTAAAGAACAAGCTGCTTTATGAAGTCCAGTCATCTCTGCTGAAAATTGTCATGCAGAGATGCCCAAGTATCATTATCCAGCATGCACTAGGCTGCCTGACAAACTCAATCATACCAGTCAAACTGGTGCTGGTGTCTGAGCCATTACAGACACTAACGCTTGCTTGACTGCAGTCATCCACTGCAGGTAATTTGGTATTGCCACAGATGACAAAACAATTTCCAGCAGGCTTATACCAACATCGGGCTAGACTCAACAGAGCACTAATTCAAAAACAGTTTGTCTTCTGAACAACCCAGTCTGATTACTTTAGAGACCTAGAAAACATTGGAAAACGTTTATAGTATTACTATTACATAGAGTATGAACACCAAAATTAAGGAAAGTTCCATGGTTTATGTTATTTCATCTGTTTGTGTACAACAGCCTTACACAACACCAAAGAGACCTAGTCAGGAACAGAAAATAGTTCTGGAATTCAGTCTCAAAATTCAAAATGTCCTTTTCTTTCTAAGAGTACAAAACTTGCTGAACAATTTGAATGGGATCATACAGGTAGAGGCCAGACTGTAATTCATGTGCAAGAAAGCCAAACTAAAGTTAATGTGCATAGTATTCCTAGCATTTTCCAAGACAGAATCAAATGGGAAGGTGAACTTGAGCTCAACCGCATTTTCAAAAAGCAGAGCATTTGAAAGTAAATGGAATAGCAAGCAAACTGCTGCTCGTACCTTCAAAACACGTTAACTCCTATTTCTGCTAGGTCTTCGCAGCTGTAGATGTATGGAGCCATCCAGTCAGTTTGGTTCAAGTTAAGCTCAGACACAACAAAGATAAGCAATGTATGTATGAAGGTGCCCTCCTGACTCTTTTCTGCTTCTTCAAGGGATGACAGTGGCCATTTAGAACAAGGCTGACTATGCTGGGCAATCTACTTTTTCCTAGGAAAGGAAAAAATAAGCAAGAAAGTAGGCACATGCTTTTACTCAGTTCTTCCTCATTTACTTGTGAGGTGCTTTGCAAACCGCTAACTCCCACCTAACACAGCAGTAACACTTCACCTTGCTTCACCTGCAGCTTTATCCTTCCAAAAGCACGTGAGCCAGAACGATAGAAAATGAAATCTAAACCAGTGTAGAAATCACGTAAGAATATTAACTTAAAACAAACACTGCTTGACATCAGAGCTTATTCTCAGTGACATATAGCTAAAATCTCTTAAATTAGCATTATCAAAAGCTCCATTATTATTAATAACATGTTTTCAAGGGGCACCTGGCCTTCTCCCCCAGCATGCCTTATGCACCACATAACAACTGTTGACTAGTCCTGGCGATGTCTGAGGGACGGTTCAGATAACATTAAAAACAGATTCACACTCAGTCCTCTCTAAGCCCCTTCCAAGTTTACAAAACAGGAGTGTGTGCACTTCCACCACTTGGTTACAAGGAAACACCAACAGGTGGCTCTCCGAGGGCCAGGCAGGTGTAGTGGTGGTCCATACAGAGCCACGCTAGTTTACACCAACTGAGGATGCTGCACAAATACTTATAGCCCAGCACGTCCAATCCATTTGATGCAATGTGTCTCATCAATTGGTGTAATACGAATATTCACATGTCCTTTTCTAAACTCACTGCATGTGCTGCATAAAGCTAAAAGCAAGATTTATCCAACTTCTCACAGGCACCTTTGGAGCCACCCTCCTCCCCTGTCTAGCTGTCAATTCTGCACAATACTTCCAGCCACCTTACCTCTTATGGAGAGGAAAAGCTACTCATGTGGCTAGGAATTTTGGGCAGGAAGAAAAGGCAGAAGAGAGAATAACGCGGCTGGCAAAAGGGAAGAAACTGATATTGGAGGTAATAAAAGGACAGCGTGAAAGAAACAGCACATACATACAAGCAACATGAGCGAAGAATCACAACATAAAATGCAGTTGTGATAGGCAGATGGGGGAGATCCCTTCCTTTAGTTATGGGCATTAGCTCATCTAGTTTTGTAGCTCCAGTTGTTCATTCTCATTTCCATTATGAAAAATGCAAGGTAGTGAATTCCACCTTTTTTTCTGTCTTTTTTTTTTTTTTTTTAAAGCTGTTTTTCAGATTTTCTATTCACTCTAATGTATAGTCAATGACATTTGAAAACTGCTGATTCAGGCCATTAACTTTCTCAATATCATGATCCATTGACATCAGTTATGGCATATTCGTCTGCACTTGTATTTCACCAAAAAGCTGTGAATAAACCAGTCAACATTAGCAGTCACAGTCAGTGGTCAACTCTTGCTCAGCTTCTACCTCGCTGTTTTAATTTCTTCTCATAACAAGTAGTCCTCTTTTATTCAGCTTCTATTTCTATCCAGGCTCCCAATCTGTGCTAGTATCCTACCACCTACTATTTTAATTTCCTTAAAGGATGATGCATCACTCCTCAGCACGGATAAAAGTTTGCTTTTCAGAAAAAGTTTCAGAAAGTGTTTTAACTCGTGTGTTTAAACTCAACATCCCCCCCCTCCCCCCCTATTAAGCACATATATATTTTAGGTTAAGGGAAAGACAGAGAAAATTCTATTTTACCTGAACGTACATTCTCAGCAGATTATGTCTTTCAACATAGTAGAACTGGCGGGACAAGACAGCACTCCACAGAAATTAAATAATATAATCCTGTTACATAATATTCAGCTTTGTGGCATAAAACCAGAACCCTACAGAAAATGTAAATAAAAGGCACAGAGATGTCTTATACATATGTGCAAATTTACCTTCTCATTATTTAAAAGCCTGTTATTTTGTGTGATGGCTGTTTGGGAAAAGATAAACCTGTTGCAGGCACTGAAACATAGGAAACGCGGGACCTAATTTCACTGCAAAACTGAGGAAATATCCACATAACCACATGCCGTCTGCACTCTGCTTGTTATCCTCCTTCCGCACCGCATATTGCTTAAGAGTGTGTGCTTTCGTCTTGCGAGCTGGCTTGGTTCCCTTGCCATGCAAGAAGTAAGAAGTATCCTGAGAGCAGTGAGCTCAAGCATGTCTGCAGACATGCCTTGTGCGAAGAGCCTCTGGTATATCTCCACTTCTCAGGTAGCAGACCTTCCGGCTCTCTTACCAAGATGCAAATTTTGATGTAAGTGGTCCGCAGGTGGTCTGTCACCCTGGGCACTACTCAATGGTCTTTACGATAGCCCACAATTTCCAATCCTGAGGGCAGGTCCTCTTCCAAGAACCAAGACAAATCTTAACTAGACTCTGCAGGAGCCAACTTTTCATTCTGACTTAGACTACCGCACAGAGGTCTCCAGAATTAGTTCACCGAACTGGTGTTAAGCACACGCTGTGGACACCAGTCAGTCCTTTGGTTATAAAATACATCCCTCATGCTCTTTTTCAGTTGGTTATTTGTTTTAATATGTTCTCATCCAAGGTTAGCAACAGCTTTTAAGGCTCAGAAAGAACTTGCAAATGAGATTTTTTTTATGGAATGACCTTGTGCAGCTTTACAACTGATGACACTGAACAAATGACCCCTTCTCATACAAAGTTGGCCTCTATGAAAACTATTCGTGACTCAAATATTTCCTGTATAGATCTGCAGAAATGAAGCAGAAGCATATGGGAAAGACATTTGTACCGACAGCAGCTTTACCATTTTTGCTATCTATTGCAACATTGCAACAGTTTTGTTACAAAAAGGCAGTGAAAATTGCTTTTCTCTTTGGAAGCATTTGAATTCTTTGTTGTAAAGCACACTGAGTGCTCTTCATGACATCATCACATTTTCTAACTCAAATTGTTTGTCCCCAGAGCTCTTTGATAAATTAGATAAAATTGGTTTTGGTTTTAAGTTATTCAGCAGAGAATCAAAAAAAAAGAAAGATGTTTTCTTTCTAATTTTAGTAATATTTTTCATCTAGCAACCATGCAGCACCAATTATCAAGGCACCAGTCATGGAAGAAAGCCTTATTTCTAGGTGAGCTATCCATTTTGGAGAGAATCAGAGACTTCAGAAATATTCCCAGAATCAGAACCAGTGGAAAAAAAAAAAATCCTTGAAACCTCATCTGTAATATCTATTTTCTTTCTGTAACGATTGCATGGAAACAGTCTTGTCTTTATATTAACAAAAGTGCTGACAGTACTTTTTAAAAAACAGCAATGAGTATTGCAGTCTAAATGTAGGCATATTCACGAATATTCAAAGCTACAGTAACTCCCCTCTCTTTTCTGATGCTTGGAGAACTACAGCCTACACTTTTTAGCCCAAATGCAGTCTCCCAAACCCACATTTAAGCACCTACACAGTTTCAGACTAATTTTAGGTAGCCACCAAGCTGAAAACATTTGGCCAATACATGTTATGCTAATTTTATTTTTAGAATGATGGTTGTAAGGGCTCTGTGATTATGCCTAACACTACAGCTGTGTTGATGCACGTTCACTACAAATATAGAAATTAAAAAAAACATCCAAACCCAGCTTCAACAGTTATTAAGCCATCAACTGTGTTACCATCTCAGGACATATTTTTGTTCCCCCTTCACATTTGTTTGAGCTGTTCTCCACAGACCATCTCCATCCCGTATAACTATCCCAAAGCTCCCACCTCAGCTGCTGTGGGTGGTTTACAGGCTCATGTAAGCCAAGATAACTATTAACATCTCAAATCAACCCCCAGAGAAATGGTGCAAATCTCAGACTGATGGTGAGGTCCCTTACTTGCTCATCTCTTCAACCTGACACTTGGCAAATATTTCATTGCTTGTTCCATGCAGCCAGCAGCTTAGTGGTTGAAAGAACGAGCCAAACAATGACACTGTAAACTGACCAATGTAAAAATGCATTCAGATAGGGAGGGCATCACGCAGAGTAGGGAAAAAACATTCTCCAAAGCAGTAATATTTCTTAATACAGCATTACTCATAGCTATGTGGGGAAATAGGAAAACCAGATAATCTATAGCTAGAAAAAACTGGGCATGACTCAATTCAAGTGACTCATGGTTGTGACTAACCTGTTTAATAGCTCTCTTTTTAAAAGTCAGCCTTTAAATCATTTCTGCGTGTTTGTTCTCAATTGCCTTGCATTCCATAATCTTGAAATGATTACCATAGCAGAATCACGGTGTAAATCTAAGCAAATAAATGGAGCTTGAAGTTTTAAATAAAACATGTAGAAAGTTAGCATTAGGAAAGTTTTTTGTTGTTGTTTGTTTGTTTGTTTTTCTAGAATCTAGCAGAATTTAAAAGAAATAAAAAAGACTTATTTCTTAGTTAAGCATAAGGCAAATACAACTGAACACCAGATGAGGAGGATGCAGAGTTGAGTCATCCTGCTGTCAGGTGCCTGCACCCTGCCTGCGGGTGCTCTACAACTCCCTGCTCAACCACATTAGAGCTTTGAGCAGAGAATTTCAAGCAGGATAAAAAAGTAGCTGAGTGCTCTCTCAGAAACAAATGCAGCTGCGGTCAGGAACAGCTACGCTTCTAGGGGCAGCTTGAGGAACAGCCGTCTTCTGGCAAAAAGCATTTTGCATTTTTAAAGCATTAGGAATGTTAAATCTATAGAAGAAAGGGAAGTTTAGCATTCATTCATTATTAGCCCACTCTCCTCAATACAGGGTAAACATTCCTACTCATACACCATTAAAATGAATCCTCAGTATTTCAAAAGTTCATAAAACCGTAACTACTCTTTGCATCTGCGATGTACAGTAGGCAAATTAATTTATTACTAGTTCATTTTTACAAATAGTCATGGGGCAAAGTCAAACAGCAAAAAGGCAGGAGAAAAGGAACCAAATGAAACCTCTTCTCCCAGAGCATGATCAGAAGAAGCTTTTTAATTTCAATTATTACCACAAAGTGTCTTGTCACCTAAATGATTCACCCAACGCAGCCAGCACTAACTTTTCAGTTCATCAGCTGAAATCAGCTAAAGAGATGTACCCAAACTGCCCATTATATGGGGCTGTAATTCATCTGTTATTCTGCTCTGCCACTAGGTGAATATATAGAGGTACCATGTTTCAAAATTACACTTACGTCTAAAACTACACATATAATAAATCATCCGTGTAACATTTCCCAAGAGTCTCTAAGCAGGTTTATCTGACATTGCCACTAATGGAAAAGAGGATTAATGGGCTTTATTATTATTTACTGCTCTCTCCTTGACTGTGTAAAATCCAGTTGCTTCAACCAGGTTGTTGCCAAAGGCCTTGATATGAATACCTACTTACAGCCTTAGGCAGGGAAGTGAGAGAAAGAGGACCAAAGGTTTGCGCTGTCACTTGGGGGCTTAGGCAGTAACCAAGGATATACTTAATTTAATCCATACTGTAGGAAGCATTTGATTGATTAACAGCTGAGGCAGTCTAGTCAAGCATCTCTCTGCTCTCTGGGAGAAAGTTTCCAGGTCATTACTCAGAAAAATATTTACTTGTTTGTGCAGATGAACTCCTGAGTTACCTAGCTATCCTCAGCATCCTTGCTTCCCTGCTTCTTACAGTAACAAAGCTTCCTTTCCCACTGCACGCTTTACAAAATATGATGAAATGCTTCTTACTCAAGTCTGAGAATTGATTGCAATTAATGCATCAGGCATTGTGAGAAATCACATATTAAAAGGTTAAGGAGTTTTATCTTATGCATCAAAGCTGCAGAGGCTCTGCAAATAAGTATGCCAATGCACTTACCCAAATACCTTTTAGCTCACAGCAACATAAGACTATGAAGCATTTCCTCAGTTATGTTAGGAGGTGGTCATTTCATTTTCTGGGAAGAATTACATTATGTAAAAAATATATTATGCAACTCTACATTTCATTAATATTTTGTTTGTTGGCAGAAACCTGTTCCAAATTTCACAATCCATTAAGAATGTAGGGAACGATGCCCATGAAAAGGGTGAGTCACAACACTGCTGCCACTCAAAATGAATAATCATCAACTTTTTTCATAATGTCCTCTGATCTATGCAAAACTTCCCTATTTAATAGGAAAACCCGGAAAGTGTAAAACCGGAAGCATGTGCCTCAAATTTAGTCTAGAAAAATTGTGGCATTGTCCCATATTGATTATATTGATGAACAGTAGTCTTTACTTTGTTGGCCTTTTTTTTTTTTTTTTGGCCTAAATGCAACATCGTGTAACTGATTATACCAGTTGTAAATACATAAACATCATCATCTGCATAACTCAAAGGTCAATAGTAAGCTGCACTGTTACCTCTTTACAGCCCTATAAAAACAGAGCTCAGGTGTCTTAAAAATTGTTACACTTGCTACCTGATGGCCTAAACTAAAAATTTTAAGGAACGAATCTCAAAACTTCGCATGCAGACCTCCAGTTTTTCCCCATGAGCAAAAAGGACACAAGTAACAAGTCCGCATGTAACTTGAGACCATTGCCATCATTTTAAAGTGTCATTATGGCACTGATGTAGACAGCACAATCCATGACTGCTATCTAAGCCCTGGAACATCCTAGGAATCTCAGGAATCACATAGTCCCCACAACTCAAACCATCCGTTAGCCATCTGTGTTTCTATATGTTTCCACAGTATGCAGTTTTCAGAATAATTTTTGCTACTGCTGAGATCAACATGACACTTTCCTCAGCAGGAAGAAGTCGCCCGGTTGTAAGATTAAAAACAACCACACAATTCCAGGAATCTGAAAGCCTGTCATTAATCTAGTAAGACATTCTTGTAAATGTTTCAGATGCAGACACAGCCATCATCTACATAACATACCTTCCTACTAGCATTCACACAAATGTAAATTAGAAATATATCAGCACTATTTGAAAGGAGCTTCATATTAATTTACTTTGAAACATGGCTTTAACACAACTTCGCTAAATCCTTAGTTTGAATATGAGTTTGGATATTGCTTTCCAACGGCTACCCAAAATACGATGAAAACTGAAAGATTTGGAGCCATAGACAAAGAAATAAAGAAAGTATTATTGCTTCCTTAAAAGTCAGCCTAACAAAAGTCCAAAGTTTCTGATTGCCAAGCTAGCATTTTAAAGATGAGCCAACCTTGCAAGAATATAAACAACAAAAATAAATCGAATTCAGTAGCACGAAAAACTTCTTTTTTATCTCAGGATTACAATATTCTTGCAGGTGAGTATCAGATTTCATTTGATAGGATTTTTTTACCTCAGGATTACAATATTCTTGCAGGTGAGTATCAGTTTTCATTTGATAGGATTAGCTGAAGTCTGCCACACTGAGAAGTTTCATAAAGATGGTCTGTAGCCTTTCTAGTGACCAGTTTTTAGGACTCACTCACAACTCGCCATTATCAAATTCCAATCTGTCACGTGAACCATGTCTTAAGGCACGCTTTTGATTTACATAAAATAAATTACATATAAGCTGATTCGTTATGTGCTGGCAACCAAACTTTAAGAGAACATTAATTCTGTTTTCATGCAGTCGTCCATTCTCTCCCTGATTGCTTAGCTACTCCCCCCCAACAATATCCCAGCAAAATCTCCAGTTGGAACTTCCTGCTTTGTCACCACTGCCTCTTCAGAAGTCTTTTTTTTTTAATGCCCTGGGACAATTTCAATCACTTCCCTTCTTTGCCTCGCACACTCCCTCCTGGGGCTGCTCTTGCACGTTTGCTCTCCGCAGCACCGCTGCCCCAGGCTCTGCTGTGCGCCTGATCTCAGCCAAAAGCAGGCCCAGCACCTTCCTCAGCCCAGCGGGACTGGTGGGAGGCCACAACTCTCCTTTCTGACCTTGGTGGTATTTAACCTTCTGGAGAACTACTTTCTGAGTGACTTGTCTTACACTTACTGCTAGGTCTTGAATATTGTAGGCTTGGATGCCCAAGAAGTCCTCTTTCCTTGCATCCCTGAAGGGGATAAAAAGAAGGCACAGGAATGTGCTGACACTTTGGGGTTTACTGTCATACCTCAGTAACCTGTTAGAGCCCCTTGTTCCACCCACTCTGCCTGCCAAAAAAATAACAATAACTATTTGTGGACTTAAAACAGATTTAGGGCAATGTAAAAAAATAGAGCAGTGGTACTGCTCCAAACCTGAGGAAATGAAAAGGGAATGAATTCTGAAGCAGGCAGAAGTGTCTCAGGGCACGGTTGTGGGGAAGGCTGGATTGTTCAGATGGAGTGGGAGTGGCACTGAACTCTGAGGAGGGGAAACTGGTCTCATGCTGAACTAGGAAAAGAGAAGACAGAGAATCGGAAAGGCTGAATCTTGATTAAAAGCTTTCTGAAAGCACAGAAAAAATTAACTATGATAACAGAAAAATAATAGGCTAGAAGAATTGATAAGAGTCAAGGTAATTAATCTTTCCTGTATTTATAGGCACACAAATTAATTTATTTTCTTTTTGGCAAAACCTGTAAAAAGAGACTCTGAAAACCACACTGTTTAGAGGAGCCCTCTTGTGAAAAACCTATTCTTACCAAGCATTTTAAAGAAACTTTCATGATTGATATGGTTTCCAGATGTACCCAAAAATAGACTACTAAATCCCTGAAAATTTGCAAATCTAATTAATCCAGGGCAGAGGGTTGGGTTGCTAACTACACTTGCTTTATTTTGCATTTCATTCAAAAACAACCCCCCAAAAAAAGTAGCTGTTACATGTTCCTTTTCATTGAATTAATGCTAGGAAATATGCATGACCATAAAAAGCCATCTGGTAATTCCAGCCATGGAAGCAAGCCCAATGACTGCTCCTTAACCCAAGCACCCCGGATAGTTAGGATTCAATGTTTCTGAAATACATACACAACCGGTAACATATGCAAACGGCAAAACACAATCTGCATTTCTCATTTGTTTATGTTTTCATTAAACTGGATTTCTGCATGCACAAATAATCGGTTGAGTAAGTATGTCTGCAATACCTATTTGCAATTAAAGCAAATTATATTTTCATATTTTTCATTTGTGACTATTTTGATCTTCTGGCAGTTCACTAATACTCTAGTTTTTAGAATAATCTACAGAGTACAGTTTATGACTTAACCTCTGTGAGTGTGGAACAATTAGAAATAATTACAGAGCTGACAGATAAGAGCTTGGATTAAAATTAGAACTGCCATAAAATTATAAATACCTATTTTTGTACCCATTCTTCATTCTGGATTTGATAAAAGCCAGACTGGCTTAAAAAATAAATTAAAAAAAAAAGTTTTTGTTTTACTAGATAAACTTTTAGAATTAGATAAGCTTTTTTTTTTTTTTTTTTTTTTTTTTTAACATACAACACCTCACATGAGGATAAGATTTACACTTGGATTTATATTTGTATCTGCCACTGCTAGATTTCTATCTGGATTCCTTTTCTCCTGTTACCAGCTCTAATTTGCAGCTGTTGTGCATGTAAGCTTTCATTCTAAAACAGAAGCAAAAATTCTGGCATGTTCAATGTTTGCAAAACATTCATATCTGCAGCGAAAGGGGCTAACCAGATAGGACAGATAGGCAGGTGAGACTTGGGGATGGAAATAAATAGGACTTGATGCTGCCTGAGTACTAATTTATTTTGAAGCTAGTATATTTACAACAAAGCAGCACAAATGAATCATTTTCTCTAGATGGAATATTTCAGTGGAGCTTAGATTCAAATATTTCATTAGTATCTCTTAAAGGATTTCATTTTTTTCATTAAAAAATCTTTGAGTTTTGTTCAACGCTAATGCATGAAAGCTGAATGTGTCCAGCTAATTTAATGCAGTGTCTAAGAGAACCCTTTATGGCTTAATAGAACTACACTAGAAAACACGCTTGTTCAGAACTCAATCAGCAGAAGTCATCAGTGACAAATAAAAGAAAAAAGAAGCGAAGAGTACCAACTCAATACCTATTTTGATCCAAACAAAACATTCCCATTTGCAGATTTTTTTAAAAAGGTAGTCTTACACAGGGAGTTACATAAAAGAGCAACAAAAGAGTTGCTTACTTTCTCCCTGCGCTTTCTTTCTCAGCTTCTCCATCTCCTACCATTCCTGTAATTCTCGCCTGAATGAGGGATACCAGGACTCACAGCCCAGTTTGTCTTTCCTGGAGTGTGAGTATGAGCTGCGACTGTTCATCTCCAAAGTTTGCTCCAGACTGTGGGCTACAAAGAATGAGTCTCTCCTGACCTTTCTTGTTAAGCAATTCCGTTTGTATTTAATTCAACAGAAGGGAGCACTAAGACTCGGAATGCATCTCTTCAGTTCAGTGACACTCAATTTCCCACACGAATTCCATTATCCAAAATGAGATGTTATAAAAATGTTTCAATAAACTTGGAAAATAAAAATTAGTTGGGAGTTTAGGGACTAAAACTTTCACCAAACGCAATCTGCATAAAATTGCACTTTTTAATCACATTATTCTATTTACGAGGCACAGTAAAGCTCTAAAACATATTGCTGAACATAAACAACCAAAGTCAACATTTGGCTGGAGTTGACCTGAAATTTATTCAAATATCCTATCACTAATTATGTCTCGCTTGAGACATAGTGCCAGCCAACAGGAAAAAGTAGTTCAGGAGCTCAGGTGCCATTCCTGTTTTCTGAATGCATCCTCACATATGACCACGTTCAATACATCTGTTCTTCTCTTGGGCGGAGGGATGTCACACCCCGAGCTTCTCTGCTCATCTTACTATGGCAGTCAAAGACATAGATCCTCTTCTGGAGGATGAGGCAAGGACATGCCAACCTTCTTCCACAGCTACTTTAGCAGACAAAATGAAAAGTTTCATGCCATTCAACAGAGGTACTAGAAGGGAGCAAATGCCTTCCCTCGTCAAGCTACTAACCAGACATTTACACAGTAGTTTGCAGAGAAATCCTAGATAAAAGTTTATTATCTGAGCTGGCTGAAAGACTTTTATTAAGTCTAGTGTGTTACAGTTAGAAGTAATAAATCTATTTTACCGGGGCAGTTACATTGCTTTCAGTCAGTTCACTGCATAGGCAAAGGACTGCCACAAAAATAAGCATGAATATAGATGCATCCAGTTTTACATTTTCTAATATTCACCACTGAAGACATCAGAGATTTAAAACTGGCACCAGAGCTCAGATGTTTCAGTGGCAGAGTTTAATATTCTTACCACTTGCAGTAGCTCTCAGGACTAACATCATTCTACAAGTAATGGTATTCATTGGAATACTAAACTCATACACCTGGACTCAGCTGCATCAAACAGAATAGTGTGCAGAAAACTCTTTTAAGGTCAAATCCAGCACACATTCAGGAAAGAAATAGGCCATAAAGTTAGAACTAACTCAAGATGGAAATCTAGTTTTGACTGACAAAAATCAGAAGTACTGTTTAATGAATTATTCCCGGTGAATTAAATAAAGCAGATATTCTTTGTGCCTGATGTACTGTAGGCATTTTCACTTGATACTTTGCATCAGATGAATGAATCGTGTGTGTCTCAATCTTCCCTCGTGGAATACCTTGACTCATCTTCCGAGCCCCAATTAAAAACGCTACTATAAAATGCTCGTAAGCAACAAGCACAGAGAAACATATAAAATTTTGTCTGTGTTGATATTTGCTCATCAACAGATGTAAGTATTTTTAACTGGATGTGTGTTAAAAAAGGCAAAATCAGAAGCAACATGCTCTCAGACCACTTCACACTAAGCAAGCTGTGCTCAACACACCACCGTGGGACACAAGGGAGACACGATCTGTCACCAAGTCCTGTGTGCCCTCAAATCAGCTGCAGGCCAACTGACACTGTACTCAGGTGCCAAAAGCTACACAGGTCTTTGCATGAAACATTTATATCCCAAACAACTAGAGCAGAACCACTGCCATGCCCCTTGGTTCTAATGTGCCCATCATACCCCAAGCTACCAGAAGCTGCAGTGTAGACTTGTTTCACCTGTCTAGACATTCTCTGTGAAATTGATTTAGCTAATTTATGGCCACTACAGCGTGAGAGCATCGTAAACTACCTTCACAAGTCCCAGTGATGGGCTCCATTAATTTTATCAAAACACAAATTTCACATTAGATTTTGGATCTGTTATTTTTGACACAGCAACTAATGCTTGGACAGATAATTTTCATCAAGCATTCATTATTGTCTGATAGGATTTATCTGCTGCGATACTCTCTATATTCCGTTCCAAAATACATAAAGCCTCTATGCAAACTAATGATATATTACCCCCTGCAACACCTCACATATAGCAAACAGCCCAAGAGTTCCTAAATTATTCAGCACAATGTGCTTCAGAAGCAGAATTTGCTCATATTTCTTTGGTTGAAATGTAGTTAGAAACCAAGTGATTCTATTTAACCCATTCCCAAGTCAAGCAGAGCTCATTCAGTTAACATTACACAAAATAAACTTTTCTTTTTGGTCTTCACTTCAGTATTTTAAACGAATCTAGGAGGGCTGAATCACCCTATTTTACCTTCAGCTTAAGCCTCACAAATAAAGACATCACGAAAGCTAAGGAACTATGACAGATGACAAAAAGCACTGTGTAGTTGAAGATAAAGAAGAGGGAGACAAATTGGTTAAGTGCTGGAGTAAATTGTCCAGGGATGTTGCTTCTGGTGTTTTAAGATCAAGTTAGACAAATGTCTGTAAGGAATGTTTTAAGCAGAGTTTACCTTGCCTTTGGGCAGAAGTATGGATTAGACCACCTCCTGAGGTTTCTTCCAGATCTGTGAGTCTATGAATATAGCATTAATCACTGTCTGTCTTTGGAGCAGCCTTCATGGCCCTTGTAACTCTCAAGATGATGCTCAAGAAGAACTGCAGCTACTATAGCAACATCACAGAGCTACTTCACCTTCTTCTATAGGGCAAAACTACAATAATCAGTAAGTTCTGAGACATGCTTTTTTTTTTTTTTTTTTTTTCCTCAGCTTACCAGGTAAGACAGAACGTTTTAAGAGATTTCAAGCAATACGCATTCTAGTTGGCTGGCAAAACCTTTACAAATTATCTGGTGAGAAGCAAAAAGCAATCAATTTCCTAAGATTTGAGGAGCCTGCTTCAAAGGGAATGAGGACCAGGGGAAGGCTTGCTGCACCTGTACATGCCTGGCACTGCCCCAAGACCATCTGTGCAAAAACCTGTGGGAAGGAGAGCTTTGTCCATTCAGTGTATTAAACATT
The DNA here is from genome assembly GCA_011076525.1 of Nettapus auritus. Taxonomy (NCBI): domain Eukaryota; kingdom Metazoa; phylum Chordata; class Aves; order Anseriformes; family Anatidae; genus Nettapus; species Nettapus auritus. Next base: position 7,031,199 of record CM021770.1, on the reverse strand, counting down.
TTTGCTGTTCTGTTCTGCTTTGGTGCACTCATACTTCTTCTGTTCTTCTCAAATGCCTGCTACCATTCTATATAGCTACTACCAACTAAAATAATTCTTTCAATTTCAAAGATTCCCGAGCTCCTACCTTCCTTATCAGGAGCTAAGAGATGGCAATAGCAGCATGAAAGCCCCTCATCCATTTTTATCACCTGCTCACTACCCAAGATCTCCAGGTTAGAAACAGGTTTTCAGTTTCCTCTTTGGTATCCACAGCAGCCTGTTTCAGGAACATGCAGTTCTACGCTAGTCAGAAATGCAGAGATACAGGCAGAGTCTGTGGAGCTGGCAGACAGAAACTGATACTGTAATCCTGTGTGCATTTGGGTCTTGGAAAAAAAAAAAAAAAAAAAGTTTTTTTTAACTAAAATAATTATTTCTTAACCTGAAACTATTCATTCAATTATAACTAAAGTATGGCTTGAAAAATAATAGGAAAACCACAGGAGAAAGCATTTTCAGAGTTTAGTTTTTCTTCTTTCAATATATGCCTCAAAGTAAATTACAGCTAATACAACAAAAAAGCAGCCTTCTATATTGAAAGAAGTAAACAAGGAGCAATTCAGAGATAAGAAAACAAGATTATGCTTGCATTTTATTCTCTTTGCTTTGAAGTAAGCACTTGGCTGAAATGTTACGAACTGTCTTAACAGAACAGTAGTATATATTCATTTCCTTTGCATTACTAGATTTTCGTTCCTATTTGTAAGAGCTAACTAGTCCCACATGCTGAAGGAAGGAGAGAAATAGCACACACTGCATTAAGGAAAGTTTTGCCAGGCTTCAGAGTGGGCCATGGAGGTCAAAACATCAACTGCTTTGTCAAAGTAACAGATGCAAAATCTATTGTGAATTTTGCATTTCATTAAAACTTATACTACAAATGTTTTTTGGTTCAATACTCAGCTCAATCAATTACTAAGGATTTCAAAATTTTCTAAAACTTTGGGGGCGGGGGGAGGAATTGGCTGTAAATTTGGTTGCAAGATCAAATCCCCTGTGATCTCTGATCAGTATGACATCTGGACAGACACTATATACACTGCTAAATGACAAAAAAATGTAGGGAAGGTATTTATTTTTTTATTACAGTCCAGATTTTATCATGAAAAAATACTCTGCTTAAATTCCTTTACTAGATTTATAAAGGCACTAATGAAAACTAAAATATTTGATTATGTAGCACTTAATTTATGAACAAGGTTAATCAAACTACTGATTTTACAAAATCTGGAAAAATCCCCCAAATACTTTCTTGTTGACAGTGAAAACAATTTGGTTTTCAGCAATACATCAAGATTCCTCCTATCTGAGGACATAGGTACAATGTAAAATTCTGCAAGTTTTGGCAAGGAACAAAGATGACATTCAAACAGACTCTAATATAAAGCAAGTCTTTCTATAACATGAACTAAAATGTCTAAAAGCAGAATGACAAATCAAGAATAAAGTATGAGCTCCTAAGAATCTGCAGGAAAACTACCAAAATGTCTTTACTATGCTGGACTTTCATCACAGAATATCTTTGGCATACCACTGAATGAAAAAATGGATTCCTTTATACACATATACACACACACTTGTACGTTGTATATATATTCGACTGCTTTTTGATGTTGCTATTTTTAACCCCACTGATGAAGCAGAATTTCAGAGTTCTGCTCTGCTTAGTTTTTCCCTAACTCTGTTTTCATTAAAAGCTACCACGATCACCAGTAGGACCTGTGCTACATCATTGCAGCTGGAATAAAATGTTTTGCATCATTGGAGCATCTAAGTGACTTCAGGATGAAAAATGATGCAAGTGAGTAGTATGGCTAGCACCAAAGAGCTGCACAGCAGCCTAGTATAAAATTTTAGACGTTTAAGTGAGCTGGGTGTTCAGATCTATTGATCCATCACTGAAATTTTTGCTCCCAATTCTCCTTTTACAGGAGTGCTTTGGAAAACGTTGAATGAAATCAGCATGTCACCACGCACACCAGAGACATAACTCACTCGAAGAGCAAACACCCGCATCACCCACACCAAACTCCTGTTGCAGGCCAAATGGCAGCACCACCAGTATTCCCACTGAAAAGGCCAAGGGCTGGGTGTTACCATTGGTCTCACAGCCAAGCCTGTCTCACTGTCCAGCTCACATCTGGAAGGTTTCAAACTGCTTTATCGGTTACTCTGAAGCATGGCAGAACTCTCCTTAGTGCCTTCTCTTGGCATTTGGGATGAATCGGCTCTTACAAACAGAAACAAAAACACAGTAACACAAAGGAAACATACCTCACAATTGACAACATCTGGCAGGCCATCATGTTCTCAATAAAAAAGGATCTTTTTAACAGACTGCACACATTAAAGCAAAGAAGATCTCAAGAAAACACCCATACCCTCTTGGTACGTCAGAACTTTGAAAGATCTTCAGCCACAAGGCAACAATTTTCTATCTGACTGTATGTGATAACATCTGCAAGAACACTGTGCTGCTGATCCATGGACAAAAGCCATATAGGGGGAATAGCAGGGCCATCTCCATGACACATCAAAACTCTTGATGAGTGGCAAACAAATCCCAGATTTACGGAACAATGGGGATGCATACTGAGTGATGAAGAACATGCTGCTGTCACACAGCTTAGATACTAAGGTTTATGCCAACCTTAATAACCAACCAAAACTAACACTGGAACTCCCACAGTACTACGACTATCTATGCCTACGTTCAAAATCACAAAGATGGCTGTTTTCCACATTTTCAAGAAGTAATACAATGCTTTTCCTTATAAAGAGACAAACAAGAGCATTTGAGCTGCAGCAGTATTGTCTTTTATTAGTTTTCTCTCTCTCTCTCTTTTTTTTTTTTTTTTTTCTTAAAAAAAAGAGCAAGTATTAACATCTTGAGGCCTTGGCAGTTGTCCTCAGGTCACTAGTCTCTCTGGCTGACCTAGTACGATCACCCCTTACTTATGTTTCACTGACACCCAATGATAGTCTTGCACACGCTCCTGATCTGAGAGCTTGTTAAAAGACATATTTGTACCATAGATCACGAAACATACCTTCTTTTTGCAGAGAAGAGAAATCAGTACCGTATGTAAAACATGAAAACATTTCAAAAAGTATAATTCTCCATTACTAGCATCTTGAAAGTGCATTTTTCATTCTCAACATGAAAGCCAGACTGTTGACTGTTGTACAATTGCATACTCACTGAAATTCTATTAAGATACAAAGCAATAAATACGTTTTAAAATAATTCTTTCTGCTAAGCAAGCTTAGCTTTGCTAATCTGCTCTAGAAATTTCTACTTAGTTGCAGTTTCTGGAAATTGACATTTTTGGAACGTGACCTTTAGGTATTCACATTCTGGGTCATAATAGGTTTCATTTTTATGTAAACACAGACATGGTGGTGAACACATGCAATATGTTTACCCCGATTATAGAAACATTTTTCTGTAAACAGTTTGTTTACCACGTGTTCTTTGTGCAAAAGTACCACCTACAGCCAGAACTTTCTATGGCAGTTAGGTACTACAGTCTCCATGGAAAAGACTCGCCCAGCCCATCACTACCACTCTTTCTGATTTTTCTATTAGTTGCCTACACAAACTGCTGTTCTTATGTGACAAACACACCTGGCAAGACACTTCAAAATGCAACAGCAAAGGATCACAAAATGACAAAGGAAACTGTATCCCAAGGCGAATTATGTACTGTTAAGTTCCAACACTTGTTTTTCTTGGTGTTATCCTCACATGCCTTGATGTTATTTCAGGAAAAAAAAAAAAAAAAGTTTTACCAAAACCAGAACTTGAGTATTACATAAGTAAGATATGTGCACGTCTTTGCTTTTCTTGTATTTATTACAAACATATTTTAAAGTCCTAAGATAAATTGCTTTTTTCCTTACATTACTAAATATTAAAGAAACTGGTTTCAGCTCATCAATTTTAGGTGGTCATTAATTGTGATTCGGCCAACTTACATCTGTCTTTGCTCAAGAAAGCATATATATATATATATATATATATATATTCATATTTCCTAAGGAAAACTTTTGCTTTTGTCTCGGGAAATCCATAGGCCAAATTAAGACTGCATCTATATTTCCTATCTAAGGAAGACAGAATACAGTAACTGAGAGCAAATACTAAAAATGTCTTGAAATTGCACTGGCAGAAATTCAGAGAATACTGGTAAATCTTCACCATTCGTCAGCCTGTCTCAGTGAGAGGAACTTATTTTCTGAGTGGGTGGCCAGATGCTGAGATGATTTTCATTAATTTAGTGACTCTGGGAGATAACGTGTGGTATCTTTTGCTATCAAATCTGTCCTAATGGCCCACAGCTGTCAGCAGCACATCTGGAGAAAACTGCATTAGACATCCTTACACAACTATAATAATACGTCTTTTTTTTTTTTTTTTTTTTTTTATGTGAACCGTTTTATTACCTTGGATTTTAAATATCACATTAGAAACTTTCAGTAAGTTACAATCTCCTTGGGCTTGGAACGGTTCAGAAAGAAAGACTGTTGATGGAGAACAACGACATGATGAGACTATTTTTAGTTTTTGAGAAAACTAGACAAAATATTACACGAATCTCGATAGGAAATTGCCTAAAAATAGGTATATGCAGAATTTTTTCCTTTTGTCCTTTATGTTTCTCACACCAATGACCATCTCTCAGCAGAAACTCACACAAAACTGAGGTTAATCACAGTCTCTGGGAGCTAGGAAACATATCCCCTCAAAGCCTTGTCCCTAAAATGTTTATTTCTTGCATTGTCCAACTGGTTCAAAATACAAACAGCAGAAGAAGTAAACCAGCCTTTCTCCCCCACCATTACCTTGATCCTCCCTGATAAGCAATGATCAGGCAAAATAAGACACTGGTAGTAAAACATACGCATGGTTTGCCCTTTAATATCTGCTCATGTGCTCCATTAGTATTAATGGCACTTATGCATGTGTTTCAACAGGAAAATTACCCACCCAAGGGGCTCTTTCTGCACCATTTTCTGTACTATCTGAAGATAATGGTGAAAACAAGAGAAGGTTACAGCACCTTCTGGCTGTCAATATCATTCTTTCAGAGCAAACTGATAACCTGATATCTTGAGGGGTTAAACAGTGCCTGAGGTGAGAATTTGCAGCTATTCTTAATGGAATTTGTAATCTTAACAGCACTAGAAAACATTTTACAATAAAATATGGCTTGAGTAAACAAGTATATAAGGCCTGACTGAAAGCTGAAATACTATTTCCACCTTAACATGAGAAGAAAAAGCTGGCAATACACTGAAGATACAGATACATGTGTCCGAATACTGAAAATTACTGTAAGGAACAAGTGTAACAAATGCCAGAACTGATCACCTTCAGAAAAGTCATTTCTCAAATTCTGCAAAAATGACAGTGGAACTGCCTCACCCATTGATGAAACACATTTTCTGTCCTGACTACTAAGATTTAACAATAGCACAACAAAACACACAAAGAAGCCCCAAACAGACACAGTTGGATAAACCTATCCTTATACTCTGTCACTTCATGAAAGGGAGACTCTAGGAGTCCAGAGATCTCCCACAGTCAAAATGAAAGTTTTCGTTGAATTTTGAATTACCTGGTTATTGAATAACATAAAAGCCATCTCCTCAAAAGAAATCAAAATTCATCATAAACATTATTCTTTGAAGGAGGGAGTGAGAAAGAGCCCTAAGTGGAATTCAGCAGCCAACTTAGGTGCCTGTGCTACCTTGATAGCGTGAGCAGGATGTGAGGCGTGGTCCAGTAGCATTCTAGATGATAGAAAAAGCAGAAGGCACCAAATGTGACTTCAAATGTCTATCCTAAAACAGTGTAATTAAGTAAAAATGTCAGCCTTCTCATAAAAATTGATTTATATGGATGCTGATACGAGAACTGCATAGCTAGAAATATTTTTAGCATGAATATCTCAGTCTGATGGGCAGGTAATAAAGGAGCAAATAGTCATTTTGCCAATTTCAAACTGAACTGGGAGAGATTCTTGCTGATAAAATAAACCACCTAGAAGTCATTAACAAGTCATAAAGTTTCTCCAAAGGAAACTTTGTCCCTATCTCAAGTGTTGCCAGGGTGCTGCTTTCAAATAGCAGCTTTGTGAACCAGAGTAAAGTATGTTACTAGCACATGTTTGGCTTGTCACTCAATTGATATGAAAATACTTGTAGTCTGTCACAAAAAAGTCAATTTATACAAGACAGTACAAGAACAAAATGTACAGATTCATATCCTGGTTATTTTCAAGTATTCCTAGCATTATTTTCCTGGGAACATGCAACCGGTTCTCCTGTGGTCACTGCTACAACCGTAACGGAGCACGTAGATACAGCCAAGTTAATTTTAAACCAGCTAGCTCAAGTACAGGCACTTCTGAGAGAGCCCAGAGCTCAGCATGGTCTCCATTCTCTCAGTATTTAAGCTCCTAATTTGATTTTTATAATCTACTTGGAGCTCTAAACTGATCTGATGTTAGTTCAACTAACCTGAGTTAACGTACCCAGAACTGTTCTTTTGCATACATTATAAAGCAGTTTCAGCTACCAGACTGCAGTAGACAAGCAGACATATAGAAATCTTTCAAACAAAAATCCCAAAGTAAATCAAACCACTGATGCACTCAAAACTATGCAATACATTAAATGCTTTGCTGCTTTTCAGGTGTATTTAAAGATGAACCTCTTTTTGGCATCAAACAGAGCAAATGAATTCAGAATGAAATGGACAGATGAAGTTATTTCAGAGACAGAGAGTGAAGTGGGATGTTGATGTAACAGTTGTAAGATTCTTGTATTTTCCTGGTGACCACTTCATAATGTTTTCATCAACCTGCCTCACACCTTTCAGCCCACTGAAGGGAGACTAAACAGGCTGTCTGTCATACCAAAATGTAAGGGATAAGGGTGCTGCCTCCCATCCTGGAGCTCGGACACAGTCTGTATGCTTGCGGCACTTCTGGCTCCTGCAGTCCTGCCCTGACTGCACCACAGCTTTGGCAGGAGCAAGGTGTAAATTTACTCCCTACTTGGCTGCCCAACGATATGTCAGCTTCATTGCAAAATGACACTGTATTTTCTCTAGGGTTTCGTGACACCTGAGACTGTAGGCTTTATATGGATATTATCCAGGAGTCCACCCACACTGTACTTTCACCATCTGCTCTCCCAGCACAGCTATATTACACTTTTACAAGTCTCATAAACTCTTGTATGGTCTTTCTTGGTGCTCAGATGGGGCCAGGCTTAAAATATTCTCAAAAAAAAAAAAAAAATCTAGAAAATTTTCCAATTTTAATTGTGTACAGCTTGTTCAAAATCCTGTTACCATCTTGCAGGGCAATCCCTGATCTTCTGAGCAAATCTCTTAAAACAAAAGAAAAGCAAGAAACCATGACACAAAACATTCCCACAGGATTCTACAGACTACAAAGGGATAGTTGTTTGAGCAGATGAGGATATGGAAGTAGTTTTTCATATAAAATTGTGGTTTTGAAAAAAAAACACTACACTTTCTGCAAGACAGAATTAAGAAAACCTAAAATATACGCAGTAAAGGACAGAACTGGGGAGGAGAAGGGGATTCTAACTACTCTGCTGAAAACCCGTCAATTTGCTTCTCTTAAGAGCAGATGGTGGAGGAGTTGTTGATCTAGTATTTTGAAGGGGGGGGCAATGAAAAAAAAAAAAAAAAGCATCAAGAATTTTCCTGGAAAGACATTTTCCAAGAGAAAACAGCTGCAGCATGCAGTTTTAATAAGACGCTGTATCTGTGTCACCACATGTTTTTAAACTGCCAATGGGAAAGGATGAAAGCTGACAATGGTAAGAGCGTAGCTAAAACTTGTTCTTAGATTTTTTGTTTTGGTAAGGATACATAGTAATAAGACAGCAAAAATCCAGCTACAGTCTGAATTTCAGTCAGCATACAGTCCTTCCCGTTAACAGTTTTGTACGCTCTCTAGAGCAAGCAAGAGAAAAATGTAAGCAGCAGATTTCTCAGAGCTTTCTCTGAAAGACAGCTAAGCTTTTTTCATGCTGAAACTAAAACCTAACAAGTTTGCACCATAATTTTTTTGGTTTCATAGATATTTTTCACCTTGACAGTTCTACCTTATTTGTTCATTTGTGCTCACATTAAAAGAGTAAACGATCCAGACATCAGCCTTCTTGGAGTTATAAAAATATTTTTCAAAATCATCAAACAAGTCAAACAAATTAAATATCAAAACTGATTTAGAAACAACATTTCAGCAGTGTGATTGGAAGCTTGCTGGCTTTCGATGTAATCAGCCATCTTTTCCTTTTACATTTGAAGTGTTCCACCTGCAGGCTATTAGATCTAGTTCGCTGCAGAGAAAGAGTCAAAAGAACTGATAAATAGAAAATCCCAGCCTTTTTTGCCAGCCAACAGAAACATCGGAGGTGACACGCAAAGCTAGCCAATATGAAGCAGCTCAGCATGAATTTTCCATTAACTCAGGAATATGCTATTTATATGGAAAAGTACTGAACTTGAAATCTAGGATGAAAAGTGCTGCTGCTGACATATCCATTTCAACATACTACAATGAAACCATAGCAGGTTCAGAGAGTTTGTTTTTATGGAGGTTACAGTGTGAAATGTAAGGTTATTGCTTGTGAATAACTCTAAATTCACTATATCCCCATTCTTATTTGGAAAAATGTTGTATGCAACATGTGTGATGTAAAAATGCCAAAGCTTTGGAAAGCCCTGAAGGGAAATGGAAAATTCTTTGGAAAACTAGGTGGCAAATAAATGTCAGTTTCATTTAAAATAAATAAATAAAAATCAGTATCCGAGAAAATAATTTAGCAGTCACTGAAAAAATGACAACCTTAACCGTTAAACTGCAGATTGACCTACATATTCAAACACACACATACCTCTACGAAGTCAGTATATCATGCTTGGGGAAAAAAAATAAAAAAGGATGAAAGCACTGTTCAAGATCAGGGTTTTGTGCATAGTTCGATAAATAGATGCAACGTGTGGTTATCTTTCAAAGTATAAGAACAAAATAGCCAATATGTGTGTTTGTATAAAGTCAAAACTGTGCCTCAGTTTGCAAGGGGACTTTACAAAGCCAGCAGCGAGCTCCCAGTTCTCCTGCCTGGGCAGTGCCACTGCCTGTGCGCAGTGGGACAAGCAGAGCCCTACAGACTCTAAAACACTGCTAGGGGTTAAACCAAACCCTAGCTCCAGTCATGCCCAGACATTAGAGAAAGTTTTTGAAATTAAATTTAATTCTGCTTTCTTTCCTCAGCAAAAGAGTTTTCCTTTAAAAGACTCCTACAAACCAGGATGAGGCTTTCCTTTCCTAGTAGCAGTGTGGCTTAAGAAAAGGCAAAAAATTACAAACACTTCCCTTCATGACAGAATCCAAGCAGTGCACAAAATTGCCTTTCAAAAACAAAACCAAATCTTTTTTCCACTTGCCAGTAGCTTCATTTTGAAAAAGCCATCTGAAGGTCTATGGCAGCATAAATTTATCTAACAACAAACTCTAATCAGAGCAACACATTATGACTCAGATGTTAAACAGTATCCAGTTACACAGTTACTAATGAATTTCTGACATTGGCCATAAACAAGAATAAATTCACAGCCACCCAGAACATCAGCTGTCAGCTGTAATACTCGCTAAACACTTATCCACTATCAGAGAGCTGGCTAGAAGCTTCTCATTCTACGCTCAATGAAGTGTCACCAAAACATCCTGTATTATCAGGAAGGGACACTCTGCAGAGGGATATGGGTCTTCCTAAAAGTTTTTATCAAGAAATCTTTTTGGATTACAAACTCTTGTGAAACATGGTAAGAGGATGACCCAGAGTGATCTGAAAATAAAACACCCTGCAGTGAAATGAAGGGTACAGAACAGTCCCTCATGAATAAGGCAACCTCTTGGAGAGCTAAGAATTAACTACAAGGCAGTGAAACTAAGTTTCTGTTTGAAAAGGAACAGTGAGACACATCAGAAGAAGATAGATATATATTTTAAAATCTAAAGCACAATCACAGAAGCAGATTCAGCCTTCTTTGAATCACTCAGCCTTCTTTGCAGAATAAGAACATTACTTTCAAGTCCTTTAAGTGGTAAAAGAAAAAGTATGCCCCATTACTTCGAGAGAGTCTCTACAGCATCATCCCCAGTGGATACATTAAACCGCCCCAGAAATATTTTATCACAAGTGTTTGGAAGAATGTGTATTGAAAACCAACAGTAAATAATATTTTTGTTAGCAACCCAAATTTCACTACTACATAAAGAGACAAAACATTAATTAGTTCACCATTAGTTCACCAATGAAGTTAACCATAATTGAGTCTTCAGCTTAGAGGTAAACCAAAGCAAAACAGAGCATTTCAACCCCACATGCTGGGGATGCAGGGATGTTGAAATATTAGAACAAATTAATAATTATTATGAAATAAGGGAAAATCAGAGGCTTTGCATACTGCTAGTGGTTTATAAGTGCCTTCAAACTCGAGATTCAGAATGCTTCATTAAACTTGACAATTAATTAGTGGGCCTGATGATCTCTTTGGCAATCTGAAATGAGCAGGAACATCTTTTCAGGCCACATCCATCCTCTCTGGAAACGTTCTGCAGGGTGCTACAATAACTATCTAGCATTTCTGCTCTCTTGTGTTAAGAGGGTTTTTTTCACATTTTCGTGCCATTACTCTCAGTTACTACATTATTCTGAAACAATTAAATAGAACTAAACAGCTAGATGGCCTGTGGGATCAAAGAAAGCTTCAAAGAATATCAGGGAAATTCTTTCCCAACCTGCCAAAATTCTGTCTCAATAATAAAGCAAGATCTGATCCAGATTTACATCGTGGGCCAGTAGTCATGGAAAATAACATTACCACTGTTTTTATGATGAATCATATCCTCTAATTTTCAAATTCTCTTGCCAGTCCTGCTGTGCCATAAACAGCATTAATGTCACACTAGAAGAAAACCACACACCCTAAGTGCCATTTCAGAGAAAGGTGTTCATAAAATTCATAATCTGCTATTTTCCAGGCTCAGCTCTTGTCAAAGATATATCTGCAGAACGGTAACAAAGTCAACAGACAATAGAGGTCTTCAATATTTCTCAAAATGAACAGATCCCAAAGTGCAAATCACATTTGACCATAAGAATAAAAACAAAAACAGAAAATATTTCACACTGACAGTGCCATTTTATGAAAACATCTTTGCATACCACCTTTCCCACGAAGTCTGAGTGCTAAAAAACCCAGAAGATACTGAAGCTAGGGTAGGAAGCTAAGATAAATTCAATTAGTTACAGAGTTCTGCTCTTTATTTCAGCAGCAAATAAAATCAGCTCTGAGACGCTTTCTTTCAGGCCCTTCCTGTGTGAAGACAGATTTACTCATTAACTGCCTCCAAAGCTAAGGAACTGCTCCAAAAGGAGAGCCCAGGACGAGGCTGCATTACCACAGCTGCTTACATGGCAGGCAGAGGTGCATTAAGAGCAAGGAGCCCAGCCTGCACCGCTCTGCTCCCCATGCCTCTGCGCTGCCCGTTAACACCAGAACATCTCTGTCCCTGCAGCCAAGAGCTCGCCCACAGACAGCATATATCTACTGTACGTGCAAAAAGAGATGGCTATTTATATATTTTGCATATGACTGAACTACACTATCACTACAGCACACAACAGCAACATGCTTTATAAAGCACCGACACATTTTATGATAATTAGAAAGCCCAATTAGCTGGCAGTTCTCAAAACACAGGCAGATTTTGTTTGATGCAGCAATAGTTGAAAAGAGAAAAATTTAGGAGAAAAAAAAAGTCTTCATAGTATTTCAAGTTACAGACAGAACATAAATCTGTAATTTAAAGTATAATTAGCATATGTTTGAAATCTGTAGTTCTTAACAAGGCCTCTGACTTGGGAATGCGTTTCTTGACTCAGTTCTCCAGCATTTTTCCTCTCATTGAAATAACTGCCATATTGTTTCTCTGGAGAAGAATTTTGTCTTGAATTATCAACAGCTACGAGCAAATGCAACTTTGCCTTCGCAAGTTATACGTCATCATAAAACATTTCAGAATAGAAATACAATCAGCTACACTACTTTAGGTACGGCTTAAATGAGAGACCAGTTACTAACTACCTTGAGTTAGGAAAAAGCCCTGTTACAAAATGGTTCCCTGTGTGGTTCATCACTGTCACTGTAAAGCCCAAGGTGATCACATTCAGTTCCCAGTCAAGATACGTCACTAGCTGGATCCCGAAAAGCAGCCTTGTTATTCCAGAGTAGCAAAGAAAGGTGCCAGCATTGAGACGCTGCAACTTATTATGAGAGACAGACTGTGAAAGTTGGAAGTAAAGCAAACCCAATCTCAGACTTGGGACAAATTCTGGATTTTGTAGCTCAGTACTGTCCCTACTGCAAATTGGACAGCCTTCTCCTTTCACACACACTGCCCAAAGCTCTTCATTTAAATAAACTGTATTTTCATAAGAAATCAATAAGGAAACAGTTCGTGTAATTCCAGTTCCACCCACACAGCTGATATGAGTCATGATCCTCAAAGTTGTTTCAGCTTTCAAGGATATTAGTACTTGCCTCATTCAATTTACTGTAGCAGCAGTTATACTGAGATACAGACACCTGCTTTACAGCTGCGTGAAAAATAAGCTACTTGACTGCAAGTAAGGTAAAACTTTGCTTTGGCATAAATCCTGGAAAACTGCCGCTCCCTCAGTCTGCCATGCTCCCTGAAGAAAGGGTGAAATGTCAGCAAATTTTAATGACTGCTTTTAAGGGGAAATTAGGGAAATTTGAATAATTATACTTGCAGATTGAAATACAGTAACCTAAAGCTTCTGTAGAGATCTACTGTCAAACCCCCAAAGCTGAAAGGGAACCCACTGAACTACAATTTATAATGACTGCCAACAGCACTTCCCAAGGATTTTGCACATGTCAGTTGTCATTGGGTTTAATTTTACTAGTGACTGGATGAAAACTATTCACTTTCATTTGGAAAATACTCAAAAATTTATTCCTCCTCCCCTCCCGAAGTGAAAGTTAAAAATGAAATCTTGATGTTTGGCACAATACCTACATACAAAGAGTTTCAGTTACATAATTTATGGCTTCAATTCTCATCAAATCCACTTGAAATATTCCCTGCTGCATACTCTGTATCAGTGTATAGGACTCAAGAGTACACACACACGGACAGATAGAGCAGAACTGAGCTGGTTCTGGAAGGCAGATCACATTAGCTACAAACATTCATGATGATCCTTCCACATCTATTAGAGAAGATGCACCTGTATCCGCTTAGTCTGGATACAAGTGCATCTTCTCAAAAAAAAAAAAAAAAAAACGCTCAAAATCACTGGACTAGCCTTCTCTTGACGAGCCTGTGTGAACCTTTGCTCATCAATTTTGCCATCTTTGATCTTCAATTTTAATTGCCATTTCATTTGGGCATTTTATGAAGAGCATGTTAGAAGAGAAAAGGAGGGAAGTGAAACACCAGCCTTATGATCCTCTCCTTTAAAACACACTTTCATCCATTTCAAACTTTTTTTTGTGGACTTGCTAGTTTTACATCATTTTTGACAAAGCTAACTGGATACGTGGGACTAAGTACATCAGTCTTACATCGCTAAAATTTTATACTCTAAGCCCTCTGGCTACTTTGCACATCTTTTTCAAAAAGGTCATTGAAATTATATATACTGGGAGACATATAATGGAGTTAGGCAGGACAAAACATCACTCTCCCATAGCACTAACAGACCCATGATAGTATTTGTGCCTACTAGATTCAACACTATTTAGCACCATGAACAGTCAGACTAGTGACACTACCCTGGTTATAGTGTGGTGCTCTGGGGTGTTCCTGAAGCTATCCTTGAATTCACCCAGCACAGTTGGTAAATCTAATTATATTTAACAATTAGCTTTTACATGAAAATAAGTAACAACAAAAAAAAGCCCAAAAGAATGCATCTGCCAAGATCAATTATTTGCAAAAGAGAAATACCCCACGGTGTTTCTAGAATCCCATATATGCTAATGTCTGTCCCCAAGAAAGACACTTTATTTGCCCTTAATAACAAATGTAATTTAAAGGGATTAAAATTGCCTGGCTAAGCATACTGATAGGTATCTGTCAAACATGTTTTTGTACATCAGAATCCTAAGCTGACAGATTTGTATATGCATCAAGTTAAGCCACTCTGAAACAAAACAGAAAATCAGTCAATAGCTATCTTGTGATAGCCTGCTGAATTGCTTTAAAATGGCATAATAGTAAACCAGCTAAATGAAAGGCACCTCTGGTTACAGAAAATTAAAATAGCATCAAAGTAAAGTAAATGAAAGTCTGTAGCTTGTTAACCAAAAGTGAGAGTCATCCTCACTTTTCCATTATAAAAGGAATTTGATAAAAGTTAAATGATCAGGAAAAGTTTTCATTCTAGAATATGATACAAAAATGCAGTAACTGAAAAAGGGAACCACTATCCTGTTTTATCTGAGAATGCCTGAATTGCCAAAGAAACTAGCTCCACCATATAGATGTATTAAACAACAACTACTGTATTTAATGTCAGTGATGTTAAGGCAGGTGTGTGGTATTTAGTCTCACTAAGTTCAGAGCTGGACATGAATTTTGGCAAGCTGAAGTAGATTTACTCTCCTTTCCCAGTCACTTACTCTTGATAACACTTTCCCCTACTGATGTATATACTGAGAAACCAGGCAGCGCTTAATTGTGCTTAGACTTAACAGAAAGGTGATTTTTTGCTCACAGAATACCAGTACTGTGATGCTGAATCAGTAAGCTTTACAGTACATCCAGCAGGTTTCTTAATTACAGTACCTATTCCCATCACAGCACACTGAGGCTATGGCTCTCTCCTACATATTTACTTCATGAATCTTTGTGCAGTACACATTTTTTGGGTGGCAGACTGACAGATTTGTGACCTTCTGATGGTGGAGGATAATTTTTGTAAACCAACAATGTTGCCCAATACAGGTAGTGCTCCTGCTTGCCAGAAGTCAAGTCACTTCATTCATGTGCTTCATTCTCTGTTTAGACAAGAATCTGCCAAGCTAACTCAAATGACGTGTTATGGGTAGTCCATCCTATTTTACCAGAAACAAACTGCTATGCATTTTCACTCCAGCAGAGTCACAGTAACAAACAGTTGAGTTTACAGCTTTGTAAGTGGTACCCTTTACTGGCTTGAGGGTCTGCAAAGTGATTATTCACCTACATTCTCTTAATTTTGTTTGAACAAAAACAAAAAATTGAGGAAATTCATAACAGCAATTGGCCCACTTATTAAAAAAAATACCAGTGCACTGCTTCTGAGACAGGCACATTCAAAGTTAATTCTATGAAAAAAATTACTTGTTGCCGATCTTCACCAGATCTTAGCTGTAGAATAATGAACACCAGTGAATACTGGGTTCAGTGAGGCTGGTGAATCCAGCTGTCCCAAAGAAACACACACTAGGTTTGAATTTGCTGCAGAAGTTTCATTTAGCAAGAAAAAAGTCATGTCACATGTATTCACTAAAGTATTTTGGATGAGTTTTATTGTTTTTGTGTTTTGTTTTGTTTTTTAAAACCAAAATTATGACACAAACTCGAGACAGAAAATTAGACTTTAAATTCCCCTCCTTCCCCAGACTTGAACTGAAATTCCTGAGAAGAAAGTCCTACTTCCAGTAGAATTGAAGCTGAGCATTTCCAGTCTCCTTACTATTATGTTCCGCTGTTTATAAAATACATACATACATGTATTTAATAAACAGTGGAACATACATATATATACATACATACATATACAAATACACAAATATACACACGTATGAACATCCAAATCATAACTTACCAATGACTGTGTAAGACACAAAGGAGTTATACTCAGTATGATCGGAAAAAAACA
The DNA here is from genome assembly GCA_011076525.1 of Nettapus auritus. NCBI lineage: Eukaryota > Metazoa > Chordata > Aves > Anseriformes > Anatidae > Nettapus > Nettapus auritus. The sequence goes on along the minus strand of CM021770.1, from coordinate 7,015,146 downwards.
ATTGCCAGTTGTTCCATTATGATCCAAAAACATCAAAAAAATGCCCTGAATTGTTATTAACTACTGAACCGAATACTGTATCTCAGATTCAGATATGAGTTAGGTCTGTATGCAAGTCCTCCACCAGGCCTAAACAATCAGTATGATTTAGAAGATACCCTCTCACAGAACAGATGATTACTTCAAGCAGCGTTTGGCAATTTCTCTAATGTTAAAGGCTCAACACCAGGAGGTACTACCTGCTGACAAATAAGAGATAGTAGCCTTTGAAATCTTCTCCCATGACTTTTGTCTCCCAAAAGATATATTACAGTCTCTTATTGCTCTGTGAGTATTTGATCAGCTTTTGGGAAATGCCAGCTCGTCTCTGCTTCAATAGCTTTGTCTAAAACCTTGAATTATCTTCCCTACTTCACTCAGAAAGCTATTTCCTAACTAATGCGGTTTATTAATGTTCTGCATTTCTGGCAAAGCAAGCAGAATTTTAAGTGGGATTAAGTAGCAGTGTCTGGTGTTCCAAAATATCTGGGAAATGCTTAAACTTGCTCTGAGCTATAACAACTTTACCTCTGCTTTTTCACTGCAGAGCACAATTAACTTGGCATCCGCTGCAGTGTTTCAGTGGAATCTCAGAACAAAACCCACAAAATCTGAAAGATGGGAACACGTACCATGATTTTCCAGTGATTGTTAGCTTAGTCCAAGTATAGCTATTGCAAAATGCAAAAAAGGGTGTAAAGGCATTACTATATTTTTAAGCCTTATGGGTAAAAAATATTCCCTGAAGAAATTTTTTGGCTAAGCTATGGTCCCGTGGTCAGACAGCCCCCAAGTCATATGCTGGAGAAATGATGCAAGAAAATCTAGTCTTGGGGCATAACAAAATACTGCTTGCTTACATAAACTTAAGTCTAGTAAAAGCCAAATCCTTCTGACAATCGCAGCAAAGGATTTCAGTTTTGCTTATGCATCAGTTTTCCTCTCTCCACCAAATTTAACCACCTGCATAAGGCATAGTCATTGGCCACCCCACTCTGCTCCAAAAGTAAGCTATCAAGATGCTGATTTCACTGCCAACATCCTCCCCTTCCCAGGGATAAGTGCACACAGTTATTTATATATTTATTCTGAACATATCTCAGCCTCTTGATGCAATACCACACCAGTGAAAAGCCATGAAACACTTTGTGAAACCAGGCAGTTCATCCTTGCACTTTAGGAAATCCCAACGTGTGACCCGTGATACAGGTTCATACAGAGATATACCCATGTACAAGCAGAATACAAAATTAGAGAAATACCAAATAATTAAAGAAATAAAGTCAAAGCACCCAAGAATCTAGAATACATATCTGTTTGGCAACAGCAAGTGACTTTAGCCTGCTAGGCTACCTGTCTGTAGTTCATATACATTACCATTAAGATTTGAGAATTTTCATCTGGGGGCAGGGGGTTACTGCTCCAACAAACCTACTGTCATTACATTATAGATATATATTATAGAGATTGGTAATGAGATATCAAAAGTTTCCACAGAGCCATTAAATAACAGGTGCTTTCATCCTACCTTAATAATGCAGATCTGTCTCTCTCCTCATCTTCTGTATTGTTCTCCTGCACCAAGAAAAGAAACAAAATGTACAAGACTGGGTTTCAGTTCAAGATAAGTTTGGTCCAACGTTCCACTATGCTGTTCTTGTCAATTTTCATGAAAATTAATTATTTCATACACACTTCTAGTTTATTAAAGTGTTTGTAATTTTCTTGTTGTATTCAAGATTGCACGCTATCATTTTCCTATTTTGCAGCCCATGCAAGGGAGCTGGAAAAAAAAGACAATCCTAACAGAAACAGAGGAAAACCTGTTCTGTTTAAAGTATTAAAACAATACTTTAATGAGCACTAAATTAGTGGCATCTTTCTGCATATAATAAAGCAATACATTAACTCAGTAGGAATAAACAAAAAGTGTACCAAAAAATACCCAGACCATAAAATGTAAGTGTATATAGCATCTCCTTGGGGGGGGGGGCCCGCGAGGAAGTCTGTTGATTGAGCAATAGTAGGCTTTTTTTTTGTGTGTGTGCATACGTGTGTTTGTTTGTTTTCCTGTTTTCCATTTTCAATGGTAATAAATCCAAACCAGTAGGGACACCTTATCTTAGATTCAAAAGAATACTTTGTCCAAGCCCAAATTTTCTGACCTTGCTGTAGCCTGTGTGCAGTCATCTCTGCTCCCAGAAGTCTTGGCTCTGCTGCTTTTCACACTAATCTAGTGCATTACATATATTAAATCCCTTCTGTTCAAGGAATTTGCAATTTTACATGATTTAAAAGCTATGATAACCCTACAATTGGCAAACACTGTGGCAAACAGAAGATATAAACTTGAAACAGTAAGAATTGTTAGTTCAATAACGGGAAGCATCTATGGGAATACGGGAAACATCAATGTTGCCAAACTACCAAAATTCTCCTGAAACTACCTGGTACTTTTTACACTTAAGCCAGAACTAGGGTTGAGCTGGAAAAAAAAAAAAAAAAAATCTCAGCAGAGCCATTTTCATTTATTTTAAGAGAAGAGAAAATAAAGTTTTCAATCAGATCTTGTGTTATCTGGACTCAACAGCTCATGATGTAGTAGGAAACTGGAAAAAAATATTTTTTACTTTGCTACACTTTTCACTTTTTATTCATCCCTTGTGTTTTTTTCCTTCCACAGTGCAGGAATCAGGACACCACAAATACCATTTTGCTGCATACACATATAAGTGATATCATAACTACATCTGTCATGTAGTTATTCTGTAGTAATGAAATATCCATTACGTACTTAATCAGAACTACCCAGGAAGAGCTTGTCACGCACAAAAAGTGCCAAGTAACCTTCTGTTATGCCAAGTCCTTAAGCAACTTTACAATAATTATCATAAACATGGAAAACCTGGGATTTAAGCTCCAAGTAAGGAAAATGCTTATGCATACATTTAACTTTAAGAACTTAAATATGCTAAGCACTTGCTAAGTAGGTTGGCAAGCACTGGACTGTTTTGTTAAATACAGCAAGATCTCATTCTTTAACACACAAACACACGCACACACAGCAGTCAGTGCCTGCCAAGAGGAATTTCATGCATAGCACTAAACTACACAATTTCCATTTATTTATCTTACTAATAGTAATAATGCTCAGGTGAAAAGGAAGGCGAAGAGCTCAACAACACTTACATAAAATGGTTTATTATGTGAGAATACCAGCTTGGAGAGCCAAGCCTTCTCACTTCCATTCTTGGGTTGAAAAATAAAATTTTACAAAAATAAAGCTTTTAAAGAAACAGATTAATACAAATAGGTCTTGAAATGAAAGACAATTAAGTATTTACTGCCACAATCAGTTGTCTCCAACTTTAATCTCAAAATGCATTAATAAAATTTCTGGATAGTATATAAAAAATTAGTAGGGGCAGAGATTTTAGTTTTAGTCATGTTTTCTATCTCTTTCCAAGGCCAGAATAGGTAAATCTATTTTTTTTCCTGAAATTAGAATAGAACAGGAATTTGCTACAGCCTGAGTTTATCTCAGCTGATAATTTGATGGCATGTAACCATTTTTAATTAGTTGTAAATTGTTTGTAAAAACACATACTAAAATTTTAAAATGTTTATTCATTTTAGAGAAACACTTGTTTTCAACTCTAAAAAACCCACTCGGTAAAAACAGGTATCATCCACTGCACTAGCAAATAATTGTGAATTCAGCTTTCCTCTACACTGATGAGCAGGAAGATAATGCACTAAATGTCTAAAAACATTTTATAAAGAACATAGCTAAATGTGGCTATCATATTCCCTCTCCCTCTCCCTTTTTTTTTTTTGTTCTGTTTGATCTGTCTTAAAACCTTTGTTTAGATATATGTTGCCTTCTTACTCTGTCCTTGTTCCTTCTCTGCACAAACTTTCTGACTTGCAATATGAAACGCTGCAATGCCACTTAGTTGTAGTGTTCAAAAAGCCACACAGGGAGGAAGTGTTTGTCCTGTTCAGTTATTGTTCAAGCTGGCCTGGAAATCAGCTTACTACCTACCTCAAATTCCTACTGACACATCTCCTCACGGGGCACAATTATTTTGGCACACTGCAAGCAAGCTAGACAAATATTTTGAAGACAAAGGAGTTCAAACATTTCCCTTTTAGTCTCGTTTCAAAAGTTCTTGCTAATACCTCAACTATAAGCTTCAGAACTGATTTGGCTTATTGTACTTGTTAGCACAATGTAACTGACTTTTTGGGGGCAAGGAGCAGAAAGAGGATGCATTTCATTACTAATCTGATTTCTGTGAAGCAGAAACATGGGCAATCGCAATAGTGTGGGGGCTGGTTTATTTTTGAACTGCATATTGGGAAACTCTGATTTGGGAAGCCTCTAGCTATGCGAAACATTAAGCCTGTTAGCAATAATCTACTATGGGCTAGTTTAGGAGAGAGACATGGGAATGCTCCGGAAATAAATTTCATTGCATTAAAAAAAAAATCAAAAAAAAACACGCGGTACTTGGGAGTGGAAGTCACATACAGAAAAGAGGCTGGGTCAGGAGTATGCTCCAAACCCACATGTTTTGCAAGACCTAGCAAAGGTCTTGCAATGTCCACCAATTTTTCCACCATCGAGAAACTCTTGAGCTACTTGTGGGAAAAAAAATCCCAGAAAAGTTCTCTCTATTATCCTTCATAATGCCACAGTTAATTACCAAAATATCATGAGAGCCCATCAGTGCTCTCCACGCACGTAAGCAATGCTATCAAAATTCCTTCTTATAAGAAATTGCGGTTTTTAATTTCTGGGCATTTTATACACCACCTTGATCATTTGACTTCAACTGCATGGCTGCATTTACATCTCCCTCTCCTATCCTAGTTCCTTAAGTTATGTCCTGGGTAAATCAGATCACATTGCACATAGCTTGGGGAACCTGGTACCTGTTTGTGAGCGGAGTGCCAGACCAGCACTTTAAAGAGAAAGTCACTTTAGGAGACTAACAATCAACAGGGATGTTGACACTTCCCAGAAGAGCTGACCTGTTTGGTGGTGGACAGCAGGAACCAAAGGGAGCAATACGAAAGGCAGTTCCCAAGAAGCATATACATTTGCAGTTACTCTTTTAACTTTCTACAGCATTACAGAGTGAGACACTATTATGTTCTTCCCCCCCGTGCGCGCTCTTGGAACACCTAGAATTGTTCGGCAGATAAAAGAAAATGGGAAGTACATTTGCAGCTACTTGTTTCTATTTAAATTAAATAACAGGAGGGCAGAAGAGAGTTGGTCCCAGATGAATGTATGTGGGGAAAAGCGTACTGCTATATTAAAGATGTGCTTTTAATTAACTTTTATCTGAATGATTACAATTAGGGATTTTACCACAGGTGTGCTTAGAATAAGGACCTTCTATTTCCTCGCGCAGTGCACACTCCCAGGAAATGGGCACTGGGACAATTTCTTTGTCTAACTACTTTCTCAATTATTTTTAAATGTATTGTTTTTTAATTGTTTTGTTATTGAGATTTGCTGTGTGCTTTTTTGGCCTTTTTCAGATTCCTACAGCCTTTTCCAGAACCTCAGAAATGTCCTTCAGGTGGCCAGGTGCACTACTGAGCACTTAACAAAATACAGGTTCTATTTCATTATGCTTGGATCCAGGAAAACCACTTCATACAGAGAGTTATAAATTTATCTTTGGACTTGGGAATAAATGGCTCGTTTTTGTCACTGGTGCTCCCCATATGGTCCTAATTTCCTTCAGTTTTGTTCTGCGCTTATGAAGATTGATATCTCTTTTATTGCTGTATTTTTATGCAGGTCTTAGCAGATGATCTTGTTGCACATCAACTGTTGCGGTGCGTACTGAATATTAAAGACTGAGCAGCTATCCTGATTTATTTGAAGACTAATTGTGCTGCTCAGTGCATTAACCAGTGATTCCTTGGTTTCCTGTTTACATTTCTACTGATAATAATAACAACATACTGTGAACTGGCAATTAGAAAACATAGGCCAAGAGAAACAGGCTCCTGCTTCATCTGGGATGCAAAGATATATTGGGTCACATTTTTCCTGTGAGTTTTAAATTCATAGTTCAGCTTTTTATTAAAACAGAAAGACAGGGAGGGCTGAAGATAGGATTTCATGAAGGGAGAAGAATAATGCATGAAGTAGAAAGATTTAACACAAAGAGTCCTGCCCTCTCTCACATTAGTTCTTGCCAGATCTGCAGCAGTATACAGAATGCAAGACTGTGTTCTGAAAGTTTTCTTAGCTCTTATCTTATGGTCCATGGAGAAACAAAAACCAAAAACCAACAACCCAAGAATAAACAGAATCATTCATCTTTTTCTTATATTTCTGATGATATCTTTGTACTGAAATAATATTCTGCCAGATCCAGTCTTAGAGAAACCAAAAGCCCTCTGCAGGTAGTATCTCCTGAGTCAAGCAACAGTATCTAATGGCACAGACCTTGGTTTTAGCTTCACAGACAGAAGCTAACGTGCTAATACCATATTCACAGAGCTGTCTGTTCAGACCAGCTAAGAAGCCATTAGGAAAGAGAGCTTCCCTCTTTTCCTCCATCAGTGCACACAAGGGCAGTACTAGACGGATGGCTGCATGGGGGTATAGGGCCACCTGCACGTGACACAAGGTTGGAGACGCTGACCTCTTAGCCACAAGTTCTTATTTATTCTTCATGCAATATAAGAGGGGAAGAAAAATTGTAAAGGACATTGTGAAAGTTATGACAGCATAAACCTAATGCCATCAAATGCCTCCACTACAGGCTTTGCCAACAATCTGCAAACGAGGTAGTCTGTGGATGACCATTTATGACAGTTCAGCTGCTCCTCTTGCAACTTTAACAGAAATCTAATAGCAACTGATGCTAGAAAGCCAGTTATTGCTGAGGAAGTCATCTCAGCCACCTTAAGCCTCTTAGTTTTTTCTTCTTACTTTAAGAAAATTGACAAAGAATTGAGGAAAAAAATATTCCCATTCTGCCAGCATTTGGAAATAAATAAGGAAAAGGGAGACTTTAAATTCCCATTTGGAACTCCTCTTTCAATAGACTAATGCTCCCCTACCTCCAAATTGAGTATCTGGCTGTAACTAGACAAAAATTAAGTCTTCTTTGGGTTTTCTGTGTGTCAGTTTTCAAAGACAAACAGAAATACTCAGTGTCTATTTATTTAAACTTCTGTCCAGAATAAGACCTTGTTACTGTTGGCTCTTACCAAGAAAGCCTAGAGCATAAAGCAGCTTTTGCCAAGAAACACTGAGATTCTTCCTTGTAGAGTAATTCCCAAGCTTCTGACTGTCCTGTTCCCACAGTGCTTCATTAGCTGAAGAACTGAAGAAAATGGACTCTGTTTACGTAAGAACAGATATTAATAGAGCTCATGCTCATTTCCGTGGCATGCCATACAAGGACATACAAAATGACCAGTTCACTTGACACAAGTGAAACTCTTCTGCTAAGCGGCCACTGAGGTAAGTAGGGTTAAGACAGGAAATAGAAATTTCATTGGGGATTGATTTTGGGGACACAAGAGGGAGGATAAAAAGATGGAAATCACATTAAAAGTAATTTCTAAGTCTCTATTTCAAGAATTTTTCAAGTTCAGCTGCAGAGAGCCTACACTCTACATGCACGTTTTAGCAGTGTTACCTTCCATCCTGCTGTTTGTGTACTAGAGAATGGTTGTATTTAGGTCACCAAACAAAAAAAAATGATACAGAACCCAAGAGCATACCTGCTGAATGGATTGTCCCTACCTGCCCTCTCCATTCTCTGTGCATCTCCTTATTTCAATGGGGATAGTTGCCTGAGACATGCATGCACCATTTTACCAGCTCCCCTGCTTATCCAAAATTCTTTTTATGGTCAAGTTTCGCACCTCCCTTTCTACAGAAATCATATGAAATGATGGCTTGTGAAAAGGCTTTTGCAATACATTCTACAGTACAGTAAAACAACCTGGCACATCTCAGACCTGTAATGAGGCTTTTCTCTTGACTAATACTGCTAACAACTGTATTTAACCAGTGTAAAGCCCTCCACACACACCCATCCGGCTGTTCAGCTCATAGGCAAGGCCTTTATTCTGAATACCCACAAAAACAGTGCAAGCAGTGCTTTATGTAAATGAGGTGCTGTCACTGACTGGAAAACAGCTCGAGCAGACAGACAACCTGGAGACGTGGCAACTATCTGGCTTCTCAAGAATGACAGGAGCCAACAAATAATGTTTATTTTATACTCGAATCCCCATGAATTCCATCCCAAAGTAGGTGTTTTTAGAAGCTTTGAGGAAGGTCTCTATCACACACAGCTTTTCAGAATATACATTGACATTCTGTAGGGCAATCCAAGAAACATAGCTTGAGCCAGAGCTGGCAGGGAAATGCAGCTCTCTCTAACATGCAAGCTCTCAGCAGTTAAAAAGGAAAGATGACATTTTGTGGAAGAGATTTAAGTTCCACGACAGGAAGTGCACTGTGTCGCAGCAAGAGGTGCAAAATAGGTAGCTAATGGAAAAGGACACGAGTGAAAAAAGAAAGAGTGAAAATGGAGCACTGCAAAACTGTCTACACTCTTTCAGGTTAATTCTGACAATACTATCACAATTTCTTCCTTTCCTAATTGATTTTCTTTGTTGTAAGAGTCAAAAAGAACAAAATTTTCCACACAAATTCACAGAGAAATACTAGCAGCAAGGCTGAGACCAGAAAGGCTACCTTGGTTTAATCTCCTTAATTACATGACTTTTTTAATAAAGGCCCATCAATAAACACAGCACATATTCAAAATTAAAAAAAAAAAATAGAGAAGGAAGAAAAGTGAACCACATGAAAAATACTACAAAGGGTCACATTTTAAAGGGTATTTGAAAAGCTTCAATGTTATAACAGGTATATTTAAGCTGTCTTCAGATGTTCATTATCTAAAAGCATGAGTGAATGTGCACAAACATTTTGCAGTGAAGGCTGGTAACATTTCACTTTGCCCTGCTCCCAGCCTCAGTCTGACTTTGTCCATTCACCAGTTTGTGGGCTGCCTCTAATGCTTCTAATGAGAACAGGATAGAAATAAATCTCTGGGCCAGCATTAACACAAGTATGGAAACATCCCGTAAGGGCAGCAGTGCACAGAGTGTGTCCTATTCGCTGTGTCTGATCCTCTAAGCACAAGCAAAGCAGAGCTGAGACAGAGAGCTTAACACAGAAATGGAAATACATACTTGACTTTCTCCCTTCCTCCTGTTGGAATACATTTTCTCCCATCTTTTTGCACAACAGAACAGTGGGGATTGCTTTTTTATCATGAAGTTTTGAACTTATATCCATTTCCTATGGAAATTGATGTTAACTAGCTACAACCTAGTCCATCCCCACTGAATGTAGAACGGCATCAGTAAGAACAGTGTGTTTTCGTGGCCATCATCAATATGCTGAGAACCAAGTGGGGAAACAGACCTCCGAGATTTGGTTGCATTAGCTGAATGAGAGACGTTCTCTAGTTTTGATGAGAAATTTCATCAAGGACATAATAAATAATTCCAAGTAAAGTCTTACTGAACCTTGCACACAGCCATACTCGGTTTCAACTTTGATAAACTGACATTTCTGACCTAAAAAGAGGCCTTGCTGGAAAGCCGCCTATCTTTGACGCACACCAATCACATAAAAACCACGCAGTAAAGAGCACTGACCCAGCACAAGCTTACCAGATAGCAGCTATGCACTTCCACGTCTGTTTCACAAATGCAGAGGTGAAGAAGTCTCAGAAAGACTTCAGTGAAGCTAAGAGAGTTCATAAATAATCTGAGTCCTCTAAGGAAAAAAGATCCTTAAGCCTAATGACTCTTTCAGATACTCAAATGGTGCTGAAGACTGGAAAACATCAAATGTAGTGGCAGTGAACAGAGAGAATCCATCCCTGTGGTATCACTACATGTTAGAAAGGAGCTTAGGCAGCTGGTAAAGGAAAAATTGAAAAAGGATATGGAAACACAGTATTTAAGAAACGCATACATCATATTGAACCATTAATTCAACTCCTGCAATGTGTTTGTGTCTGCCAGTGCTGCAGTTAATAGAGAGTCTATGAGACTCAGAATGCAATTAAGTCTTGGCGGAAGCACAGTTGGAGGCTGTGGCAGTTTCTATAGCAACGTGAAAGGCTCAAGCCTAGTAACAGGAGATTAACTTAAAGGCAAGATAAGTACATAAATACAGCTCTCATTTACCATTTTCTTTGCTTCCAAATGGGCAATGTATTTTCCATTTAAACAATACAGAAATGCAGTCAGATGTCCTACTTGTTATTAACTAGGGTAAAAATAACCTTTACAAACATCCTCTTAAAAATTTCTGACAACTTCACAACCAGGGGATCCATCCCAACTTCCCTAATTAATTCAATCAAAATGGAAAGCACTGCACTTGAATGCTGCCAGAAGATTTAGAATGAGGCTCCGAGATATGGAACATGACAGCCTGAATAAGAGTTTGCTGATGTCAATGCACGGTACGCTTATGAACAAATCTTCTTGACGCATTTTTATGGATTACACTTCAGATCGGGTTTTAAGTCTCCAGAAGGGAAAGATAAAGAGTTTCTGTAAGCACCGCAGACCTTTCCTTTTTTTTTTTTTTTTCTTCTTCTTCTTCTTTTTTAATACTCTGGTTTCAGTAAGAAAGGCAATATTGAAGAAACTTTCCAATAAATTTAGATTTTAAATTAGATTTCCAGGACAAATCCAATATTTGTCCTGGTGCTTAAAAGCCTTTATTCAAAGGTTCAGCTGAGAATCCAGTCACCCTTTTGAACCACTATCCATGCTACATACAAAAAAAGCATGTGAAAGAGATTCCCTGACTACTTCCCGGCTGCAGCCAGTTGCTCTGAATTTTTTTCATCATTTAAAAGCAAATCATAAATGCTTAAGATATTCAGGAACACACATCCATGAAACACAAGCATATTCTTGCCCTGCCTTCTGCACCCTTTCCAATTGTGTAATGTAGAGCTAGCTCAGGCACTTTTGCACAGCACTGGGTTGTCCTTCACAGAATCTGTTAGCATCAGACTAATGAAAGAAAAATAGCACTGCTCCCCCAGTGAAATTATGAAGTACATAGTTAATTCCCAATGTTTTCCAAGGATTACCATGGAATATCTGTCTCAGACTACACAAATTTCATGGGCTGACCCAAAGAGTCAAAATCAGTCTTTGTACAGAATGTATTACACAAACAGAATTTATTATACAAACAACTATCTGCCCAAAATCAACAGTCAACTTTCAATCAACTGGTGAAATGAGGAGAACAATACTTTAATTTGGGAAAACCCCAGATATGCTACTGCTTCTGGACTCACAGCCTGAGTTAACACAGCACCCCCCATCTGATCCCCTATGCTTTAATTTGGAGCAACAGAGACAACTCAGATTAGCTTGGGCATGAAGCAAATGGAGTTAATGGATCAGGAAACAAAACATTCAGAATTAGATAAAGGCTGTACCAACCTTTTCCTTCTTCCTTTCCAATATATGAAAAAATAGAATGAAAATATTTTCTCTGCATAGATCTGCATTACTTAACTACATCTCTACCCATTAGTGTTTACCTGAGGGTTTGTCACGTATGCCACTAGAAAGTTCTTCCTGGGACTCAGCCTGGATCCCTAGAACCTATTTCTTCAAAATTCTTTTTCAAATAAGCTCTTAAGTGCCAGGAAAAATACTGGATAAAGGTTCTTCAATATTGTCTTTCTTCATCCCCCAAAATGCTCCTACCTCTAGTTCTAGCAGCTTTTACTAGACAGATTTCCCCTTTGAATACCCAACAACTATGCCTTCAAATTTTCATGGTTTTGCTTACATGGTAGCATTTTTTTGGTTGAAATTTGACAAATTCTTGCCTATTTGAGGGGAAAAAATGCAGATACCCTGTGAAAATTTCAAGAAGTCATTGTTACGCAATTCAGAATGTTTCTTCCACTTTACCTGATATTCCAAGCTTCCCGTGATAATATCCAAGCACCACCTAGAGTAATGAGACTGGCATAGCATTACTCACAGTGAAATGTGTTCTCTTCTGCTATGGTGGGAGGTCACCTGCCACACATGCAGAGCATAAGAAACCAGTAAGATGGGATTTTCTGTCAAGAGAACAATACCTTCTCCCCCGTAAGTAAAACATTTCATCTTGCAAAATGCTTTGAAAGCACTGTGTTCAGGAATAGTACTCTCCTCCACAAAATCATTCCAGAGTCAAAATTAGCTTTATCGGGGATCTCTGCCCCATCAACTACACAAATCAGAGTAGACATGATACAGGAAAAATCTTTTCATTGGCACAGCTAAGTGCTGATCCATTGAAGGCTTCTAACAATTGGACTAAGGCCTTCAATCTCTACCCAAAGCAACTATCAGCCAGTGAAGAGCATAAAATATGCTAGAGTTTCCTCCAATATTTTCCCTTATCAGGAAAAATCCTCTGCAACAAGAACTGTACAACGAGGCTTAGACGCATTATGGTATGGAACAGACCTTGCCATTCCTTTCTATTGCACCTCCATCAGTGCAATACCTGATTTCTAGATAGGTGACTTCCTGCTTTAGCATCATATTAGACAAAGGGGCAAAAGTTTAGCAGATGTGTAGTGGCTCAATGAAAATTTCCTCCCTATTTGCATTAATTTAGCAGAGAAGAAGAAAGAAAAATAAAGAGTCTTTCTAAAGCCAACTGTTTCTTCTACTCGGTAATAGCAGGAGTTTCAGAGAATAAAATAATACTTTCTCACTTTCAAGAAAACTGTGGGTAGATAATAGGAAAAAAATGTCTATCTAAAGACCACATAGCAGTTTCCAGAATTAATATTTTGATAAGTGGAAGAACTACAGAAGGGTAAGATGAGAACACCACTCTCAACTTCACAAAAATGATTTATGGGTTGATACTGAAGAATTAATTTATTCTATTTTCCACTACTGATTTTTCTTCCCTTTCAACTAATTAAAAAGCCACAACTGAAGACCATACAGGGACAGCAGCAGCCCTTCAACTCCAAAGTTAACTTTAAAAAAAAGAAATCCCAAGCTATATAAAGATGTCAAAGTGAATGTTACATAATGTAGAATCTGTTAAGTGGGAAGAAGTTGTACTAAAGAGAACCATCATTCCCCTCAGTATTCTTAAGAGCTGACCTGTCCTTTAACTGAAGTTACCATATAGCACTTTGAAGAGTTTCTTTTCCTTTTCCAGAGTGTCTGTGGCAGCACCAAGCTTCTCAAGAGAGACAGCCTAATAACAATATAAAAAAAAAAATGCTGTCTTCCTCTGCAAATAAAGGTTTTGATATTTTCTTCTTTGATTTTGACCCAATCTGAACTTCTCTCTTTCTTTAAAGTAAGTAGCCTTCACTGGAGGACGATGCAGCAACTAAATTTAGAAGTATGTATCTCAGCTATCAACAAAGGGCTTCAAAATAGAAATCGGAGCAAAACTTTTCAAAGCTTTTTTTGTATTGTTTTGTTTTAAATCATTGCTTAATAGATCCCTAAGCACACTGCAGAAATAGTATATCTCTGAGTTTTTAGGAAAACAGGAAGGAGTTGAATTCAGTTTTATGCTTTAAACTTTAGAAACAAACAGACTTCATAAAGAATGACAATCACATGGGCCCGCATTTGCTGTATACAATAGAAACAGAGATGTTTGTAAGAATTGACATTTACATGGATCTGGATTTAGGTTTCACAGAATCATCTAGATTGGACGAGACCTCCAAGATCACCTAGCCCAGCCTCTGACCTAACACTAACAAGTCCTCCACTAAACCGTATCAGAGAGCTCTACATCTAAACATCTTTTAAAGACCTCCAGGGATGGTGACTCAACCACTTCCCTGGGCAGCCTATTCCAATGCCTCACAACTTAGGCTCTCTCTGGTGAGAAAGCACAGTGACTTTGCTACCATTAAGAACACAAGGTATAAGGAACACTACAGAAGAAGTCAACACACTGCTGCTGCTGCTAGTAACTTACACTCCAGGCAGATCCAGAAGGAAATTTTCTTTTAGCTGACAAATCTGCCTGCAATTGCAAAGTTGCTAGAAGCATCTTTATTCTACAACTTGCAGGAAGACTTTTTTTTTTTTTTTTTTTTTTTTTTTTTTTTTTGTAACATTCAAATTACTAAGGGCAATTGAAACGAAAGGTACAGAGCTCACTGATTATCTAGAACACACCAGGTTGGTGTTCTGTCAGCAGCGGTTTTCACAAGTTGCTTTAAGCTTCTTACATGAACTGTGCTTAGTGCTAATTAAGTAGATACAGCTTGTCTGAACTGCCCTATAGCCCCTTTAATATTTATCTATTTATCAGTTTCATCTTCCTCTTCCCCCAACTCAACCAGCATTTTGTTTAAGCATGGAAAGAGTTGTGGAACATAAATGGTTAGTAAAATAGCTAGGAAATTTCTTAGAAGAAACTTTAAGGATATGAAGGGAAGAGTTGGAAGAAAAGTAAAGCAGCACATCAGATATTTAGGCAAGGAAATACTCTGTTCACACATCATTCCCTGCAATTAAGTGGTAGATTGCTTGCTATACTTTCCTAGTGAAAATATGAAAAAGACAAATACATTTTTAGAAGAAACGTATTGAGTTCCTGTGTGCTGCATATAACCAAATTCAGCTCACTGCTTATTACTGCTGCGTTGTATGCTTGTATTGACTGGTAAAAAAGATTAGGATGTTCAAAGGATGCTCCAACTCATCATAAGCTGGATTCAATGATCCCTGTAGGTCCTTTCCAACTTGAGATATTCTATGAAAGCTATCTGCGTATTTTCAAACTCTCTGAGAATTAAAATTAAAAAGCTAACAACTGAAATAATATCAAAGAGAGAGTTCTAAATCATAGTTTCATTCCTTGATCTACAGCACTACTTTAAGAAAGTCCTAAAAGCAGCATGTAAATGCTCCAGTTTCTTCCTTTTTTTTTTTTTTTTTTTAAATAGCAATATATTTCTTAATTCCAGTGTAGGTCCATTCAGTTTACTGCTTTGGGTGAGGGAAAAACATAAATAAAAATCCTAAAGCTAGAGCTTAGGATCTACAAAGAACTCCCTTAGACATCTCCTGGTCTCCTCTACTTACACCCATATACTTATCTTGTGAAGCTTTAGCTCTCCACAAGTCTGCAAGGTTTAGATGGGGATCAACCTGGCACCTGGGCCTCACTCCCGCCTATGCCAGCCAGAGATCCCAGCACCCCTCTGCTTAGGAGGCCTTGTGTCTTGCAGCCACCCCACCATCAGCGAGATGCCAGGGAGGTGGCTTTTAACTTGTTGATTTGGCAAATGACACCTCCCCCCCAACCCCAGCTCTCGGTGTGTGGATGCTGGCAGAGGAACCTCCCACCTCAGGTCCTATGCTGCTTTTGTGCATAGCCCAGCGACACCACCAACTCCCAGGCAAAGCTCCGGTCGCATACTGGAAGCGATGCTGCATCATATGGCAGCAGCCCCTCATCAAGTATTTCCTTGTCTGCCTAACAGCTTACGGAAACATTTAGTCCTGATCAGCATCCTTTAACACAATCATCCCCAGGCACAGTTGTGTCACTTGGCAGAACAGCCGAAGGCCAACAGTATTATTTCTTTACTGGCACGAATCCATGCATGCTCATCTGTGGTCCTCTGGGAACAGGGCTACATCTAATTCAAGAGTATGGTCAGTGAAAATTCAAAGGTCAGAATTAAGGTTGTTGACAGAACCTCAGCTTCAAGCATCTAAATTACCAGCCGTGCAAGCCAACCCATGCACGCAACGCCAAACTGCCGTAATGTTTGTTTAAATTAAAAATGGCCTTTGAAATGAGTAGGAACGCATCTGGAAAAAAGCATATGAGGAGGTGTTGTGTTTGTTTATTCTTACTATAACGTTCTGAAGTATCACATCGATTTTTCCGTAATATTTTTAAAGGCATTTTCTGCTTTCTCCTCTCTCTTTTTTCCCACAGATCTCTTTATTTAAGAAAATTAAGATATGTCAGTAAATCAGGACAATTCAAACTAAACTTTTCTAACCCTGGCCCCCCAGGAAACAGGAGTAGCATGCATCTTTGCCATACATTTCATCATGTTTTTCACGGTTTTGTCTCAACTGCATTTGTGTTTTTATTACAGGCATATTTCATCCTTTTCCTTTCTCCCAGCAAAATAAAAAGGTACCCAGTATTTAGTTTGATAGCTCTGGAAACTATTTAACAGCAATGCTGACTCATGAACACACATTTCCTTTTTTTACTTGAAGCAAAGAAATTAAATACCACAGAGACTGCTCTATAGCAAAAACCCAAATACACTGGGAGAGAGTGAAACTGCATTAGGCTATAATGTGCTAATATGCTTTCAAGACTCAGCCAAGCCTTTCTTCACGCAACTGCGATAAATGCTGGCAGATTCTTCTGGCAAATGAAGTTAAGTACTTTGGCGTGTTTACATCTTTGCTAGGTAGGTAAAATAAACTCATTAAAGAGGAAAAAAGTGGTCTAAGAACTGGTGGCAGGGGAGCAGGGCCTGAATGCATTCAGAGTATGTTTGTTAAATTCACTGTTCCACAGCCCTGCATTGGAGAGAGCCCAAGTCTCTATGAAGACTACAGCTGAAAAAAAAATAGGATTTTATTTTAGCAGTGGATTTTTTTAATGTTTCTGCTTTATTTTGCACTTCTTGTCTGCTTTTCTGATAACATTTCCCATTCCCATCCCTAAACTTAAACCCTCAGTAGCTTTACAAAGTCAGGGGCTATAAGAACAGAAAAAAAAGAAAAAAAAACAAAAGCCTGAAATGTTTTGATGTTTAGATATCACAGAACTTTCAGTAAAAATATTTTAATTTCCCAAGGGATGAGTTTCCTAGCAAAGACTTCACTTCTGCTATTTTTTCAAAATGCCCTCATCATCAGCGTATCGGGAACAAATTGTATTGCTTATGTACGCCAAAGAAAAGGAATACCAAAAGCGATAACAGATTTTATTGGTAGTCTTGCTGAGTTAAGGAAGGTGAATGAACATAAAACAAAAAACGACTGTATTTCACAGTGGTTTGGAGGTGAGTTCATACCCTTCCTTCATGCCTCTCTGGTATCAGCAATTATCTGAGGAAGGAACAGGCTGATGTGCTGATATGTTACAAAAATAGAAATGCAATACCTAATTTTAAGATACTCAGAACATATGAAAGAATTACGTTCAAAGCAAATACAGCTAAGTAGTGGAGGAGAACAATGCTGACACCAAGTGGAAGAAAACGCTGCTGCAAATTTGAGATGCTTGCAAATATCAGAGCTGCAAGGCTTCAGTTAAGGTAGTGTGGTGAATTTTAACACATCAGAGGACGACAACACGCATCCTCTGAAAGTGGAAATGTGTGTTATCCTAATGTGTACACTATCTGACTAATTATAATCCTCTTCCTTGTAGTGTAGCTGACACCTTAGTAAGCAAAGCAACCAGCTGCCACTCTGAATTCATCAGGTAGGAATTGCACTAAGACTCTTTAATCTGTAATCAACATAAATTCTGCGAGTCTGACTATGGAAGGGGTTTTTGAGATGCTCTGTTCACAACAAAGCTTAAAACAGGCCTTCCCAGACTAAGAGGTAACAAAGGTGAGTCTCTACTACTGCTTAGTTTGTTTCTGTACAGAAGAGCAACTTCAAAATGTTTTTCCACGTCAGGAAAGGCATGTGTCAGTTTTAGAAAGAACTTCTCCTCTCACACACTTCCTACCATTACTGAATGACAGGCAGTGACCGGTGTTACGAGCCAGTGTGATCACTGGAGCTCTATTATTGTATTATTGATTGCACTAAAGAATCACAGGCCGTCAGTTTGGCCAGCTTCCTTCTTGCAGGTTCCAGCCGCTTGTTACAGTAAAGCACCGCTGACAGCGTGCTTCGTGGCCCACATAACACACCTTCGCCTGCCGACATTCTCTCCTGGTGCAGCTTTCGCCAGCCAAAAGAGAAGTGAAAAGCAAAGAGACAATGTAGATAATGTCGGGAGGAGGAAGGTGACTGACAAAATCAATTAAGTCACAGAAAGGGTTACAAGTGTGACAGCAAGGTCCCACAGCACACACACAGCAAGTCATGAGAAAGCCTCAGAACTGCTGGAGCAGACATGAAATAAATGAATGACATTACCTCCACAGCCTGCAGTTTGCTAAAACTGGAGACCAGGCACGCTTGTTGTTTCAGAGGTTCAGATCTCCACTATAAGACAGGTCTGCTGCAGACCCCAGGCACTGCTCAGAAACAGCACCTCACTCTCTCCATTCCCTATTCCCTTCACTTATAGACAGAGAGGCTCTGGCACTGAAGACCTGGAATGAGTAATGAATACTCCAGCCACATCCACTTTGGCTGTTTTAAGTCACAGTTGCCTAGTACAGTGCTCTTTATCAAATCCTTATGCCTGTAGTCAGTAATATATGCTTCCCAGTTTATCCAGAAGAAAAAAAAATACATCCTTACAATCTCTGGCCCACAATTTTTATGGAGATCCAAGTCCTGCTTTGATCCCCAAGGTATGGCATTTTTTATCCAGTCTTCTGGTTTGGGCAGTTCCCAAATACAAAATTAGAACTTAATGTTTAACAAGTCCATGCTTTTGCTAAATTTACAAAGCTAGGGAAATACTTTTTCGGTGCAATGGGAAGCAATATAAAGAAAACTCCCTATAATATAACAGCAATCCCTACAGAAGTATTGACAAAACTCCTGGAAGTTCAGGTGGCACACACAGGACTCACTGTGTTCACACCTAAGCACAATTGGAAGTTACCTTTGCTAAGCAAAGAACTTAAGTGAAAGAAAATCATTGAGATCTGTACCAATTTAAAGTAAGGAAAGAGTGCTAAGAGCCACAAATAAGAATTGGAACTATGTTCTCCCATCCAAGAAGAATTTCATCAACAAGACACTTTAGTCTAACCTGGAAATTTGAGGTTTACTGTATCATAAGATCACGTTTGTTCTATTTTTGAAAGGTTTCAACTAATTTCAAAAGCACTGTTATGGGATTATCAAAGGAAAACATCAGTTGAGTTATTAGCTGTCCTTGAAATTGAGGGCAGTTTATCAGGGAGACCACATTTTTTTATGGCAACTTCAGATGAAAGTGAGGAACCACTTCATTTTTTTATTTTTTATTTTTTTTAAAAAAAAAAAAAGAAATGGATTAATGCTGAACCATCTCCTCCCTCTTTAAAAATAAAAAAAAAAGGCTAAAAGTCTGATACTGACA
>CM021770.1:6950645-6995668 GCA_011076525.1 Nettapus auritus | reverse complement strand
TTCAAATAGATAGCCTCCCTAAAATATTTAGCTCCAGTGATCCCAACCAACTCCTAACCACACTGCTTAGTTTCAGAAATCCACTCTGATGTGTCTACAGTCTTTCTGCAGGTCTAGGAGAGCGCCCTGCTCCCCTTCCCCAGCCCCCTGAATCTCTGCAATCCCTTTACAAGGGGGTTCCATTATTGCAGGCATTAGCTACATGGAAACCAATCAAGAGTCCCTGCAGCCTTGCCGATATAAAGTTAAGCATGCATAAAGGACAAAGAAAGAAGAGATAACAAGAAATGACAGTTATTTCCTCAAGGTGTAGGCTTTTTTCTCAGTTAATCCTATGGTTTGATGGGATGCAGCGGCTTGCACACACACCAAGTCATGCTTCTCTGTTTGTAAAACAAAGGCAGAATACTTGATTCAAGAAGGATTCTGTGCAGAAAGGAGATATGAAAAAAAAAATAAAAATCCAAGACTAGATGCAAAGAGTTCCATAACCATTTTTTTAAACCAGAACATAAGATTCACAAATGATGAGGGCAAACAGCATGACAAATTGCGATTAACAAGGTTTGGATCATAATTTAATTAGCTTAACTGCTATAGTGTAATCTTGTACACCTCCAACACAGCTAGCAATATGCTTCAGGTCAAACAGAGTTGTCTAGAGAGACCCCAGGTCAAAACAAACACTACAGTGTCTAAACTCTTTTTAAAAAGTGATTTAAACCAAACAGGAAAATCAGTTCAGTACCAGTGCAGTTTGTGAGCTAGAACAGAAGACTATAGAGCAGCTTTAAATGCTAATGGATATTAGGATTTAAAGAACAACAACTAAAACCACACACTGCAAAAATACCACCACCGGCAGGATTTTACAGCATTACAACATGCGATGGTCAGGAAAAAGGACAAACTACAGTCACATAGTAGCTTGTACACATCTTTTAAACAACTGTCTTTAAATGGAATAGGTGGGTGTGAACAGTCTCCTAGCCAGCCTGGGATACTAGTTCTGATCTATTAGACAGGCGGCGTTATACCATCTGCAAATTCTTCTCCCAAGCAGCCAGCCTGAATCAGCCTGAATCAGTAGGTGAGATGACTCCTGGCACTTCTAGATATCCTAAGAGCTATGATCAAGAACAACCAGTCTCGTTCATCTCAGGCTACAAACTACACAGCTGCCTATTAAGCTTATGTCAGCTGTATTGCATGCTTGCCAGATCAGTATGGCTTTTATTTGTTCAAGATCAATTAATTATAGTGGCATATAAAATTGAAGTGAAAAAAATATACTGAAAAAAAAGCACCCCAACAACAATGAAAAAAGCCTCCTGAATTAAGTAGTCCAAATGCAAGTATCAGCGTTACTGCTTCAAGTTATTTCATGAGAAACAGCCAATAAAAGCAAGTTTCATTTCCAGGAAGCAACAAGGGATCTGAGCCAGGCTTGCCATTTCACTTTCTGCTTGCTTTGCTGGAACTAGTTCATGCACGTTGAGTATGTTTAGTTTGTAAGCCTAACTTTGATGTTTCCCGTTTAGTGGACTTTCAGCAATTGTTACATTATGAAAGATGAAGAGTACCTATCCAACGTGCTGGATTTCCTGCCAGAAATTACAAAACCAAGATCAACCACAGAATACCTAATTCCCTTCTCACCATAGATGGGATTTCTTTCATAAGCTTACCTCAGAGTAGCAGAGTGCCTCATGGCTATGCCTTGTCTGGGGTTTTATTAAAGAACTTGAAAGGATTTTTCCAACAGAGTTCTTTCCCACATCACCACAATCTCAAACAGACCGTGACATTTTTGCACAATTACAGGGAGTAAAGTTGCTTTTAAAACAAAAGTATTGCAATAGAAAGCCCGAAGGCCTGTCTTTGGGCTTTTCTAATACCTTTCCAATCTCCTTTAGTTGCTGATACGTCTTAATCTGCCTACTTTTGTGAACAGAAATATTATATAATTGGATTCCTAATATTTTGGTCTTGCATACTCATTTGCAGGAATCCCCAATTATGGTAGTGGCACAGGACATCAGAGTGTGAGGAAAGGTAGAGGAGTGAGCTCCAACATGGTCTCTGTGTGAAATGATCCTAGTTTTAGATCTGGGACCATGTCCTGTATCACAGGACAAATATTTCACAAACATCCTTACATCAGTGTCTTCTATTCTCTGTAGCTACAACTGAACAGGATTTAAAACTTTTTAAAGAGAGGTTCCAAGGAGCATGACAGTCCCAGTACTCTGCTTTGGGATATGTAACATGCTCTAAATACAGTATTTGACTTTACAAGTTTCCCCATTTTTCTCAACAGAGATACTTGAAGATAGAAACCAGGAAAGCAAGGAGTCACAAACATGAGCAGCATGAGCTATAATTACATGCAATGCAAATCTTTTTCATAATCCTTCACCTGATCTGGCACACTTCCATCAATCTCAACTGCAAGGATGTGTAGTAACTTCATGGTAAAGTATTAGACTGCAGGTCTTGTTACTACATTCCCCTCGAGTCCTTTTCTAAAAATCAATTTCAGGTTAAGCAGTTAAGCAGCAGTGATGCATCGCATCCTGAAAACAAGGCTTACACTGACCCTTTCCCTAAAGCAGCAGTAATCCATCATGCTTCTTCCACCAGGACATTTTTTTGATAAGTAAGGCAAACAAGGAAAAGTACTAACATTGTTTTAGAACAGAACATACCCAAGGAAAAGCTGAAACATATACAGCATTTTCTGAAAAGATGAGAGGGGTTTCACCTGTCTGGTTTTGCATCACCTACATATAGTAATGCAGTAAGAAGTGTTTCACTTGAGGAAACATTCAGTGGCTTTGATCTAACAAAGTTCTACACTAAAATATCTAAAGTGGAAAAAGTATTCTTTTTTTGACCTGTTACTTTAACATGCACTTTTTCCCCCCTGTAATCAGAAATCTAAAGACTTAAGCTTCACCTCTAGCTTGGGCATACAATGAATACTTATGCTGCTGGCAATGAGGTATAGTCAGTACTCACAATATGTATAAGCAAATGTATTTCCATTCGTAGGTTACAACCTAATGAAGCGCTTTTGATTACTTTCTGAATCAATTAATGTAACTTTCTTACCTGAAGGCCATCTGCTTGTCTCGGTGAGAAACTAGGGTTCATTTCAACAAAAAGCATCTCATGGTGTTGAAGCAAATACAGCAGGAGGCCATTGTAAAGCCTTTGCTCTTCACAAGCCAAGGGACCGACAGGGATCCTAAGGGAAGAACAAATAGATTAAGTTTTGGAGCTCTCATACCAGAGGCTAGTGATGTAGGGAGCCCCCTTGTACCCCATATAATTCACCAAGCAGCCAGCCAGGCAACTGGACAAAACAGTGTTCCAGGCTCTTTTCCAGTCAGCAATTGTTGGGACAAGAATCATCTCCACTTGGTGGGGGTCGTAACATTGGGAACCCCACAGCAACAGAACCCCAGTTTGCTAAATGGTTCACATCCCATTGAATCTTTGAAGCAGTGCAACAAAATAGCTAGAACCTGGCAGTCTGCCATGAAGTTCACAAAAGCAAAGATGAAGACAAAAAACAAAACAAAAAACAACAACAACAAAAACAGAAGCCTGCCAGCCTGCCACCACTCGGTGGCATAGGGGCTAGAAGAGAGTTGTTTTGCTGTTCCAGCTTCGCTTCTGAAGGTGAACTTTGAAGACTGGAACAATATCTTATTACCAGGACTGCTTTGAAATAAACATAGATAAGAAACTGTTACAGTGTAATTTGTAATTTCACAGACTTCAGTCACATGCAGTGGTACTTCCCATGTTTCCCTTAGCAGATCAGTTGTGTTTTTTTGTTGTTGTTGTTGTTGGTTTTTGTTTTTCCTTTTTTAATAAGTAGTAGCTTCATTTAGTCTCCTTGTATGGCTAGTACAAATCAGAATCATTTAATCAAAATAAAGAGATTCATCTAATTCTGTGAAGGGACTGTGTATTCCCCCTGTGAGCCATCTGGTGGCTTGGAGGACATTTGCATATGAATTTTGTCACCTAATCCAGCTTCCTCAGAAATGCTGAATCAACTCAGGTCCACCCAACACAATATTAATAATTAAACAATTAATGAACTCTGGAGATTGAAGAGGAGACATACACACCAGTCCCCTGTTTGCTAAATCAGTACATTCATTATTCATTTGCAATTTTGAAGTACAAATATATGCACTGGGCCCAGTTCAAGTGCTTTCATTCACATTCTCATTTTCTAAATCTACATTTGTTTCTGTGAGAACTTGAGTTTGGGCTCCTTTTAAAAAAGAATGGTTTAAGAAGAGTTATAGACAAGTATGACCTAGATTTACAGGATAAACTGCTGTGTCATTGATTCTTTTTCAGGAACAAGTCTCCTTCTTGGATTCCTCCTCTTCTCAGGACAGACTTAATTTCTCAAAAATAAATAAATAAATAAATAAATATCAAGCATGGCTTTTAATCCTGGTTAACTGAGCAACAGCCTTTCCAGCATAGAGTATGCCCAAGAAATTTTAGTTTACCCAAACATTAACACCCTCAACTCATAAGCCATACAAGCAATCTTTTCAGTTCACTTTTTTTAAAAAAAAAAAAATCTTCTTTAACTTAAACATTTGTTCTCTAATTCATCCCTACCAACTGTTAACCCCCTGCTAGCAAGGCGCACTCCGCAAGTTGTTCCTGAAGATAAACAGCTCTCTCTGTATTTACTGGGGCCCACTTTGCCTTAGTAGCAGCCTATGTTTTGGCTGCTCAGTTCTCAAGTCAGCTTAACACAAACCAAGGCTGTACTCTAGGATGTGACCCTACAGCTGACTCCAAATATCAATATCTGCTCATCTGCAAACACTCACGGGTGGCAACATATGGGTATTCCAAATATAGAAAGTATATTTTTAGTTTCCTCTGAAGCTACCTTCCTCACTGAGTTTCAATTAATCCTGTAAAAACAAACATTTCCTGCCTCTTCAGATACTTCTGCTTCTAGCAGAAATCCTGCAATCAGGCTGACAATAGGGGAGCCGTGTTCACACAATGCTGAATCCAGCAATACATTCCTGCGAAGAGCATTCCTAGAGAAGTATATTCTACATTTCACCATAAAAACCCTGTAGTAAGTTGTATTATAAATCAAACACAGAACACTAACAAATAAGAAACAACTGAATCTTGACCATCAGGAACCAACTATGGTTTCCTTGAGAGAGCCTAGACCTTTCAAAGTTGCTTTGCCACAAAGCACAAGCTAGAAAATCCATACAGTGCTTTGCCTTGGCTGCATTCAGGATATCTGCCCAAGTTCCTTGCTGGCAGAGGCTTGTGTATTAGACTTTCTGTAAATTTACAGGAAGAATGAGTCAAAGTGAGTAGACGCAAACAGCTAGCTGGCTAGCATCCTTACGCACTCACACAAGAACTGCTTACTGAGGTTAACAGCAGAAATCTCTTTACCAAGACAAGGTATAAAATTGTACCTGTAGAGATCTAAGCAACAGTGGTCATGTCTCTGATAAAAGAAAAGCAACACTTTCTTCTCAGCTCTTACAGACTAGCAGGACATGATGCAGCTCACAAGGAGGAGGAGGAATGGCAACAGAAATAAATAATTCAGCGGACAAGCAGAAATAAATCTGTAGAAAGAAACAAGTAGAAGGTGAAAGAAGAGTTGATCTTAGCACAAAAGGTCTAGGGAGCAGCCAGCCTGACAATTCACCTATAGGCTATGTTTGCGGTTCCCTCACCTACAAGGAAGCGAGGACATGAAAACTGCATAATGCAGACGCTAAGACTGAAGTTGCAGAAGATAAGAAACAGATGCCAGGTTCCAATCTAAGAGCAAAGCAATTTGAAAGATGCTGGTGGAGCAAGCTCGTAGTGGTGAAGACAGTCTCACAGGAGAAAAACAGCACAAGGGAGGAAGGTCAGTAGAAGAAACCAGAAGGAGGTGGTTTGCAAAGGAGACCGAGGTAAAAATAAAGTGTTTTACTACGTTACACTTTTTCTGAAACATACCATCTTTTCTTAATCACACTCTGGGTTCCACCACCCTGAATAGGGACAGGAAGCATATATACTACTACTATTTTAACAGAATAACTCCTGTATGAAGGTGATTTCAGTCAAATAGTCAAAATAAGCAGCAGTAAGTTAAGGAGTCTGTAACAGATTAAAAATGGAGAAGGGACATCTTATTGAAAATTCAGTTTTCAGACAGTGATACTATTTTCTTAGCATTTAAAACTCATAGCAATAGGAGGCTTTCTGTGATCCTGGAACTAGGCTTCCAACGTAATACCTGTGCTAAAGCTTCTATTTGCTATTTGCAATTAGCGTATTTACCAACTGTGAAACACAGGCAGTTTAGGTTAGTAAGGTGCAATCAGCAGCAAGTTTTATATTCTAATTTTGTGTCCCCAAGGTCCACGTGTTCCATATTCCAACTACTTTATATTCGTGCTCAGTCACTTCAGTGAAACTATGAACATGACAGGTCTCCACAAATAAAGCGTCAACAGACTGAGACAGGTGATAATCACAGAGAGAACTTACACTTGAATATAAATAGACCAAAATTTAAAGTAGAAAGGTTTATAAACAACCCAAAGCAAAGGCAGGAAGAAGTAACTGCACAAAAAAAGGCAAATACCAGAACACATGGAGAACAGTTAACGCCTGCAGTGAGTTAGCACCATAACTGTAGTTAATAGTAAATCCAAGAAGTAATAGGTTACTTCCAACAACGGCACAGGGTACACATTTCTGCAGATTAGAACCAGAATTGTCCTCAGCATTAGACTACCTTGAATTTTTCTCTTATAAAGCAAAATACAACTGGTTTGTTCTGAGTCTTGGAGGCCTTGGGTCACTCAGAAGCAAGGGGTACAGCAATCTCACTAAGTGAAAATGCCAGTTGCAAGGTTCTCCTCTCCACCCATTTATTAGAAAGGTGATTATTCATAATTCCAGAAAGTCACTCTCCAAGGACAGCACTCCTTACACATTTCACAAAAAAATGAGCTCCAGACTTGGTTTTTTCTGTCTCCCAGAGATGGTGAGATCAGAATGACTACATAAAGCTGGAGTTAATGTTCATAGGGTAGTTATAAGTTTTGTTTATGGTAGCTGTGTGCTCTTGACAAGTAATTGGCAGAGATTGTTTCCAAGGCTTCTCAGACAGGTCACTTGACACAAATACTTAGTTTAGCACTAAGTGTACTCTTAAAACAAAAACAAAACAAAACAAAAAAACAGAGGTGCATGTTCAGAAGTAGCTGGATGATCTCCCAAAACAGGCTAGGGTACTTAAAAACCAAAACAGTTCATCAATCAAAAGGGGAGTCCACTTGAATATTCTTTGTAGATTCAGAAATCAGTGGGCATACATTCAGAGAATTTGAGATGAGAAGTAATAAAGTATACTTGTCTCTGTGCATGCACCCAAGCTTGATGTGATGGTGAAGGGGTCTAATGTCAGGAGAGTCACAGTCTGTGCAGTCTTTGAGATAGCATAGGTCTAAGGGCTGGATTTTTGGTGAAGGCTTTTTAACATTAGCCTTTTACCTATTTATAAGCATTGTCATGCAACTTATTCAGACATTGGGAGTAAACCTCATCTGTCTGCACTCATTTATTGATTTCAGCATGCAGACGTTAAGGGTTTTTATTGTGTAACTGCTTTGTTCTACAACTGAATATCCTCCATAGTGAAACCTACTCTCACAGGAGTGAACAGTGTAAGTAAGTCCTGTCACACTACACACTGTTAGGTTCATCTCTCCGGCTGTACTTTTGCTAAAAAGTAAGGTTCCTTTTATTTGTTATCACCTGCAAAGGCTATAAGCTGGTACATCTGGTGATAAGCATACAGAGCAGTTAAGCAGACAGAGACAGAGCCATGTGAAAACAGCAGCGAGGTTTATGAGCAGTTTCCCAAAACAAAGCCTGTCATTGATTTCTAATATAAATGGTACGGATTTTGCTGAATTAATCCTTTAAAAAACTTCCTCAACTTGAAACACACACACAAAAAAGTGGAAAACAAGGCATTTGTTACTGTATAGAAAACACTAATTGTTAATGGTTACATTTTGCAAATCGGCAATTTGCTTATAGTTTACATTCAGCTGGACTGATCCACTGAAGCAAAGGTTTACAAATCTTAAGATAGGTGTGAATACTATCACGTTTCTGTATCAACGTGACAAACAAGATGAAGCACAGAAACATTTCAGTTTCTCTGGAAAATCCACCACTCTCATACCATTCTAGGCTGTTTCCTCTCACCACCTTTACTTAGCTGACATGCTCTCCCACCTTTCTTTTCTAGCATCCGGATAAGTGTCCATTCTCCATCATCCCAAACACCTTCACCATCTTCTGTACTTACCTCTTGCAAGCTCAGCCGGCCTCTGTTCAGATTTCCACATGCATTTTAGTGGCACCAGTATACCCAAAACTTTCCACAAAGCATAGAATGAATTACTCCTCTACTCTGGTAGAAGAGACTCCCTTCTTCTGATATCAAATGCCATTACGAGGTCAAAATCAGTCTTAGCATTTCAGAATCAGTGCTCTCACTAAGTAGCCTCTACAGCCAGTACATAATTTGGGCAGGAAAACAGAAGTAATTCTCATTAAACAGCTCTCTAGCCCTCACACCTCTTCTTTTTAGATGGTTTCTTACCTGAGGCCCTGCCTGTAAAGAGCCAACCTAACAGAGCCAAGTTGGTCAGCCTGCTCAGGAACTGTTCACATTAGCCTTTAATATTGCATATAACATCTAACTTTCAAAATGCTGTACTTATATTGTATTGGATGCACGATTACGATGGGAAGCCTTGTTTTAAAGCGTGATCAAGTAGTATTGTTTATACAGCTAAATAGATTCGGAGTACTCACTTGAAAAGAGCAGGTCCAAACACAACGGCTAGGTTTTCCAGAGTCATGAAATTCACTGTGCTGTATGTTGCTATCTTTAACAGAAAAGCAGACAGGAACTGCAGAAGGTTTTGATGGGCTTTGGGCAGGCAGCTGAGTAACTCTCTCAGATTCCTTATGCATTCTGTTGTGTGGATTTTGTGCTCTGTTAAAAAAAAAAAAAAGTTATTCCATAGGTATTCCTAATAATAACATGATTTCATCATAGATACTATTATAGATCTGAGAAAGAGGGGCAGTTTTAAAATATTTATTCTTTACTTTGCTCTAATGTATGTTCTAAATGAAGAATTTCTACACTAAATTTGGAAAACTATTTTCACATATTAAATATTTAAGTACTGTGGATTTTTCAAATACTGGGTTTTATATACTCTGGTTTTGCTATTCTTCCTGTTAGGACAAAAGTACTTGCTGCTTTTTAATGGAGTTATGGGCAGTAGTCACGTACATGAATCCTTAAAGCTGCCTTTAAAAATGTTAAAAGATTATCAGCCTTGATTCTCCCCAGAGATTTGACACGCTGCGTGATTCTCATTACGAGGAATAAGAAATTGTACCCTTTCAGCACCGCATCATCTCCGTTTCCTGACTAATTGGTAGCTCTCAGTCTCAAAACATTTTTGCTCTATAAGTATGCAACTGTAGTTACAAAAGAGATGCTTAAAAATCTAAATTGGGAATACTTCGCATTTCCTTGATTCTCATTCTTCAAAGAAGAGTTACAAGGCAAAAAAAAATGGCTTCACAAACAACTCTATTTGATCAACAGTTCAGAATTATTATGACAAACTCTCCTGGATATTAGAACTGAGACAGCAGTACTGCTCAATAATTAGCAGTTGATGCTCAAATTTGCCATAGAACTCCAGGACAGGACACATCTGCATAGCTTCAACATTGTGAATAGCAAATCACATCCTAAAGGGCAATTCTAGCCCTAAAAAACACATTCCATAAAGGTCAAGACTCATGTTGCTCAACATATTAATGAAAAGGGGAGGGAAGGAGGGAGAAAAGAAAATAAAAATAATAATAATAAAAAAGAGGATTTAAGCAATACTATTCAGGGTAGTCAAAACAAAGTGACTGTAAAATTCTGTAGAAGGATCTTTCAGCATACACATTTCAGATCTGATGAAATCTGATGAAAGGGACTTTGTTGTTGTTGTTTTCTTTTCTTTTTTTTTTTTTTTTGTAAACATGCACATAACTCAGAGTCCAGCAGATGAAGTTTGAACAAGAGCAGCCTGCAGTCTAACCTGCAAAACCCACTTATTTGTATGCAAACATCTGAATTAGTTATCACTCAAAATCACTTGGACTTATTGTCTGAAAGCATTAGCTCAAACATCAGTGGTGGGGTTTTATTTTATTTTACACAATTAAGAACTATAGACAAGAACAGGGAACTAGTCAGCATATTGCTATAGGTACTCATTCTGGCTTTGAGATGTAAACACTTCATGCCATTCCACTCACTGCTGCCTAGAAGGCAGTAAGAAAACTAGTAAAAAGTACTAAATAAGAACAGGGAACAGAAAGGCTCCTGTATAAGGGAAGGTGAAATAAAGAGGGAGGCCTCAGCTTGGAAAAGAGAGGAGTAAGGCAGCAGATACATAAATGCATGAACAGCATTATGGTGGTGATTAGATTAGAAACAAAAATGGTATCTCAGTAAAGTAGTAAGGCACCAGATTTTAAAAGAAAACATACAAAGGATAATTCTCAGAGAATACAGATCAGAGGACTGGATTGCAGAATGCCTTGCCACAGGATATCGTGTCCAAAAGCTTTAATGAATTAAAACAAACAAACAAACAAAGACAACAGACACTTTCATGGAAGACTGGTCCATTAAAAGCAATTAAACATCAGTCTAGGGTCAAGGAAACTGAAACCACTTCATACTACAAAGGTGCTATGAACACAGTATCGTTCACTGTCAGAGAAAGGACAGAAGTTTGGAAGGTGTCCATTCCGTACCTTGGAAAATTTTTAGCAGGCCAGCACAGACATTTTCTGGAATAACAGCCACTGGCAGTTCTTTCAGAAACAGTTTCAGAAGACTGGCTACAGAATCAACATCTCCATGATTAATGAGGTCTACCTTCTCTCCTTGATTGTACTTTTGCTTCAATTCTTTGACTTTATTCACTGAACCACTGATTCGAAATATACCAACATGCTGCAGACCTGCCCAAGAAGAAATATGAAACAGTAAGCAACAGCTGCATTATCATACCTGTGTGAAGAGAAGTGGATCTGAAAAAGCATGAGCTCCTCTACAAAAGCACAGTAATTGTAAAAATAGACCACAGAACTGCTGAGTAGTAACAGCTGAAAAGCACTGCTTAAAACAAAAAAACAGCAGGCCAGAGCAGACAAAGCATGAACTTACCAAATACTTCTAGGTACTCCACCATCTGTGTCACGAGAAAAGGGACTCCACATTGTGTCGCATCCTGTATGAGAGCTTCCAGAGGAACACCAAATGTTCTTCTTTCTCTGTCAATCTGTGGATCTGGTGAGACTTTATTTGTTGTGTGCCTGACTTGTACAGAAGATAATGATTTCTGGGGAATAAAAACAGATAAACAATAAGAAGAAGCAGATTTTCACAGTATTTTTTTTGTTTTGCATTATTAAAGTTCAAGGGTTTACATATTAGGTTCAATTATTGTCCTCACTAAGGCATCCTCATACATATTTTACCTCCATTGCATGTTCCTAAAATCCTAATATCCTTCTTCTGTAGAGATAAGACAGAACCTACAAGGGGGTAAATCCTAACAAAACCTGTACATAGCTACAGTCCACTCAAGTCCAAAATTCAGATCTCAACAGATCCCCCACCTCCAGCACCAAAAAAGACACAAACTGTGACCACAGAGGCTGGGCTTTGCCCTCCACACAATCCCAGCCCTTCGTGCAGCTGCCATCCCGGGCCTGCTTGGGGCCCAGAGACAGCACGCTGCTCTGTTAAAACCTCAAAACCTCCAAACCACGACACATTTACTTCACATATACGCACACTAATGTGTCTGGACCATCCACAAAGTGAAACTTTTTTTTTGAAATGCAGTTATAGAAACTGCATGTGTTAAGAGGCAGACAACATTGTGCACAAAAACTGTGAGGCAATAGGGGTCCAGGTCAAGGCAGGTGCCCTGTTTAAGACAGGGAGGGGTTGCTAAACGCCTTCCCCAAAAAGAGCCCAAGCAGCCAGGCAAAGGGCTGACTAGTGCTAGGGCACAGCTTTCTCATCCCACCTGCCCAATTCACCAAGAAAATAAATAAATAAATAAATAAAAAGGCAAGATTAATCGTGCCATAAGAGGAATTTAAGCAGCAGCCACAGCACAAACCCGGAAAAGGCCTCCTGCCTCTGCTCGTCCGGTTATTTTTTTTTCTTACCCTGATAACTGACACAAAAACGTACAGAAGAAATCATGAACAAAATGCACTCTGGAGCTGTTTTTTTCTGTCTCGTGAGGAGGGAGAGGCCGCCCAGGACTGAGAGGATGAGGGGAATGGCGCTAGCTGAGGGGCTCTGTGAGGAGAGGGCAGGGCTGCCCCTTCTGCCTCTGGAATGTTCCGGAAAGTTCCGGTGGCCACACCTGAGGGCTCAGCTGAGGGGCTGGCTGCATGGGGAGGGGACAGCCTGCAGGCATTTTCCCCTGTGGCTGAGACATTTGCAAAGTTTTGTTGACAGAAAGGCCTATTTATAATACAAAACTCATGAAAGAAGACCACTCCCAGAGCAAGCAGCAGCTTATGTCTTTTTGCTTAAATTGAAAAGATTTTTAATTTGCCCTATTTTTTTCAAATGCAGATCCAAGTCCAGATTACTGCTTCCAGAACTGAATCATCTGGCTTCTGGTATTGTTTGCTGTAAACACTTTAACTGTAAAAATCCAAACAGAGCTTGTGTTCGACAAGCATTGCTGAGTAGTGACACAGCGGTGTTCAGCCTATCTTTTATAAAGTTGGATGCTGAGCTAACACGTTCGCTGCGGTTTCCACACTGAAGCACATGTAGCTTTTGTACATAACTCACAAATAAAGAATGATCTAAAGATAAAGCCCATCCAGAGATCCATCAAGGAAGTTTAAAATACAGAGGAATGTGAAAGGACATGAGCAATAGGTTTAGGTATCATGTGAGACCCTAAAAGCAGGACCTCCTTCAAAGCCAGCTGCTGAGAAGAACATGTAACAGCAGCAACCATTTTGAGCTCCACAAGACTCTCACTACTTCTGCATTCAAATCTGGTGGCCACAAGTCACAAGCTTAACTTAAAGCCATGAAAATTGTGTTATTTACTTAGTCAGGGTATGTTCACAGTCGCATACAAGAGGACTCATTTAAAGAGTCAGACATTTTACACAACACAATGAAAGCAGAAGTCCAACTGTGAAATATCCATATTTAAATGTTTGTATCAGTTCTGCATTAGGAAGATTTAAACAATATACATACTTCATTTTAAAGGCAGATTTTAATTTTTTACAGCCCCATCCCAACACATTCTAAAACTAACCTTCAATGTTTTTATTACTCCATTTCCTTCTGGAAAAAGGAAAGACTTTCCTACAGATTTGTAGCTGAATTGCTATAGAAAAAGCTGTTTTTCAGCTCATAAAATGCACACCTTCAACAACGCCACAAGCCAGAACTTGACTTGGCCGTATTCAGCCTTGTTGCCATGGCAAATGCACACAAACACATACACAGACTGAAAAATTTAAACCTTATTCTGCTCTTTCAATACATAAGCAAGCTTAGAGCTTGATAATAATGCTAAAGCATTAATAATTGCCTAAAAAGTTTAAAAAAATAATATAAAAATGTTTTAAAATACAAGATGTAAGATTTTTAAAATAGAGACTTTTAACACTTCTGATATTTTACTGTAAACACCTCCTCTTAACCTCTTCAGATGCAACAGTTGGATTGAGAAAAGTGCATCTTCCTCAGAAAGAATTAAAGACATGAGAGAGACTCAAGAATCCAGATTTAAATTCACTTACACATATTGAAAGGGAAGCACTTGCTCCCATATTAGACCGCAGGAGAATATCAGTATTTCAGCTGTGCTGCTCAGAAGATGTCATCACCTTTCTTCCATTATAAATTCATGCATTCCAGCCAAAGCAAACCACAGCCATTGGACTGTTCCTCTGTAATTAACTTATCATAATATAATTGCTAAGTATCATCATAATCAGCAGTTTCACTCCAGAGTCTGTCCCAGGTAGAACATAACTCCTAGCAGAGAAGGAAGGATTTTTTTTTTTGTAGCCAACACTTGCCTCCAGAGTAATATTGCAAAAGTTCACTATGTGTTACCATCAAGAGATGTTTCCATAGCACCATAACACAATGGCACAGCTTCCTGAAAGCGCACAGATCACACATTTGATATGTAGTTTTGAGCAGCTTCTTTCAATTCAGGTTTGAAATTATTCATATTACCTGCTGTCCACTCTGCCAGCCACCAGTGGTAAATACAGTATTTTGAGGTGGCCCACAGCACACACATGGTATAAATATACAATTATATAACATCTGCACAAACATTTTGGTAAACATATGAGCAAGGATCCAGCCAGATTTTGAAATCCAGAAGATGTAGATACTGTTAAGATATAGATACTGTAATACTACATTACAATTCTTTCAGACGTAAAGCCTCTCCTAAGTAAACCACAATGAAGCAGTTAACATTGCAATTAAATGTAACAGATTCTTAACTCAAATTCAGTCATTTTTCTAATGGGTACATTAAAAAAAAATAATTAAAAATACAGTAGCTTAGAGAAACTCCCCTGGTAGGGTACTACAGCAGGAGTTACTCTGTCAGCACACCACAGTGATGGTGTAACACAGATGGTACCTTAGTAGAGTGTATACCACTTAAAAAATAATACAGATTTTTAGCTCACTTACCTCTCCACACAATCTCACAATGAAAACTGGAAACGCTTTGTTTAAGGATTTCTTGCCCTATGATCTGAAGTTTTCTTGCCCAGCTGGAGGGAGATGAGACTACACGCAGGTGCTTTCGTATTAGTGCATGCCCACCACCACCTTCACCCCCAGGTGTAGCAAGATGAGCAAGATGGCCAAATGCATACTGAGCAGGGTTTGTGTTTTGACAAAAATTCCTCACTACCCTCTCTGCATGTTCCAGATCTGGGTATTCCAGCATATTTATTTATTTATTTACTTGTTGCTTTATCCTCCAGGCCCACAGGGTGCCAGACTCTCCTGCCAGGCAGGTATTGCACAGAACTTCGCAGGCATTATCTGGACTTCTCTCCAGCACCAAAAAAGCAGGCTTTGATTGTGCCAGTGTGATGGAGGAGGACATGGGCATGGTGAAGCAAAGAGCTCAGAAGATAGGTGTGGGGGAAACAGCCACATGCAAACCTAAAGCCCACCATCATCTCAACTCCCTCCTGCCCCTTGTGCCACCCTGGGCTGCACACAAAGCCACAGCCTTCTCCTTGTCACCACCATCACCCAGAGCCCCCTCACCTGCTCTGCACAGGGGTCTAATGCCATCTTACCCAGCAACCCAGTCTCCTCCAGAACTACAGGAGAGGGACCTCGTAATGGCTACCTGCTGGTGTGCACACCACTGAGCAGCCCAGCTTTGTCACCACAGACATGTTCAACCTGGGCCCATCACCACAGCTGCCACAGAGGGGCCCCAGCCCTGCCCTGACCCCTCCAGCACAGCCATCCTGTGAAATTACCCATTTCATACGTAAGTTGGTTCAAAGGCATTGGGCCCACAGGCAGCACCAAGGCTGATGGTGCCGTACCCTCAGCACCCTTTGGGACAGATGAAAGCACAAGGCTCTCAGAGTCACCAGCTCTCCAGCTAACTGTGCCTGCAGGCTGGCAGCAATTTGCTCTCTATATAAAATATCTCACACCAACCCTGTTAAAAAAAAAAAAAAAAAAATCCCAACTCTTCTCTCCCTACCACACAGTGTTTCCACTCCCTTCTTACTAGATTTCATAAGAATCATCATTGGCACCTTTTTCCCCCTGCTTCATCTGAACGTGTAAACTCTAAGCAAATACCTCTTAAAGCAACAAATTCCCTGCCTGAGCAGCAAGCACATTTTTTTTTCCTATTGGATCATCACAGCAGTAGCAGCACAAACAAGTCAGCAGTGACTACAATCGGCCACTTGGTCTCTGCTGCTCCTCTGACTGCAATTACTCAAGGCGTTGTTTCCAAGGCTTGCCTGCTGAGTTCAAACCAAAATGCAGCGAGGCTTACATAAAATGGAAAGATATTTTGGTTCTCAAGAAAGCCTGCAGCAGCTAGAGGGCACACGAGGCATGCTGCAGAGGTGGTCCTGCAACCCTCGCTGCAAACACAGCAAGGAGACCTAGGCCCTGGGCAGAATTCTCCTTCCATACAAAGTAACACAGTTCAGAGAGATTTCTCCATGCATTGGTGTTGTATGAAGAGCAGAAGTGACAGACATGACAAACAAAACATGTAACTGTTTACACCATGCAGCTGCAGTTCAAACCCTTGCTTCACAACCTCTGATCAAAGTGAATTTCTGCAGGACTTTGGCTGCATGACTGCGATGTGTGGTACCTTAGGAAGCCACCCTGACTTCAAGGGCCATCTCTAAATTAAAACCAAAACTTTTGGTCTCCTAACACCCAGCTACCCAGAGGAAGGCTCGTGAGAAAAGTCAGTGCCCTGGTCTGGGTAGTGCGAGGAGGCTGGGGGAACATCGGGGGTTGCTTTGGTACTCTTCAACAGGGGTATGGCCTCCAACTACTAACAGGGCTGGCTTTTGAGGCCTGCTGATTCCTTGATAAGATAGAGGAAAAATAAATATACAATGATAAATATAAAAGGAAAACATAAGTTTCATTTTCTTCCTTCGATTTTTTTTAAAGAAGCATTAGAAACAACAGGATCCCTGTGGGAGAGGGCAGAGGTAGCTGTGGTAAATCCACTGTCAGCAGCAGTAAAAACAAACAAAACGATAGCAGCAAGAAAAATAATTAACTGAAGTTTTATGCTTCATTTTAGTTTTCTTTCAAAACTGCAAGCAGCCTGTTCTGCTGATCTAGCAATCCACATCTCAGCTTCAGGAGTCTCAAAGCAACCAGACAAAAAGGAAAGAAAGCCCTTCTTGGTGGGCAAAGGCCGCCAAGCCAGAAAGCATGCCTGTGGGGAGGCCGCAGTGGGGATGCAGCTCAGGCAGTCCTGCCATGCCGCTTTCCCTGCCGTGGCTCAGGTCCAGCTGGAGAGGCTGCGGTGGCTCTGGGTTAGAAGCAAACACAGGGGAGGGATGTGTGGCTGGTCCCAGCTGAAGAGTAGCTTGCAAACCACAGGCTTTGAGCATCAGATGCTCAGGATCAGAGGAGAACCATGGGGTTCAAAAATAAACACACAAAGCTTGACATGTACCAAAGAAATTCAACCCAACCACAACTGTTAGCCAGCACTTCCATGACATGATCCTCACTAGCTAGTGATAATTTCAACAGCAGCTTTTCAAGGATACTTGGACATACAATGCCAATTAAGGATCAATACTGTATGTTCCTCATTCGAAGCACTGTCCACCTAAAAATGTTTGTGTTTTGTTACACTGCTTGTCTCCTGGTATCCTAAAAATCCCCAAACAGAATTTGTTATCCTAAAACAGAATTTGTGATGCCTTGATTTTAATTGTGTTGATGCCTTGTTTAGAGTGTTTAGGCCTTTTACATTGTTTTTTCAAGTGAATAATGGCAGAAAAGAAAAACCCTTTTGAGCACGTGAGGTCAGAGAACGGCCTAAATACAAATTTATCAGCTCAGGAATACAGCACAAAATTTGTTCCATGTGTACTTAAACACTCGACCCTGTGCGACTGCTCTGCAGGAGGTGCTAACTTACACTGTCAGTACAGACAGATTATGAACTGTGCTGCATCCAGAACACTGGACACTATGAGTTCACATAGTCAACCTCTTGGTCATTTTTAAAAATCTTCAATTTCCATATATCAAAACAAATGCCTGCCTAGTGGAGAAGGCCAGCCAGGTAGCATCCCTGAGGATCTCACAGATAACGGTGCTGCTTTTTGCAGGTGGCAGCAGGCGAATCAGCACATGCACACAGGCAGCAACCCCGCAGCTGTAAGACCCATGTTAGACCATGTGGGAGCCGAGGGAGTTGGAAAGGCACTGTGAGAAGAGGGAGCACAAGAAGCTGATGGCGCAAGTATGGGATGCAGGACTCCAACATGGTCTGTCTGGCCCTTCTTACCACACAGTTTGTTTTCAGTAGGGATCTCAGGAAAGTCACTTGCATAAGTGGGCACACTATTGCTCTGACTTTGCAATTCATACAGCTTTTTAAAAATAGGATAATACACCACAACAGGCACACAAAATCATGGCAGCATCCAGCAGTGTGTGCTGATCTCTTACAGCT
Source organism: Nettapus auritus (assembly GCA_011076525.1). Taxonomy (NCBI): domain Eukaryota; kingdom Metazoa; phylum Chordata; class Aves; order Anseriformes; family Anatidae; genus Nettapus; species Nettapus auritus. The sequence goes on along the minus strand of CM021770.1, from coordinate 6,977,237 downwards.
GAGAGCTTCAGCAAGCATGACTGGAAACACTAAAAGGCCCTAGTGATTTGTCTGAACAGAAGAAAAACAGAAAAATTACACTGTCTGCTCCTTGGCTCAGAATCTTCAGTTGTCCAGTTCAGGAATGCATTTTTTCCCTTCTCTATGTAATATTTTGGGAACAGCATGAACCCTTGCTACAAGTGTTATGATGCAACAGTTACACCATCTCAGGCTTGACAACTCCAGTGTCCTTACCCCATAAAAGTATCCCTGAATTATCACAGAAAACATTCAGGACCAGATATATACAGATGAGTTTCCATCAGATAAATCTGTTTTATAGGCTTCCAAAGCAGATTTCATTGCCACCCTTGACACACAGCACTTGTCTATTTTATTCCAATTCATCATGAACCACTTGAAACTGAAAAATGAGTACATTATGAAAAATCACGCATTTCAAAGGTAAGTAGATGGAGCTAATGGAGAAACTACACCGGGTCTCTCAAACAAAAGAAAAAAAAATGGAAGTATTAATGACAACCAATACAGAAGTATGTAGGGGAGGAAAATGCATGTATTAGGTAATACTTGACAAGAAATGAGGCATGAAAAAAATGGTATTTCTATTTTAATCACTACTGTATCAATATACAATGTATTTCTCCACAACTTAGCTGTGGAGAAATTAACCAAAAGTGTTAGTACAGACATAAAGGATGCTTGCCGCATATCCCCTTTCACCGTATTCTGACTAGCAAGCATGTCTACTCACCAAGCCAAATGATCACAAAGGAAGATTTGCTGTCCTGATAAGAATGTAGCTCTTCCCTGTTGCTACATGTGTTGCTTTCAGTGTGCTTATGGGGAGAGTACACAGGCCACAGTCCCTCCTGCCAGGCTAGCTCATCAGCTGCCAGCAGTGTCCCCTCGTAACAGTTTTATTTCTGTTCACAACTGATCGGTGGTCTCCCAGGATGCGGATGCCTGGGGCAAAGGTGGGCATGTCTGCACGGTGACACCAAGCACAAAGCAACTGCCCCCTCCTCTATCAGCCAGGCACACGCCACTCCAGTGCTGTGCCTCAGCAAATATCTCCTGAGTCATGGCAAGGCTATTTATTACTGTAGACGCAGCACTACATTAACCCACCTGGCAAGCTTGCAGTTGCTTCCCTCTATCTGCACCCATCTCTGGCAGTGGATGTGTTGGTGTCCTGCAGTGGCTCAGCAGAGCCTATTTCCAGCAGCTGAACTACAGGCATGTGGAGAACTGTCCAACGAAACAGCAGGAGGCACGTGTTAGGACTGCTTGCTTGCTTCCCCAGCTCACCTCCCCCACCTAAACTCTCCAGCATCAGCTTTCTTTTAAAGGCTTTGAAAAACCATGCAGATAAGTGCATGTTTCTTTGGCAGTTTTGCAGAACTGCAAGTACCTGGCACGTGACAGGTCAATCGCTGTCAACGTTCTTCTCCACTTGGGGGGAAATGGCATGAAGGTGAGTTGGAGCCTGCCTCTCTCTGCTTCCTGTTTTGAATTTCATTTTCTTCCTCTAATCTGAATCTGGCACCTAAACCTCTTAATTTTCTTGATGCTGTTCCAGGGAAAACAAGTCAGCATTCAAAATTCAATATTGCTTCATTATCTAAAGGCATGGTCTTGCTCTTGCTCCTAAATAGCAGGAACATCAGGAAAAACAGCTGTGGGTAATGAAAGAAGTAAAGCTCTTTTCAGGACTTACAAATTATTTAAAAAACATTTTGGTCTATAATGTTAAGTTCAAAATACATATGAATAAAGCTGATAACTGAATTCTCCATTCAGGGAATTAACTGTGTGAAAGCAAATCCCAAACTTTGACACAGATGGTAAATCTGAGAGGAAAGGTATATTCAAACTAGCTGGAAAGTAGTCATTGTATTCCGTAAAGGCTGTCTGGTAAAAACTGAGCAAAGGTGCAAGGGCTATTCTGCAACCGCTCCTTATTTCAGTTCATATGTGAGTGCATACACTATTTCTTACTGGAAAAGACACATAGAAATATGTGATGGGAAGAAAAAACACCCTCCATCCCTAGAGTCTTACCATCCCTGCCAGAAACCCAAATATATTCAACCTGCTACTTGGTGCAGTACACACACACACACACACACACACACACACAAAGAAAAGGGAGTCATGGGAATAGGGGCTTGGTCTGAAAAGTAAAATAAAACTTTTTCTTTTCATGCAAATTTCATTGGTATTTGCTGGTGGCTGCCTCATTTCTCTCTGTTTTCAAGGAAGATCAGAAAACATGGGCTACGAATCTCTAGCTGGAGTAATTATCTCTGGCATGGCACACTGTCATTTTGCAGAAATAATACAGTTCCAACACATTATTACCTCTTTGAAGAAATCTTTGAAGAGCTGTGAAGAAATAAAATGGTTAGTCCTTGCCTGTTCTCTGCATCTAGCTTGCACAACATCTGAGGTGAGGACTGAAAAAAAAAAAAAAAAAAAGGAGGAATATGGTAAGTGGGGACTTCAGCATCCTCTTGCACCACGCATGAACACTGCCCAAACATATGTAAAAGTCAGGCAGAGGCGGGTTTTTATCTCTATTTCTCCAATAGCACACAATTTCAACACCTCTGGTCCTCACTGATTCAATATTGTTTCAAATGAGTTGTTCTTTTGTATTAATTTTAGCAACTCTGTCTTCTATAGTCTTGTGATTCTTGTTCTTGATCAGCTCTAGAGAAAACTTGAAAAAGGTGGAAGACGTTTTAACATGACATCTTTCCTCCAAAAAATTGAAATGGTGGCAGCAGCAGCTCCATTAGCCTTTCCATTTCCGGGCAAGATGACATAACCCTGTTTTCAGTAATCCTGTCTGTCATAGACAAATCCAAGCCTCCGATTTCTGAAGCACCACGGTACATGGTGTGCTGGGTGGGAATTCCCTCTTCCCCAGCTCTCTTCCTCTGTTTTTGGTAGGCAGAACAGCCAACCACACACCCAAAACAGTGACTACTTAATTCTATTATTATAATTGATAGTGCCTAGGAAGACACCAGATTGTCAAACCCACTCTCACAAATGTAATTCTTTTGTCCTTTATTCCCTCACAGAATCTCCAAATAAACCTGTTTCATTTGGAACAAATAATAAATAATAAAAGCATTTCTATGAACTCTTGCCCCCATATATGGTTTTATTTTAATTCAAAACATGCCGGAAGATTTCAGTTATCCCAATTTGCAAGGACAGCCCCCTCAGTAATGCAAAGCAGGGAGAGAGCCACTCTAACCCAAGGACATTTTAACTAAACAGCAAAGTAATTTGATTCCAACAGAAGTCAGCATGACCTAATGCAACCTGATGTGCATTTCATGTTACCACAACTTAAAGTTATAACCACAGAAAAAAGTACATAATCTAGATAGGATAGAGTTGGTCTGAGCACTGGCCATTTACAGAACAGGTGGGCAGGCTTTCGTCTTGTTACTCAGCAACATCTAGTCATTGCTGTTAACGATAGAAAACATGTTTACTTTTTGACATGAACTGTGACACCAGAAAAAGGTAGGAGAGTTTAGACTCTCAGTCTGCAATGACAGAAGCAGGGGAAAAAACACTCTGTGGTGAGACTGGAGCCAAATGATTTGTCATCCTCACATGCTCAAGACTCCCATTCCTCACTAAATGAAGTCTTGAGCATCTATCTGTAGGCAGAAAAAGTCAAGAGAGCTGCATTCATACCAGTAATACTTGGTTTTAGCTCTGACTGAGAATCTTCTGGTAAGACAACTGACAAGTCTAACTTGGCTCTTCAGCATAATTAATTGAGTGTACAGCAAAACATCACTGAAATACTCCTTTGAATCTGAGGAATTCAGTTTCAAACTAGAAAGAAGCTTTTGCCACTTCCTTTGACGTATCTGTCCAATTTCTGTATCGTTTATGTTTTACCAGCATAATACTCAGGCCAACACATACACCAGACTTGCCCTTCCGAAGAGCCTCGCGAAATATCTTTCAAGTCAAAAATACTGCAATGTCAGTATAATCCAATGCAAACATCTCTGCCAATATTCATAGCATAAGATCCGTAGCCCTTATTCAGCACATTGTTCAATGGCACTATGTGATGCTGGAATCCAGTATCAGCAGGATGTAGGCAAATTAACAGCTACCAAAGGAATGCAATCAATTTTTGCAGCTAGCCTTAAAAACCACAAATTAAGCAAGGCACATAACAGCCTATAAATCTAATAAAACTTAGCTGTTTCATTTTTCTCATGTTTTGGTAACTACAATAAATTTTAAGATCTGCAAATAAGATAAATGTTCTATTCATGACTGACTCCACAGCAACTAATTAATTTATGCAACAATAATTTTTTCTATGATAGAGTATGAAGAATAATTACCTAAGCTTCTAACTCCTCCTGTCGTAGAGCTGTTTGTCAAGGACAATAAGATTCAAAAGGATGCAGAATTAAATTCTACATGGCAGAACTGTATATCTACCTGCATCTAAGAGCCTGTCAACATTAACGACCTAGTTATCAAACAAATGAGGCATAGATAATCATGGTGTACCTCTCCTACAAAAACATTTGAGCCTATTGGTCAATTTGAATGAAGCCTGCCAGACAGAAAAAGTAAAAGTTCTCAAACAAAATTCAAGTTGTGGCGACCCTGGAAGCATCTTCTTGAAAATGAACCCCCCAAAACTAGAATAGTAGAAGTAAAAATCGAATCATTAAATCCTTGGTCTTGTTTATCAATTATTATGGTCACTGTAATCAACTAGCTGGTTGGGATTAGGAGTCCTAACACGTACTGACTGCAGTGGTAATATAAGGTTAGTCCACAGCCTGGGCTCTTTCCTCCCTGACGGGTAGGGTTACATCAGCAAATTGTCACAGATCACTAGTCAGATTTCCAAACACATCAAGATGTCTAATAATAGACATTATTTCCACTGCAAACGTGTGCTACATGTTGCCCAATCATTAACATTAATTGAGGCTGATTTTTTCCAAAAACTGACAAGTGATTTAATTAACAGTTTCATATTTAAAGTACTAAGAATGTATCATTGGCAGGAAGTGAAAGACTTTAAAAGATATTAATCTGCAGGGACACACATTCTGATTACATCCAGTATACCGCAGCAGTTTCTCTAAGATGTGTAAAATGGTACCACTTTCATGTGCGTGCAGTGAAATCTGACTACAGCCGCCATACAACTGATGCAAATCCACATCAGATACATAGGACACCAGTTTGGAACTGGAATTGCATTTGTACCTACACTGAGTACTCGGTATTTTTTCCACGTGCATTAAATAAGTGATCCAAGAAATAAAAACCACAGTAGTTACACCCAGATGACACATGGAGGAAAAAATACAAAGCCAAATAACTACGTTGTTATTTTTGTCAGGCTTAAATACAAACAGAAATAAGTGAGTCCCAGAAAGCCAGCAGAAAATGTCTTAAGACAAACTGCTTTTTCCCAGCTTGGATCAGAAAAGGGAACAAAACTTACACGTATGTCTGCCCCACTTAAAGGTTGTATCACTCTTGCTTAATGAGTTCTGCAAAAACAGTAACTCTGTTCATAGTACTTGGACAATAAAAGTTGCTCATTACTTGTCTGGTTTTTATCTTACAGATTGTTTACGAGCCAGACTCACAGCAGACGTCTGAAGACAATACTACTCCTGAGAAGTAGTACGTTCTGCTTGCGCAGCTGCAGACAACTGTACAGTATGCAGCTCAGGAAAGTCTAAGAACTTCCACCTCATACAAGGTGTCCCAACACGTTCCAGTAAGGCTCAATCCTAGAGCAAGAAGCCAAAGCTCACAGGACGTGCCACTAGTGGCCAGGAGATTCCTATGACTACAGTGCAAGAGCAACCAGACACATCTTCTGTGTGGGAGTGGCAGCGAAGCAACAGCTACTGCCCAGTGCCTGCCGGGCAGACCTAGCTGAGCCATCCTGCCTTGTATCACCTGCCTTGCTCAGGAAAGATTTCAGCCTCACACAGCAACCCCCCAGTCATGCCAACTAACTGGGGGGATGCCAGGCTAACCACAGGGGAAAAAACAACATAGGCACACAGAGCTGGACTGCAGCTAGGAAGTTTCTGGGCAGTAGCTTCAGGAGCTCACTCAGAGCCTGTTTGGTGTTGAAGTGTCCCAACTCTCACTACCTCAGCTTGTCCCTTACCTCTTCTGTTATCACTTCCTCACACTTTGTCTTGATCCTTTTTACTCGCTTCTCTCCTTGCTAAATCAATTCAAAAAAACAACAAAGAATATATTGTTATCAAGTTTTACCTTTTTCAATCAAATCCACAGTTTAAAGCTCTATGACTAAGCATAAGGTCTGCGCAGCAGGTTCAACCAACTAGACCAGAGCTGTGCAACGAGAGATGCACCCTGTACTGCCAGACTGCAGCAACTTGCTTAGAACCACTCACCTGCAGACTTCTGCGAGCATATCTCCAACTGCAGTCTAAAGATGTTCAACTTGGATAACCAAGTCAGCATTTCTTTACATGGTTTCAACAATCATATTTATTCCTTGGTTTAAAAGATTTTGGTTCAACAGTGTTATAAACAGACTTCACAAAATGTGCAATATTTATAAACAGTTCTTAGTTGCAGTGGTAGTAAGAATCTTTACTTCCATCATGAAGTTCAGTTATACAACACAAGGTTGGTTTTGTTCTCCCTCTTCTTCCCCTCCCCAGTTGGCACTTCATTGTAAATTGGAGAAACTTTAAAAAGTCCAAAAAGTTAATCTAAACATGATGTTATAAGCACCTTGCCACAGCATTACATTCTCATAAGGCAAATTAATGTTTTGTAAAGTCTGGTTGTGCAACTTGGAGACCTATAAAAGGTGACAGAAATGCCAGCCTTCTTAGACAAGAAACAGGCCTTCATTTTTGCTTCAAAGTCTTCACCCCTCCACACCGCCCAACCCTTATAAAAAACAGTACAGCTGATAATACAGCAGAATATACCCATTACAGGCGAAAGGAAATTACAGTAGACAAAGGCTGAAAACACAGTGCATAGTAGACAAAATAAGACTGTTCTTAAAAAAGAAAAAAGAAAAAAACAGAAAAAAAAAAGGAACACCAACCAGCAATGGAATTTTTCTAGTGGATGAGGATTTTTGGACTTCATAAATAAGTGGAAAATTACTAAAATACTTTGCTCTATAATATAAAAAAAAGCATGAAGTGTTTTCCAGTTGTCACCTAAGCACTAGATGCAACTTTGTAGGAGTAAGTATTTGGAGGCAGCTTTGAGCTCTGATTGGTACAGGCATTCCAGCAGGGTAGTGCTGCCAACAGCAGAAGAAATCCTCCCAGTAAAACACAAAAGCCACTGAAGTAGAATGCAGTGTCATACTCTTGTGTCCAATCGTAAAACCAACCTGAGGGTGAAGATCAAAGAAAAGAGCATCAATGAGGAGTTAAATTGAACACACCACTGTAAGTTAGAAAAGCACCATTAAATAAAGAGGCCAAAATGGAATACACACTTTGACCACATACATGTGAAAATGTGCTTTTCATCAAAGATGAAAACAGAACAAAATCAGATTGCCCAGCTCAAGAGAAACAGGATTTAATTTTTAAGACTTTGACTTCGTCTTTTCATTGTAATTAGGACCAACTAGAATTAATTTGCCTGTGCGCAGTTCTTTCTGCTAGTTTTAACATACCTAACTTGACCTTACCTACAATTGGTGGTCCGAGGCTATTCCCAAGTCCAGCAAAGAACATCAATATCCCATACGCATGAGTGAGTTTCTCAATTCCCACAGTCTTCGTTGTTACATACGGAAAAATTGACCAGTTCCCAGTCAGAAAACCCAAAATCCCAGAAAGCATTGCTAGTGTAAGGTAACTTTTGGCAAATGGAATTGCAAACAAGGCCACTCCTGTCATTAGTAAGGTGATTACATATAGATATAAAGTGTTAATCCACTTAAAATCTGCCAGTATTCCTAAAATAAGTTTGCCAACTGCAGTCATAATGCCTATAATGGAAATAAGGGGCATATGATAGTCTTCTTCATCAATGTCTGCACTTCTTGCTACATCTTCCATGAGCAGGGAAGGAGGAAATCCACCAATATCAAAGAGCAAGATGGCAACAAAGAGAGCTGAAAATACTTTGTTCTTAAAAAGAACGATGGTTTCCTCCCAGTAGTTCAAATAGAGCTGCCACTTTCTTTTGGCAAGTTGCTTGCAGAAGTTTGTCTGTTCCACAACTTTCTTTTTATAAGTGTCTTTCTCATTTACATTTATTGAGCTTAATACATTCTTATTTAAAATGATATCTTGTTTGTAATCAGGCACATTGTTCGCACATTTCTCATCAATACAGCCCTTTTCAAGGATGCTTATGTTTTCTTCAACAGTCTTTTCTTTCTCATGGTAAACAAAACATTGGTCTGGGACTTTGTCTACACACGTTTTTTCTGGTGAGGGGGAATCTGATGACTCCAATGGTCTCATTAGGCTGCCACATGCTAATATATTTAGAGACAGTGCACCAACTATTAGCAAACAACCATCCAGTCCATACAGGTCAATAAGCTCTCTTTGCAATGCTGCATATATAAAGAGTCCAACACTTGAGCCTATAAAATGAAAATAAGATCAGTTTAAACCGAAGAGCTGAGAACTTCATTCACTAATAACAATTTGCCACATTTCAGCAACTACAAAACACAGTCCCAGGAATGCTAAGTCATTTGCGCTCCTCTTCCCAATTTACCAAACTGGTGTTATCACCTTTGTGAGAATGCACAGCCATCTTTATTGAGTATGCCCAAAATAAAAAGTTTTTCAAAATATCTGAACGATTTATAATGATTAACACTAGCAAACAATTCAGAAACAAGTAGGATTAATATTCTGACCAAAAAAATAAAAAACAATTAAGCCATCCTTCTGCCATGCACATACATACATATACTCCTTTCCTTCAGATACCATTTTGAGTTAGTACAGTTAGAATTTCATCCAAGATTATTTTCCCCTTTCTCCTCATTGCTGCCACCTTCCTCCTCCAAGGCAAGCACAGACCAGTGGTTCACCAAGAGCCCTCCTACAAACAGCAAGTGACTGTTTGATGTTTAGGGAGTGTGCCTCACATTTTACAAGTGAATTTACTCCAAAGGCATTTCTGAAGCCTTGCAGGGGCTCAAAATGCAAACACGCATTTGAGAAATTTGGCTATTCAGAATAAAATATTGACAGGTATGCAATTACTATGGGTACAAGCATTTTATGCAATCGTACTAATGTAAAGAAAAAGCTCTCGGCTGAAGCGAGCATAAATCTATTGTAATCAATGGATCTCCACTCATGAATACAGAGCATTGGTTTTTCATGTCAAAGACAATCTTTAATGTGAAATGATTTTCTGAAGACTGTCCCTAAGTTTTATTAATACAATTCAAATACTTCAGTGCTAAAAACACAACAAAAAATTGTAAAGTTCAGAGTTGTTTTATCTTCAAGGTACTAAAATAAACTAAGACTCAATATGGCCTTACAGCAGACCACTTGCAAACCCAATAAAAGCCAATGAAAACGATTCCAAGGGACACTTCTGTATAGGTTTCTATTCAATATTCTGGTGTGTATCAGGCATTAATATCTTGCAACACTGACCACATTGATCAAGCTTCTCTCTAATAACAGCTACATGAGAAAAAGGATCAGAGGAGAGACACTGTACAACACAGAAAGCCAGGTGTGGAACAGTGTGCTTTTTTATCTATTCTGAGTTGGTTCATGAAGTTAGTAATTCCTTTTGGTATAAAGGACAATGCCACACAACCTAAAGACCCAGAGGATGAGAAAGGCTGTCCAGCACCCTTCAAAGAATTCCACTTGTATTATCAGAGGCTCATTCCTCTAGGATCCCTGTAACATGCACGGACAAAGTTGGGATGACCTTTTGGAAGATTTCAGACATTAGTCTCCTTTTATATTGGAAAGTAAGAAAAAAAAAAAAAAAAGAATCAAAAGAAAAAAAAAAAAGCCCAAACTTCCAAACTTCAATTACTGCTTAAGAGACAGAGCTTTGTGAGATTACGGTAACCCAGCACTTACATCCTGTATCTCCAGACTCTCTCTTACCTGTGATCTTGTATAAGTACAAAGAGAGAGCAGAGAGCTCTACAGAAAGTTTCCCCTGGCATTACTCATGGCATACAGCCCAAGCTACTTGTAATCTGCTTTCATTTTGGTGAACCCCCTTTTCCCATCATTATGGATAACCAGCACCATACACCTATAAATGTAGTTACTATTTTATCTGAAGCCTGCTGTTACGTGATCATTGGTACTATGTTTTGACCTGAGAAGTACTTTGGGAAGTAACAGAAAAAGATAATCTTCTGTTTTACTACTGCTAGAGTAATGGTAGCTGTATCAGCACTGAAAAGTTAGATAGAGAGAACAACTAAAAATCATACCTGTTGAAATCAGACCAAGTGCAAGGCCTCTGCGTTTGTCAAAATATTGGCAAGTGATGGTAACTGTTGCAGTATACAAAAGGCCACATCCAAGCCCTGGAGAAAGATTTGGGAATAAAGCATGTAGCATACTCTGGGAAATGAATACCCCCATTTATTCCCCATATGATACAGCGGCATACCCCAGACACAGAGATATCCTTAGATCTGGCTCAGCACCGGTCACACTGAGAGAGACATTAGGCTGCCTGCACTGTCCCACCCTTCTCTCCCCACAGCCAGCCCCAGTTACTGAAACTGTATGGAGCTGGCTTGGTTTGAGGATTTCACCAGCTCAGGCTCTGTGCTATGTGGAAGCAGTTAAATGGCTTTCAGTCCTGGGGCTGGCCCTGGCAAATGGTACAGCTTCGTCTGCATGGCACCGTGCCCAAGCCAGCATGCCCTGCTGGGTCCTGCTGGCCAGCAAGGTGCCTGGATTCTTGACACAGTTAATCTGCAATTTGATAAACCACCCACAGCAGCCCTCTGAAGCAGAGAGGTAGGTCACCCCCTGCCAGGAGAACAGCACTTTCATGCTTAATACCTGAGCATATTAGGTTCAATCCAGTTATGTGGAGAACAACACCACTCCTTAATTATCTCTAATTTACCAAATTTGAATGAGTACATGACAAAATTCCTGAAGAAATTTTATTCCTTTAAGATTAGCACTTCCTGCCCACTGAAGAACTGCTTGAGTCTATCGCTTAGGTAAAACCTGAGTCTGTCCACCTCTAACAATTGCATCAACTGAGGACAAACTGTTTTCAAATTCTGACAAACAGTACTGACTTCGTCATTTACTACATGGTAACAGGCTGCCTGTGTGACCCTTCCCCAAAGTAAAGTACTCCTTGGTAACTGAAGTCCCAGATTACAGCTGCCTACGTGAATCAGCTTCCTCTTCCAGATTTGTAAAGCAAGACTAAGAACAATAAAGAGTAAGTGTCTATATAAAAGGGAGCTCTTTCTTACCAACAACAATCCCATATGAAAGATACAGGAAGTATATGTTAGGTGCAAAACTACTCATCATAAGGCCACCAGCCACCATAAAGCCACTGAAGATTGCTACTGGTCTTGCTCCGAAAGATGACACGCATATGCTGCAGACAGGACCTAGAGAAAAAGTAGGAAAAACATTCGTTGTAAATAGCAGCAAAAGGAAGAACTTAAAAACAAAACAAAACAAACAAACAAAAACCTCAGATTGTGGAAATGTTTTGTGTAATACTTATTTAAATATATAATTGAACAAGAATCAAGAGTACTCATTTTTACATGATTCTTAAAAAGATAGGTTATAAAAACATAAATGATCTAGCCTGCAAATACTTTGCTCAAGGATAAACTGAAAAAAAGAACATGAAATTGTACCAGGGTGGAGAGGAAGAGAGAGAGCAAAACATCATTTAAACACAGGATGATACATATACATACTAGCCTGTAACACTGTGACCTCAAACCTAAGGACTTGACAAAGGTTCTGAAACGTGTCTTCATCTGTAGGTACCAAAAAAATTAGACCTTCAGCCAAGATTTAGTCAAGCAGATTTCTTTTCCATAGAGACTAAAAACTGCACTTCAGAAAAGACAGTATTGGTAGTCGTCTTGATATAAGATGAAATTTGTAAGTGAGATGGAAAATAATGTCTTCTAGTGATAATCACAGTAACAATGCCACCTGGTGCTTAGATAGAGGAAATACCTGCTGACATGCCAGATAAACAGTACTCTTCCCTGATTTTCTGGGGAATTAATACTTCCCAGCCAGCATTTTATTAAATAACTGCTTATTTCCCTATCTCATTTTTTACTGTACAACTATGGAAAATAAAAGGCATTTATTGAGAATATCCAAAGCAATATTTAAGAAGTTTGGAAGAGGTTTCTCCCTCTCTTTATTCCCCAGTATTTCTTGGTTGGTTAGTTTTTCAAAACAAGAACAAAGTGCAGGCAATGTTCTTATTCTGCTTGTACTGAATCAGTTCTTTCCTCACAGAAGTTGTAGAATAAGCACTTAATTTTCTGTTGTGTGACCTGGAATATGCCTTTTAGTCTGAAGAGGCATGCAAGCTTGGTGTTCTGCACAAATAAGTAACCAGCAAAGGACTTGGCCTGCAAAAGACAAACTCTCTTCTGAAACCCCTCGGTTCCAACCATTCATAAATAGACTTAGCTGTTAGTCCCACAATCCTAAATGTGGCAGCCATTAAATTATAGGTTAGAAATACGCACATAGTACTTAACAAAACAAAAAAATCCCTCACCGCCTTTGTATTGCATTCACACTGAAGTAAAGGCACTCCATGATCAATCACTACAATCTGCAAAAGCAGTACTTTAGGAGTCTGCCATTTGTTCAGGTCGGCCCTCCCTGACTCACGCGAAACTCCGGCTCCTGGCAGATGGGAGCTGAGCCGAGAGACGATATAAGGTGAACAAAAACAGTTGGAGCTGATGACGGTGCTTGCCTAGGTTTACAGACAGAAGCTAGCAGCTGGGAATGTAGACAAGGTGTTTGTGTGGTTACCAGCCATGGGACAAGCAGTCCTGGCAGGCAGAAGCACGGATTTGCTAGCAGGTGAAACAATCCTCAGATAGAAGGCAGGTCAGAACTTCTGCCCTGCGTGAGAGTTGTTAAGGGAACTTAAAAAAGAAGAGAGTTTGAATCAGGGCTTATCCAGACAAAGAGTCAAGAGTTGAAGAAGAAACAAGAAAGTCTTCTGGGGAAGCTGGGTTTATAAGAGCTTTGGAAATGATGAAAAAGAAAGATGTAAGCACTCGCTGCTTCTCAAAACCAGCATGCTGTGGGAATGAAAACTGGCCAGAATAACTTGGGCAGAGTAACTTGCCGAGAACAAAAGCTAAGAGCGTTAGATTGATGCTGATTCTCAGAATTAATTAGTAGAACTGGCAGATTATGATAGGTATGTTTCTTAAAACTGCAGGATTAAAAAACAAACAAAGGATTGAATCTGTATTACGTACCAAAAACCTTCTACACTAAACGAACATTAGGTGGTGATAACATAATTCAATTAAGCAGAGGAATTTGCACTCTTTTCTACTCTTTGTTTCTTAGCCACTGCCCTCCTACAACAAACAGTATCTATATTTTGACACATTCTCCTTTGAGACGCTCTCCGCCCAGCCTGCGGTGGTGGTGCTGATAGGGATTGCAGTGGTGGCTATCAGAAAATCTGAGGTAAAGCAGGACCTTCTGGCTTCCAGCCAGAGGAAGGGAGACAGAGCTGAGGAACACATCTGCATACCCTGACAGGGGCACTTTCCTCTGGAACACCATCAAAGGTATCCCTGACAGGGTCCAAGGAGACATTCTTCCAGCTTCTCCCCATTACGAAAAATAATCCCCAAAAGAGAATAGAAAGTACAGAGAGATCTTTTTGGTCTGACATGGAAAACAACCTCCACAGAACTAAAGAACCTGCTCCAGTAAACTCAGAATTAATGTGTCATCTCACACAGCAAGAGATTTGGCATCTCAGCAATGGCACCGCTTACAAGGAGGAGCCCCAGAATAACTATTGAAGCAGTTATTATACGTCCCCAGGACTAGAAGAAAAACAGCTCCGTCTTCCCATCCACACTAGGCCGTACTCTCACACTCCCCTCATCATACTGCTAGAAAATAAGTCTCAAAAGAGCCCCCCCATGACAGCCAGTATCTTTGATTCATTTTCCTGCCTCTCCACATTCCTTCTATTTCCCAAAGAGCTGGCACTGTTTTCTCCAGGCACAGTACCTTTGGTTATTACCACGGCATTTGCACAGGAGTTTACTGTACACAAACATGTAATTCTCTAGAAAGTAATTCAAGCACAATGGGCTAAAGGCAGTTAAATCTGGTCAAACATCCAACTTTCCCAGAGTGGGACTGCAGCTTGCTCTGTGAACTCCTGCCCCGTGGATTTTGTTCAAAGTGGACACTCGTATTCTCAAGAATGTGAGAGTCAATGTACAATCAGATGCAAACAGCTTTTCAGGCAGCAAAAGGGTTTTTATTTAGTCAACTATTTCAGAAATATCCTTCCACTGATAATGCATTTCCCACCGTAACTTAAACAGAAAATAGGCGCCCAATGGCAATCCTCAATAGGAAGCACAGAAAATGGCTTTTAAGCCAGCATTTCTTCAGTTTGCTAAGCAACTCCAGGAGTTAGCACTGGTACTAGAAAAGTATTTGAAGACAATGCTAAATATTTACTTCTTTGACTAATAACATCCCTGGTTTTTTTGTTTGTTTGTTTGTTTTCTTCTGAATGATGTATCTTAAAAACTAAACCAAAGTCTATCAGAAAAGAAACCAGCCCAGTTTATCAGAATGGCAGCCAACTCCATTAGGAAAACTAAATTGCTCTGAAAGACTTTGAAGGCAGCACAAGAAGAGCCAGTGCTCTTCTGCACGCAACCTGTCAAGGCTTAGCAGCCTGATAATTGTATTTTATGCAGGCGAGTGGTCCAGAAGCTCCCTGGACAAAACCAGGAGCAGCAGCAGAACAGACAGGCTCTTACAATAGATCTTCAGGTAGAAAGATCAAAGAGAGAGAACTCCTGGGAGGAATCAATTGTACATTGATATTTTCATTAAGATTTTATGAATAAATAAAAGACTTTAACCTCAGTGAGACCCAGATGTGACACTGAGTCCTTTGTGAGATGTGAAAACAAGCCATCTGCTGCTGACACAAGAACTTTAGAACTGCCATCATCTTCTGACCTCTACAGACACAATCCTTCCAAAGCAGATGCTTCAGTCTGCAGCTTCACTAGAGTTGTTTTCTTTTACAGGCATCAAGAGCTAACATACTCTTCCTCAAACTTCTCACATGGAGAGAAAAAAATCTGCAAGCAAATACTCTCCTTCCCCACTCTCTCATATCTAGGGTCCTCCCTCCTTCACCTCATATACACACATAACCTTTTCCTAAACAAACAATACTGGACAACAGCTCTTTTTCTTATCACCTGCATCAGTCTTACCCACCCTACTCATTGGCATCTGTCTAGCCCATTGAAATGGTAAAGCAGAAGCAATGCTCACAGACTGTAAGTAAAATTCACTGGACATTACAAAAGAATATTTTTACATATTAAAAGCATTGCTAAAACTTGTTCACAGTAAATGCAATATCCTCCAAGTGTTTGTATAAGAATCAGAAAAAACCTTTCACACCAGACAGGAACCCCCTTCCAACTCATCGGAGAGATTGCTCCTTTGTGATAAAATTATTAAATGAACTGAGCTTTCGAGGAATCTGGGAACATTTCTACTCCCTCCAAACTATGTACGGCTTCTGTAGTTTTGAGTGGGAGCTATCTACATGCAAGATTTTTGTCCAAAAGTCTGCAGATGCTGCAAAGGTCTTTTACACAGTTGTACAAATATTGATTAGAAACACAAAACTAAGCTTTTTGACATTTAACACGAAATACCTCAGGCCAGCAGAAACACCCCATTAATTTATCAAGACATCTTCCAGGAAAATCTCGCCTTTGTTCTTTCTCCATTAATAAAGGCAAGTGGGAATGGGACACATACTGTTGGTGTCTCCTGCAATGCCAAATACTGTGAAATCAGCTCCTACTATAAACAGCTGTGGTGCCAATTACAGGCGCCAAGGTCTTTGTCTGTTTTGGTTTTAACAAGTATAACATGGCTCTAATTTAATTTCAGGCTCCAAATGCATGTAAAATTAAGAACACTTGGTGCAGGAGAAACAAGCTGTCTTCAAGAACATAAAAAATATCCTCCTCTGGCCTGTTTTACCAGGCAAAGCATGCTAAGCTCTTTTAATTTCTTCCTACATAACAAGCTCTACATCATCCCTGGAACCATCTCCCACATCTACTACAGCCTGATCAGTGCTACGACAGCTAATATTGTAATGAGGTCTCACCACTGCCCTGCTTAATGACACTGCTGCTTTTCTTTCTTTTTTAGGCACACTCCTTTCAATACATGGTAAGGTCACATCACAGAAAGTGATGATGACTCAAGTCACCCTGCAAAGAATCAGTTCCCCGTCCCACTCCCTTTTCCAGCTGATGAGCTCTCCAGCCAGGGGCTGAACACAGGCTTTAGCCACCCTGTCTGTACTGCAAGAGGGCAGAAATCAAACACCAGGCTAGCAGGGAGTTCATCTCAATAAACAGGGTGCTGTACTAGGTTTCTATGTCTCGGTCTAAGTTTAGCTCTCACACAAGTTAGAAGTAAACACTGTAGAAAGGATACCAATAGAGCAAATGTGAAAGGACTTACCAGCATCTACTATTTTAAAAATGTTTAAGATTATGTTTACAGAGGGAAGGGAAGAAGACATAACACAACTGTTTTTCACTGCCAGCTGGCATATAAGGACATATTCCTCTTTTCAGAGAAATTATTACAGTACAGATCCAGCAAAGCCACTGGACCTACCTTCCGCTGTTACAGACGCCATCTAATGTGTTTTTCAGTGCTATCAATGAGAAAAATCTCCCTTAAGGAAATGGACAGTAACTTACTGCCTGTATGCATGTTGCTGTAAACCTACCACAATGCCATTCTTTTTCCAGTCTGGCAACCCACAGCTTCAGAAAGGTGATGTTAAGGTGGATCAGGCTTACAGAAGAGCCTCAAGGGTAATTAACAGAGTAAAAAATTGTTTTAGACAAAGGGACTGCATCGAGGTGTAGGCTTAAAAGAAAATTTACAAGTAATTTGATTGCAGTCTCCAGACACACACCACACTTACTCAGGGACACTTCAAATATACCACTTAGAGATAAACTTGTTCTTCAGCTGAAAATTAAAACCAAGCATCTTCTATCATAAGATTACCTACTTTTAAGGAGGCAATTAACTACCAAGTAAAGTTGTGAGAGATGAAGAATGCACTAAACAAACACTTTCTGATTCAAACGAGAACTACAATTTTTTTCTGCATGCAACATGGATCACTTTAAAAGTGTCAATATTTGAAAATACACCTACAAATAACTAGATCAGTGCTTGAAAATTGAAATAAAGGAAGAGAAGGAAAGGAACAAGAAATAGCAGAACAGTCAAGTTAGGAACAGTAAGAGGCAAAGGGACTACTGAAAGGCTTTGAGGTAAAGCTGTCCTGTTACTAGCATTCACACAAGCAATTCTGTTGATGAAATCAACTTGCTTGGGGAGATTGCTAAATTACAAAATTGTAGATCGCACCATTACACATACATGAAAATATGCTAATTTAGAAAAAAAATCAATTAGCCTGATCATCTACTTAACATCATAGGCTACAACACAGAATGGTCCCATCTGGCCTGCAATACTAAACATGCAATAGCCAAAATGAGAACACAAACAAGTTCTCATTTTCCATATTCATGAAAAGGGCCTAACTTTGCAGTGTGTTATACCAATATTTTTGCACTAAAAACACATGTTCCTGACACTAGTGACTATGTCTGAAAAAAGCTTGCTATGAAAACTGCATGAAAAACAATCTGGAAGAGACTGAATGTTCCACAAGCAAGGCTTAAAATGCTCCCTGTACCAATTCAGAGGGCTGATCTACTGCGGCCCTTTGAATTTTAACACAGTAAATGATCAAGACATTTGTAGAAATAAAAAGAATTAAATAACCATATTTTTTTATGCACTTTCTGGTAGTAACTGCTGATCCTAAATGAACTGCTCTTCAATAAAAATGCGTTTAGAGAATTGCAGTCTTTCAGGTCACTTTTAACACAATATGAAAGCATTTTGATGAGCTTCTTAGTGACTGCCGCTAATGCATCCTTCTTGCACTGCATGGGAAGAGAAACAGATCTCCCACAGAGAGGGAATAGAAGATATGATATCAGTAGACCATTCCTTTGCAAGTTAACCATTCTTCTCCCCATTCTCATAGACACATATTAAAGAGCATCAATTCCATTCTTTTAGTCCTTGCTAAACTTCCTCCATGAAGCCTTTATTTGCAATAAACAGCTTTTATTACCACAGCTAAAAGTTACTCCCTCAAGACAAAAGATTTCATGAGAAAGCAATAGGATTTTTCCATTATTTCCTGCTATGTACACCCACATCAACTAGTAAATATAATTACTGTGTTTATATCAGTCCCACAGTGTTAACTTTTAAATATTACTACATAAAGGGTATTGGGGGAATTTTCCAGAAGTACAGTAGTATACCAGCAGGACACAAAATCATAAATTGTCAAAAGCATTCTAGTTTTCAGAAGAGGTTATAATACTTACAGTGTCCCTCCAATAAGATTACTTCAAGTAGAGTTATCATTAAGATCAGATCCCACCTTGGCAAGAGAGAGGAATCTTCCATTTAAGATAGAGCAGGGGACATATATTTTGTTTTCAGGCAACTCTGGTAACATCAGTGCAATGAAAAGGCCCTATATGTATTTTTCTTTGAATTAATATTGCAAATTATTAAGCTCTCAAACCCCAAACTGAAAGAATTAGGTCATGCTGACAGTGTTCCTCCAATCCCCTGTTAAAATTTCAAGCAATTTGATCATTCCATACCAAAGTGAATTACAACAGCATCTTTTACTTGCATCGTTCTGTCACAGAAGTTTCCATTTGCTATAAAGTACAATACTGAGAGAGGCAAGGCAGAGGGAACTAAGAAATCTGGAAACTAGCATGGTGTTGACATACGAGGAAAGGGACTGAGGCTGTTGTTATGAGAGCGAGCCAGAGACTTCTGGTCTCCAGAGAAAAGTTTTTTCTTCACCCTTTCTCTTGCAACTCCCTTCTGCCTAGTTTTTTTTTTTTTTAAACTATCTTGTTTAGACTTTTCCCCCCCACTTCATTCTCTCACTCAAGTTTATTTAGGCTTTAATTCTTTCATAATGGGAGTTAAGGCACTTAAAGCATGAAAATAGAAATGTATGACAAAAGATCAGTCTACAGAGACCTTAGCCTACTTACACCCTGGGACTGAATATAGTCTTCTTGTGGTTAATGATCCACCTGCCTTTACCCAATTTTATTCTCCTAGTGATATAAATCCCCAACACGAAAGTGGCACCAGTATTTGGCCTTTTACAGAGTCATACAAAGCAATGGCCTTTATTCAATTCCATATCATGATGTGAACATCAACTCTCTCTAAAGAAGAGATTTCCTCAGAATCCTGAACTAAATTTTGAAATTACTTAGTTGTTTTTGCCCACAGCTATTTCTCTGCTGACAGGCAATTTTTGTCCAGATTCAGCAAAAAGTTAATAGTTCCCATGGTGAATCTTTGAAAAGCAGAAGTTAGTGGTGTTACCCAGTAAAATACCCATGGCTCAATATTAAAACAGTAACAGCAAAATGGACCTATGGACTTTCACAGTGTTCAATTTTCCTGCTGTTCGTCTTCATCAAGTGATAATGTCTTACTAAAGAAAAACTTTCAGTAAAGTTGTTTTATTTAATGCCACCATCATCCATAACTTTCCAGGCTTCAAAAGCAGTTCTCTTCCCCTGAAACAAACAGTGAAAAAGAACCCTCATCCGCCCTAACTGGTGGTTTTATTTCTAGGGCTGAAGAATGAGTTAACTGGTTTATTAACGGACTTTTTCTTTTCTCACAGAATCACAGAATGGCCAAGGTTGGAAGAGACCTCTGAAGATCATCTAGTCCAACCCCCCGCCAAGCAGGATCACCCTGAGCACATTGTGCAGGATGGCATCCAGGCAGGTTTTGAATATCTCCAGAGAAGGAGACTCCATAATGTCTCTGGGCAACCTGTTCCAGCACTCTGTCACCCTCACAGTAAAGAAGTGATCTCTCACATTCAGCCAGAATTTCCTGCCTGGAGCACTTGAGCCATTCAGAATAGAAATTTGCTCTGTTTTTAAATATACAAATATAAATGTTAGTTAAAGTCTCATTAAAAGTTCAGACAGTTTTGTATTTCTAGGTTATTAAGATACATTTATTTTGAATGTTCTGAGGTTAATATTTTTATTGTTATTTTACCATTATGCTGTGGTTTGTGTATAGTGGAAGTGGAGCTATAAATGCATTGTTCTTACCTATCTTGACCTAAAACAAAAATGCACTGTCCCTCAATTTCTTTCATCATTTGCAGCTCTTTAATATTATTCCAAAAGCGCACACAGAAGAAAGCACCTATCTGAAAGGAAATCTATCATTTTAAGATAAATACTGTATCTATCTATACTTACTGGCAAGCAATCCGATTCCATTTGCTAGCGATCCAACCCAAGCAGTCTTGCCTTTCCCTTCTCCAAAAGCATCCAGCCATTCTACATACAAGACTCCAACCGCCAGTGGTGATCCGTAACACAAGAACTGAGTAAAGAAGGAAACGATAACAATCACCCAGCCCCAACCACCATCGGGTGGCTTCCGAAACACCATCTTGTCAGATGAGCGCAGATGTACAGATGGACCCTGTGCAAACAAAAAAACAGACAGACAGAACAGGGCATTAGAAATGTGACTGACCTGGGTCTGCTAATACAAGTGAGCTGTACAAGGGACACATTGCCAAGCAACCTTAAAGAAACATCTAAAATGTGGCATGTAGCAACGAAGATCAGTTATTTGGTACTTCTACCTTTTCAGCTTCACGCATTATTCTTGCACTATGATGTGTGTCATACAAACATCAGCACTGTATTACAGAAAGGGGGGACATTTCATTTTCTGAGTGTTAAGTAGGCTTACGTAAAGACCTACAGCATCAGCATATGGCACAGTTCAACAAAAGAAGCACCATCCTGAGCAAAGTATAATATAGGCTCAAAGGACAGGAAAAGCTACGAGTATAAAACAACCCCAGTAAATAATTCAGGTCTGAAAAAAATCACAAGTATAAAAATATTAGTTCAAGGTTCAAAACCAACAACAAAACCTTTATTTAATTCTAATTCCATTTTCAAGCATAGTACTATGCATTTTCACAATGTATTTGCACCCAGATAGCATACTCTGGGAGGGGCAGGCTAAGAAGACAACTACTGACATTCTGGTTGCAGTAACAGTTCAGAACTTCCCTCTGTTGACCAGGTGACATGTAGAGGAGTGATGCCTCCAAAAACACTTTGAACATGTTAGTAAGTAAATAAAGTGAGTTCTAAAACTGTATACAGGTCTGGCTTGTGTGACAAGACATGACTATTAAACATGCACACAAAGATCTCTTACAAGCTGTTACAGTGTCTGCCCTCTGCATTCCCCTTTCACCAAACTGGCACTCACTTGTTCAGCTCCGTAAATACTATCTACTCTGCTGCATGGCCAGATCCATCATCGGTTCATCCACAACTTTAAATAACCGACTGTCCTCACCTTCTCAAGAGGAGTTTCTGAATGTAGAGATTGGAGCCTCTAACTTTTAGTGAAGAATTCAGAAGTTTCCAGGCTAAGCTACTTTGGAGTTTGGATTATTCTAAAGATACGTGAGTTCCCTTGCATAAAACCAACCTGCCCTCCCTCTCTTTAGGGAGCAATCTGCTGAACTGATGATCACAAAACCCATGTTCTGTTCCCGGCTCTCTAACTAACCAGATGTGTGATTTTCAACCATTTTATTTTCTTTACCCTGTAAGACAGAGACAGATAAGATCTTACCCAGTTTTCTCATGAAATGTTCTCAAGGACCATTGGCACACTGCAGAGTGTGCATTAAGACTGCTGCAGTAACAGTTCTGCTCTGAGGGACCCCAGGAGACAAAGCAGAAAAATAAACAAGTCTTGCTGCCTGTTTGTGACGAGCTGGGAGCTCTTCAACTTTTCAGTGCAAAGGAAAAAAATGACTGCTTTATGAAAAGCAAAAGATAATAACAGAACTTGAATCCAAGCTGCCCATACTCTACACAGGTGGTTTTTAAGAACTTGCATGCAAAACTTACAAAAACGCTGCAGTCTAAATTTTTGAGGAATAATTACTATAGAGACATGAAAAAGGACAGTTCTAGTTCCTAGATACACTTACTTGTTACACTGAGGGTAGATACTTACAGATGACAACACACCACGAGTCCCTCAGCCCCCTACAAATGTAGCTTCAGGTGGCAACTCTACCTGCAGAAAAAGAGCAGCAAAGGAAGTTTTCAGCCAAAGTATCACTGCAACAGTAAAAACAACATCTTTTCAGAGGAACTTCAGAAATATTCATGTTATCAAATTATCTCAGTGGAGAAATACTGATCCTTCCTCAATTAATCAAAAGCTGACAGTGGCCTTGAGCATCAAAATAACAAAAACATAGCCTCCTAACATGAAATAAATTTTGATGTTCTACGTCCTCTGGGGAAAGATTTACAGTTTTAACATACTGACAGCCCTTCAAGATACAGCATTCCAGGTACAAATGTTCCGATTTTTTTTTTTTCAGTTATAAATCTAGGTTTTTATTTACTTCTTCAAATGTCTGGCAATTGTTCCTTGATTACATTAGGTGCCAGGGTGACAGCTGACAGATATCATGACATACCTTAAGGCACCAAAGCATTAAAAAGCTGCTTATAGGTACTTGCCTACAAAAATAACCCTTAAACTTATACCAAAGAGAGGATCATGAGGAGGTCCTTCAACTCTAAACAAGATATTTAGCCTGTACATACACAGTCAACAAAAGAGCGGGCATATGCCCCCCTTCCCTGCACTAAATACATATCACTCGGCTTGTTTTGCCCCTGACTGAAGTAAAAGTGGTGGAAATAAATAACAGCTTCAAGAAAAGACAGTTTCACTGAGATAAAACAAGGACATTTTCAGAAAGCCACTAAAATAACAGAATACAGTGAATAATCCCAACTTCTATTTGTTTACACAGTAATCTCTAGAAGACAAATACATGCTAGCTGTTATATTGATTGCCATTCTATTGATACTCTAAAGTTTGGCACAGACATAACCCTTGATTCAGTTCTGCTATTCTAAACATTCAGTGGGGAAGGGAGGGCAGGGCAGGTGATGAAAAAAGTTTTCGTAGCCTGAGGTCATGTAGTCTTTTCTAATAGACTTTAATTAAAAAAAACATCTGGATCAGTTCCTCATCTGCTGCAAGTCTGCATGGCTTCACTGCCTTTAGCAGAGCTCTGTCAAGTTACGGCAGTAAAAGAGCTGACCTTTTACATCCTGAAGCCTCCTATTTTGCACAGCAGTTATCTTTCACAACTTTTAGCTAAAATAACAGATTTTTAGGGGGCTGAAAAAACTCTATTTTCTAAACACTTCAAGCCATTTGCAGACTGTAACTGTCAAGCACAAAGTAAAAATCACCATAGTTTCCCCCACGCAAATCGTCCCTGAAGTGAAAAGATGATCTATCAAGTCATTTTTATGAGCCACCATGACCTGGCTTTTCTTTCCTGCTCTTGCAGACTGCCCCATTAGCTCACACTGCTGCGTGCCTGCTGCCTAAAACAAGGTGTATTTTTTAACATTCCCAAAAGCATGAAATCCTCCTGAAGACAGCATGCGAGCTGACAGCCCTGCATGAGGACCTGTTCCCTGGAGCCTTCTGCTACAGTACGCTGTTAAAGGTGTCCCAGTCAAGCAAGCGGTTACTGTGACTGCGGATATCAATGCACCCTTTATTGCTACATTATTTAACGCTTCCCTGCAGATAACAAGTTGCAGTACGAAAATTTAACAGGATGAACAAGAGCTAGCAATAGGAACTAAACCATCGCTACTCCTAGCACCGCCTGGATGTGCACCTAGTCTGCGCATCTACCTGGGAGGGATCCAAAGTGCCTCTCACTATCATCTGTCTCTGACTGGAAGGGGGACAAACATCATCAAACATAAAGAAGCAGAAGCCCATACAGAAGAGAGCTCAATGGACCGAGAAGACTTGTGTGATCCTGGAAAGAGACAAACAACTGTGGATTCAAGATTTAGGTCACAAATGTCACAAATCTTAACTGTTCACAAAACCTAAGGATGTTGTTTCAGACTCCAGGAAACCTAGGCACTTCAAAAATAGAGAAATGGAGAAATAAAGCGCAATGAATTAAACAGTAAGTTGAAGCTTGGTTAGAAAAAGCTTTTCAATGAGTTGTACTCACAGCGAATAAAAATCAGAGGAGGAGAGCTGTCTGATGAAAGCCTCTACCAAAAACAACAAGAAAAAAAAAAAAATAGCGAACCGAACAACGGTCTTAACACAGAAACATGGTGGTGTCACGCTGTAACTACTTTATTTTATATAATCAGCTTTATCACAACACCAAGCTCTTTTTCTATAAATATTAAAATTTAGCTTAAAGATGACAGATGAGCGCAGACACACACACACACAGAAAAAGAACTGGCTTAGAGAACACAGTTATGACTGAAACGATAGCCCTCAGCACAGAAACTTGTATTAATCTGTGGCAAAGGGAATCTTGAGAAAGACAGTAGCAAAACGATTGTTTTCAGTTTGTTATTTGTGCAACTGGAGCCTTGTTAAGTATGCTGGTTTCTGTGAGCAGCACATGGCTGCAAAGAAAGCTGATGTCAGCAGAACAACTGGGTGATTAACAGCTCTTCCAGTTTTGCAAGGCACTGGTACAAATTAAGACGGTACCAGGCAGAATGGTAACATCTCCCATTTTAAAGTTCATTAGATTTCACATAGATTTGTGTTTATTCTTCAGTCAACATTCTCACAATTATCATCTGAAGTTTGTGCTACACTTAAGCTGCCAGTAACACCTCAGGTGTCAGAGCAGCAGCAGCACATTAGTTACCCCTAACTGTCACGCCAAGCCCCTCTGCACATCTGCACGTGTACAGATGTGACAGCAAGTAGAGGCATTGTGTTAAATACACTGAAAAAGACACATCTATACTTTGATGACATCGGACTTTAACTGATAATTCTAACAATAGCAGCTCCCCATGTTTAAATATTTGTCTTTAAGTACTTCTACGCTGAATACACATTTCCTTATCAATTTCTCATGTTCCTCTACTTTTCCTTTGGTAGCTTACGTAGGAGGCTCATCAACATAAGCGTTTCCTCCCATTTCTGCCCGATAAGCAGCATAGAGTTTAAAACAAAATACCAGCACAAAACTTCCTGAAAACATAACAACTTCTTCCCATTGCGCAAAATAAGTTCACATAAAAGAGCATCAATCAGGGCAGCACATAAACCAGCCAGCTTTGTACAAATCTGTCAGCTCAGCAGAACCAGTCCTACCTGTTTTCAGAGCCTCACTGCCCCAGAGAGGATGGAAAACCCCCCTGCAAGCATAACTGGCTGTCAGACACTAGCACGCATCTATACAGGCAGATGGAAGCCAGCGTTGCTATAAGCCACCAGCCAACTAGTTCAGCAGAAGAGAACTCCTTGGCAAAGATGAGCGCACAGCACGCCTTACGCATCACAACCTGCGAGGGCTCCACTTGGCGTCCACTCTCTCCACCCGTCTGCGCCCCTCAGCCAGGTCCTGTGCGGGACAGATGCGCTTTTATGGCCCCGGCTCGCCTTGCCCCTTCCCACGCCCCCGGGGGCCAGCCCGCTGCCCTGCTCCACAGGGCCAAGTCCCACACAGCGCCTTCTGCCCCAGACCTGCTTTGGCGACGGGCGCTCATCCGCACACTGGGGTGACAAGCGATGAAGGGCCATCCTGGGGCACGCTCCTCTCAGCATCACCCAATGCCATGCGAACAGGGCGAGGGGCTGCCCTCCATGACACCAAGGGAAGCCCGCGATGGGCTGACGGGAGTCAGCGAGGTGCCCCCACGGGCACCTGCCACAGCCACCGCTGGGTGCCCATAAGGAATGATGCCACCGGGCACCCGCTCGGCCAGTGATGGGCTCTCTCAGCAGGCACCGACGCGTCGGAGGGCACCTGTGATGGCCGCCGGGGGGCTCCAAGGACGAGAGGGGTTCCCGAAGGGGCTCGGACCCCTCACGCCCTCGCGCCGCAGGGCGCCCCGCGGAGCCCCCTCAGAGCCTCCGGCCTGCCGACGCCCAGGGCCGGGCCGCCCTCCGCGGCGCCTCCCGCCGGCCCCGGGGGCCCCCGGCTGGCGGCAACACCCGCAGCCCCCTCCGCGGCCACGAGGCGCCCCCGGCCGCTCC